>CM023866.1:13578774-13988774 GCA_013389735.1 Phaseolus lunatus | reverse complement strand
TTCAGATTTTTCCAATAACACGTGCATTTCACATATCAATCTCAAACAAGTTCAAAGAGACACTAAAACAAGGGATTTCGAAGACAACATTTAAAACCGGCGACCACGTTGCTCAAACACATAGAACAGAGTATCACGAAAAAGAATATGAAACCGGCGACCACGTTGCCCTAACTTCAGAAACAGCAAATCTACGGGTTTTATTGAAAATAAAGCTAGCTTCCCTTACCTGGACTTGTGCAAAACTCCAAGAACTCCGAAATCCACCGAGCTTACAGGATGCCTTGGCTCTGTTTTAGCGTCTGGTTTGTAGAACTTGCAGAGAACCTCCCAGGTGCTCCAAGGGCAGTCGTCGGTAGCTAAGCAGGAACGTGATAAGGCCTGAATGGCAGAGTGAAGGAGAGAAAAGAGAAGGATGAAGGTAACTCACTCACTCACTCTGTCACTCTTGAACCACCGCACCCTCTTTGCCTCTCAGAAGTGAGTTTTTAAATCTTAAACCAACTTGTCCACAAAAGCCGCTGCCACCACCCACTCTGCAGGAAGCTTGCGTGCACGTTGCCCTGAACAGTACGACCATGCGTGACTCTGCGCATGCCAACCCTCTGATGTCACTATTCTGAACCACCCTTTTTGTCTACGTGTCGCGCGTGCAGTACGTCTGATGTTGAGAGCCTGGGTCCCACCTTATCTGTGTGAAACTCGACATCGCGCGATAACCTTCCACTGATGACCGCTCGCGCGATGACTATCCACCGAGGCCTCATCCTGGAGGACGACCGATGTCTCTCCTGGAAAACGACCGATGTGTCCCTCATCCCGACGATGACCGTCTGCCTCTCATACCGGCGATGACTGATGCCTCATCCCGGTGATGACTGATTCTCCATCCTGGCAGACAACCGATGTGTCACCCTGGAGGACCACCGATGCGTCACTCTGGCAGACAACCGATGTCTCAACCTAGCACACCACCGATGTTCCTCTCATCCTGTTGGCGTTCTCTTATCGCCCTTGTGTGTGACGAGAACACATCACCTTACTCTGCTCACCGATGTCATATCGTCACACCTTGCTGAAGGTTCTTCATCCCACTATGTTACGTCCAAGGTATCACCTCCACATGGCTTGGTGACGTCGGTAGCTTCACATTTCCAAGAGTGGATCAGCACCACTCCTCTTGCACCCATGAATGCAACACTAAGGGCGATCTCTTATGCTCAAGCATAGAGCCTCGCATGCACAGCGTATCTAAGGCTTAGCCCATACTTTGATACGCGTGGTTTTTGGAACCAACTATGGTTGATCCAGCATCTTGACCACATACTACGTGCACTCCCGTCGATCCCGTACACCATAGGCGATTGGTGGTCATGTCTCCCCTAGGCGACAGGCGATTATGTGCCAGAGAAGTCGGAGGTCGCCTCCGTCTTCAATAACGGCGATCTCGTAGGAGACTTCTTAGCTACACTTTTCTTCCTTTACTCTTCTTGATCCACATGTCTTCCTCGAGCACATCCACGTGATTACCTCACGATAAAGTCATCGCACCTGACTACTATATTACTGCAATGGTAAGCCGACCGACCTCTACCAGCTGACCCCAGACCTTGGGCGACGTCCGAGGTCCGACCACTGAGAAACTTCATTTATCAGTTCTTTGTATTTTAAATAATAACATCTTCTGAAATTATTTAAATGTAACACTTTCATTCCAATTAAAGTTTCTAGGTCCTTACAATTTAGGATTAAAAAATAAAGATAAACAAATTATAATAAGAGCCCCACAGCAAGAAGCCTCATCTTTTAATCAAGAAAATAATAAAGAGAAAGAATTACAAATAGCAGAAATAGAAAATTCATTACATAATTGGTCAATACCAGTAGTTAAAAAATGTGAAGTATACAAACAACACAAGTTTTGGTCTGCAAATCAAGATGAAATACATATAGTAGAATATAGCTACCTAGGAACAAAAAATAATAAAATTTTAAATGTATTAGAACAAAATCTTTTAGATCAACACATAAAGGATGGGTATAATTTTATTCACTTAGGACTTATTCAAGTTGCAGCAAAACCCAACTATAGAATAGGAGTAAATAGTCCAATTCTAATAATGCTAAGAGACATTAGACTCAAAAAATTTAACGATTCAGTAATTGCGATATTAGAAAGTAATTTACATGATGGCCCAGCCTTTTTTAACTACTACCTAAATTTTTCTATGAACATTAAAAATGAAAAAAACTAGTAACGCAATAAAATTATATGTTAAAACTCCAAATGAGATAGTAGATGAAACAGCCGGTCCCATACAGATAATTTACAGAATTTATTATAAAGTTACAAAGATAGACTATAACTACAAGGCTTTAAGATCCTCTCCAAGGGATGAAACTATATTAGTAGAGGCGAATCTTAGAAAATCATCAATTCAAATCCCTAAAAGATTAACTCATGAAGAAGTGATTAGGAACATTCCTGAAGAGTGGGTACTAGAAGATATAATAGAAGAACCAAAGATCTACAATACTCAGATAAGAGAAATAATTCAAGACGGTACGGATATTAGGTTAAGAATGAATAGGTCAACATCACTTAAACTAAAAGAACCACAAATAATAAGTCAACTGTCCAGACACTCAGTAGATGGGTCCACCATAAACCTAGATTTACAAGGATTAAATAAAATCACGTCGAGAGTAAGTAAACCAATATATGAAGAATCGAGAAAATCAGAATCTCCCCAATATTCTCCAATAGCTTCACAAGTATTAAATACTTTAATAAAAGAAGAACCTTTTAAGATAGATAAGCAATGGATTAGGGAAGGTTTTAATGCTGAATATAATAAAGAAAGAGTAAATTGGTATTTTAAACATTATTCTAAAGAACAGGTAGAGAGAATAAGGATAGAATTTTACAACTATTTAAACCGGCATGAAATAAATCTTTACTTTTTGATTGGCTCGTACATTATAGTACTATTCATCATTTAGAATATCCCTTTAATAAGGCCATATGCCCTTTAGAAAAAACGAGTAATACGTGGAAAACAATAAATAATGAACTAATAGAGTCAGAATATCCTCCACATCAAAGTATTATCATACAACCAACCAAAGATTTAGAGATAGAAGCTAGTCCATATAAAGATATTAAGAATGAAAACAAAAATGTAGAATTAAAAGATATTAAAAAATTACACTCTCAATTAAATTATTCAAATACTATTTCAGAAGTAATGACCAAACAGTTAACTAGAATAGAAAACAAAACAACACTACCTAATATTTCGAGTAGTTCAAGGTTACGAGAAAAACCGATATATAAATTATTTAATGTCCCACAAAAAGAATTGGATTCATTAAGACTAAAAAGTGATACCGATTTAAAGATTGAGGAGCTTAAGAAGAAGCTAGAAGATCTGAATAAAACCTCTATAAATACATTAGAACTTAACAAAATAAGAAATTATCCAAAACTCAGAAATTTCTACCCTAGACCAACAGCTGCTGATGTACAGTTTGAAGAGAGAGGAGAACTAGTACAAAACGCTTTTTCAAGAAATGAAATCACATAATGGAATCTAGACGGGTTCAGTGAACAAGCTATATTAGATTTAACATGCCAAATGACTATGGCAGCTACTGCCCATAAAACGGAAGGTTGTAGTGATAAATCCGCTGCTATAGCAATAATACAAGGTTTTACTGGTCAATTGAAGGGATGGTGGGACAATCTGTGTACAGAACATGATAAAATGGCCATACTCAATAGTGTAAAAATCGAAACTAATCAAGAAGATGCGGTGTCCACTTTAATCTATTCGATAATTCAAAATTTTGTAGGAGATCCAA
Source organism: Phaseolus lunatus (assembly GCA_013389735.1). Taxonomy (NCBI): domain Eukaryota; kingdom Viridiplantae; phylum Streptophyta; class Magnoliopsida; order Fabales; family Fabaceae; genus Phaseolus; species Phaseolus lunatus. Next base: position 13,984,910 of record CM023866.1, on the reverse strand, counting down.
ATATCTTTAAAGAAAGGTCAGCTAGCCAATTATCAAATTTTTACTGTCCAACAATGTCTGATTATAGATGGTATAAAGATAATTTCCTATCCAAGATAACCTTAAGAGAAGATGGATTTGCAGGATTTTGGAAGGAAAGATTTTTGGCTGGACTACGAAAACTCTTTTCTGAAAAGGTTAAAATGAATTTAGAAAGACATTATGGTAAACCAATAGCTTATGATTCACTAACTTATGGACAAATACACAATATAGTAATAGATACAGGAATTCAGATTTGTACAGATTTTAAATTGCAGAATAAACTTAGAAAAGAAAGTATGATAAATAAAAGGGAAATTGGCACTTTCTGCCAACAATATGGGATGGAACCAATCAGAGCGCCTAGTGTAAGAAAAAAGAGAATAATTAAGAAACAAAACAAAATAGTAAGAAAAACTTATAAAACACCTTATAACCAACATAGGCAAAATACTAAATTTCAAGAGGATAAGTCGACAAGAAAACCTAAATATAAAAAGGTCAAGAAAAAAGAAAATACATGTTGGAAGTGTGGAAGAGCAGGACATTATGCAAATAATTGTAAAGTAGCAAAAAAGATAAATCAAATTGAAGATGAAAACTTAAAACAAAGTTTACTTAATATATTGATTAATTTAGACACTGATGAATCTGATAACTCTATAGAAGATGATAGTGAGTTGAAATTAGAACAAATAGAATATGAGAGTTTTAGCGAAAATACAAGAGAAGAAAGCAGAGAAGATTATTGCCTAGGACCTGATTTATGTACCTGCACAAATTGTAAGAGTATAAACATGTTAACAAAAGATCAAACAACTGTCTTAATATCAATAATAGATAAATTAGAAGAATCTCCTTTAAAAAGTGAATTTTTATCACAGTTAAATAATTTAGTAAAACGAAGTGAAGAATCCCAACAAAAGGTAGAACCCATAAATATGAAAGATATTTATAATAGGTTCAAACCACATAGCCCCCAAATTACTATAAAAGATCTATAAGAAGAAATTAAAAATCTTAAACAAGAAATACAATTATTAAAAGAAAATGACATTTCATTAGAGTATAGATTACTGGAATTAGAAGGAAAAGAAATAATAAGATATTAGAATAAACAAGATACTGATACTAATCAAGACTATACGGAAGAAAATAATGCAGAAACTTATATTAGCATGTTGAGTTTAATTACTACTCATAAATGGCTTACTGAAGTAACCTTGATCGTTAAAGAAGAAACTTTTAAAATGATAGCTTTAATAGACTCTGGAGCAGATATTAACTGTATTCAAGAAGGAATAATACCTACTCAATACTACGAAAAAACCATAGAAAAAGTGACCAGTGCTAATGGAACAAAAATGAATATTCAATACAAATTATCCAATGCCAAGATATGCAATAATACAATTTGTTACAATACTTCCTTTGTATTAATAAAAAATATGAATACTATAATGATCTTAGGAACTCCCTTTTTAACATTTTTATACCCTTTTCAAGTAACAGAGAAAAGATTGATAACTCAAACCTTAGGAAAAGAAATTTGCTTTGAATTCATAAAACCTCCCAGAACCAGGGAATTAAATTTATTAAAAGAATTCTCAATATCTCCTATAGAAAGTAAGAAAAAACAAATAAACCTATTAAATAAAGAAATTAGATTTAAAAGAATAGAAGAACAACTAAAAACACCTAATCTTAAAAACCTTATTAGAGATTATGAAGAGAAAATAAGGAAGGAAATATGTGAAACAAATCCCACAGCCTTTTGGCATAAGAAAAAATACATTGTCTCATTACCATATATAGACAATTTTGATGAAAAACAAATACCCACAAAAGCTAGACCCGTACAAATGAATCAGCAATACCTAGAATATTGCAAAAAAGAACTTCAAGAATATCTGGATAAAGGATTAATAAGAACTTCAAAGTCACCTTGGAGTTGTGCAGGATTTTATGTAATGAAAGCCTTGGAAGTGGAACGAAGAGCACCGAGATTAGTAATTAATTACAGCCCTTAAATAAGGTATTAAAATGGATTCGATATCCATTGCCTAATAAAAGTGATCTGATAAAAAGAATACATGATGCTACAATATTTTCAAAATTTGATCTAAAATCAGGATACTATCAAATCTCTATAGAAGAAAAAGATAAATACAAAACTGCCTTTGTGGTACCCTTTGGACATTACGAATGGAATGTGATGCCCCAAGGATTAAAAAATGCACCTAGTGAATTCCAAAATATCATGAATAATATATTTTATCCTTATATGAAATTTTCTATAGTGTATTTAGACGATGTTTTAATATTCTCCAAAAATATTAATGAACATAAAGAACATTTGGAAGAATTCATAAAAATAATCAAAGAAAATGGATTAGTAGTTTCGGAGAAAAAGATAAAAATATTTCAAATAAAGATTAGAGTTTTAGGCTATGAAATATATCAAGGTACTATTACACCTATCCAAAGGTCATTAGAATTTACAAATAAATTTCCAGAGGAAATAAAGGAAAAGCAACAGTTGCAAAGATTCTTAGGTTGCGTAAATTATATAGCAGACTTTATTCCTAATATTAGAATAATTTGTGCACCATTGTACACAAGACTAAGGAAAAACCCTCCTGTGTGGAATGATGATATGACCAAAGCCGTAAAACAAATAAAAGAAATAGTTAAAAAATTATCCTGTCTAGGAATACCTGACCCCGAAGCCTTTCTTATTGTAGAAACGGATGCCTCTGAGTTGGGATATGGGGAAATATTAAAACAAAAGGTTTTAGAAAAATCTAAAGAACAAGTAGTCAGATATCATTCAGGAATTTGGCACTCTTCACAACAAAAATATTCTACTATTGAAAAAGAAATACTTCCAATAGTTTTATGTTTACAAAAATTTCAAGATGATCTATTTAATAAACTTTTTTTGATTCGTACTGATTGCAAAGTAGCTCCAAGTGTTTTGACTAAAGATGTTAAAAATCTAGTTTCTAAACATATTTTTGCAAGATGGCAAGCTTTATTATCTTGTTTTGATTTTGAAATAGAACATATCAAAGGGAAAAAAACCTCTTTACCAGACCTTTTTAACAAGAGAATTTTTATAGGCTTCAACATGAGTGTCAAGCCAAGAGGAAAAGATGATTATGGTCCCCCACTGGGATCAAATAAGATATCTAGTTCAACAAATAAAGATCAATGTGGTTCCCCACTGGGACCAACTAAAGCATCTATCTTAATAAATAGAAATCAATATGGTTCCCCACTGGGATCGAATAAAGTCTCCCCCTCAATATCATTAAGACCATCTTCTTCATTATCTTTAAAGTCTACCACACCTACAAAACCAACCTCCACGTTAGAAGATATTATAAATCCTCCTCCATCACCAAACCCCTTAATATCCTCAAACAAATTCGCTCCACTATATTATCAAAACGTATTAGTAAGTCCAAAGGACTTTACCAGCAGAACTCCTATCCCAACAGATTTCCCAAAACCAATACCTCCAGAGGAATACTTAGAAAAGCCTGAAAACATGCCAATATTGATATTAGAAAAAGCCTGGATAAATTCAAACCCCATACAAATAGCCGAAAACCTGTTTCCTCAAGACTTCCATTATCTTCCAACAAACTTATCCAAAACCAGAACTTTTTACGAATCTATATTAGTAGATACAGAATCCATAGAAATATCTCATCACAAAGATGATGAAGGAAAAATCCAATTTTCCAAAATAAAAATTCTACAAGTCTTAACCCCTCAAGAGTGGAACCAACCTCTCCACGGTAAAAAATCATTTTCAAGAATGTTTGATCCCCAACAATACTGTTATTATGATTATATGGATGCATGGTCCAACGTATTATTCATTAATCCAGATAAGCACTCGTGGTTCATCTGGTTTAGAAAGGGAATATCTTTAAGATTTCCAAGGTGGTTCATAAAATGGTTTGTCGATTTTGGACCACTACCTTCAATATTCCCCACAGAAATAAATGAAGTGTATACATATTTTCGACAAAATTCAACCTTTGTATCAGGATATAGGCTCATATCTTTTGTAGCCTCTTAAGCTATTACTTGGATAGTAGCATGGGATTATACTTTGGTACAACCGTATGATGGAGTTGAAATCAAGACGTTATCAAGAAAGATAAAAATAAAATGGTGGAAGAAGTTCAATAATAAATTAGTGTGTAAAAAGAGAATTCAAGAATGGATAAAGCATAATGCAGGAGGCAAAGACAATCTTGCACTAGGAAGTCAAGATAATCCTATACTTAAACAAGATGCATTATTCTTAGCTGAGAAACAACAATTAATGGCAGCATTAGCATCGACAACATCAAAAGAAGAGTTTGAAAGAACTCTCCAGAAAGCCACCTCCTCAATAGGCTCCCACAAAGCCAGTATAGACGATGAGTCATCACAGTATAATCCTTATCTCTGTAATGAAGACATGTACTATTAAGAGATTCCTCACGGGTAAAAGTGCCAAGACATGTTTCAGAAGACAGGTTAAAAAGAATCCAAGAATAGTAGAAGGAGCATCTGACAACAGTAGACGTGACTAAAGGCAGAAGAATATTGAAGAAAAATACAATGGCTAGAAAGATTCTTCAAGATAGTAATGATTTCCAAATTTGAACTTCATTGTAATGTTGTCTGAACAATAATGTAGAAGTAGTTGTCGTAAGGAAGGTAGTGTGCCTATAAAAAGGAGCTCTACTAGTTGTGAAGGGCAGAGCGAAAATTGAGAGCACACTAAAAGCTTGTATGAAAATAGTTCTTGGGAAATAAATCGTTTTTCGAGCATCTGTCTTCATGATTTTTGTAAGTCTTTCTGCATACTACTTCCAGCTTTTCAATAATCTTATGAATGTTTAAGTACATCTGTGTTATTTACAACTATTATTATTATTATTATTCTTATTTTCATGATCCTGAACTTGTATTTGGTATTAGAGCCAAATATGCTTTGAACATTTTATATTTGGTTTTCTTTGGGGGGGGAAGTGATTATAGTAAGGAGAGATATAGTTCGATAAAAAAAAAAGAGTTAAAAAGACTTAAGGACATAAAGATAATAATAATAATAATAATAATAATAATAACAATAACAATAAAAATATTATTATTATTATTAATAATAATAATAACCGTAATAATAATAATAACAACAACAAGAAGACGACTAATAATAATAATAATAGGAATAATTATAATAATAATAGTAATAATAATAATGAGAATAATAATAATATTAAGAATAATAATAATAACTGTAATAATAATAATAATAGAAATATTAATAATAATAATAATATTAATAATAATAATAATAAAATAATAATAAAAATAATAATATTATTAATAATAATAACAATAATAATAATATTAATAATAATAATAATAATTACAACAACAATACTAATACTAATAATAATAATAATAGGAATAATAATAATAATAGAAATAATAATAATAGGAATAATAATAATAATAGAAATAATAACAATAATATAATAATAATATAATAATAATAATAGTAATAATAATATTAATAATAGAAATAATAATGATAATAATAATAATATTAATAATAGTAACAATAGTAATAATAAAAATAATAAATAATAATAACAATAATAATAATAAATCTCAATCTCATCTCTCTGTCTCCACATAAATACTCTCTTTCTTCCACATAAACACTCTCTCTCTACCACATAAACACTTTTTCTGCCACATAAACACTCTCTACCACATATGCAACACCTAATGTTGTTAGGCGAAACTTAACCCAAAGGATCAATTTGAATACATTTTAAAAAATATAGGGACCAAATTGAATGTTTTAAAAACCATTATACTAAACTGACTATTGACCCAAAATGTAAGGACGAATAAGGTAATTAAACCTAGAAATAACTTAATTTTTTATTAAAAATATAAACTATCACTAAAAGAAAATTATTAAATAAAAACTAATTTTAGAGACAGAAATAATTAATTATTATATTGACTAAATTAAATACTATTTTAGAGATTAAAAAAATTCTTGATATCTAAAGTATTTTCTATTATTAATAAATACTTTATGAATTGATATCTAATTAGAATGAATTTAAAATTAGTGTTCTTACATGATACAAACCATAACAATTTGCAGATGACCAAGGGCACATCAAACAACTCACAAAAAGGTCAGTCATCTCAGTATAGAAGATGTGTGGCTAATTCTACCCTGTGGATTTGGGAGTAATCTGTTTGAACTCTTATGTATTCAGGTGATATCTTATATATTAATATTCAGTTCTTGATTGATTATTGGTATTGTTGTTTTATTTCGAAATTTTCATGACAAACTGAGAATCTTAAATCTGATTGAAAAGTATTTTTAGGGTTCTGATTTAAACAACAATACTTAACATATTTGAGTGCTAGAAATAGACTTGAAATGTTAATTGCCATTAACATCTGAGTGTGATTCTAAGTTGTTTTTATAAATATACGAGAAATTGATATTTAGGAAACATTCTTAAGAATTTTATATGCGAGAAATCAATATAAATTAATTTTCTACGAGCATCAATTTCAATCAAATAACTTAATATTAACATGTTAATCAAAATACATGAGAGTGAGAAAGATGAAACCAAATCCCTATTTTTCCAACTGAAGCAACAACTTTGTACTTTGTTTTCTTGTTAATAATTGTCATCCCAACAAACTATTAGCAAACTTTTATTATTCTATTTTTATATTTAGCGAATATTTTAATTGATAATTCAATTGTTCATTGTGGGATCGATATTCGTTCTTAGGAACAAATTATTACTTCTGACAACGCGTGCACTTGCCGTAAAAAGTCATTAGATTTTTGGTCCCCTTGCTGGGAACAATTTGATTTTTGAATATAAATTCTTAAATATTGTAAATATTTTAACTGTTTTTATTTTTTGTTAATAGTCTTAATTTTTTTTTTGTGTTTATAGTTGTTATTATTTTTATTTTGCTTTTATTTATTTTCAGATTTCTTTTAAATTTATTTTCTTTATTTGATTTCAATTTTCAATTTCAAAAAAAAAAAAAGAGCTTTTTGTTTTGTTTGCTGTAATTATCTTATTTTGTTTTTGTTTTTATTTTATTTTATTTTATTTTCTTTTCTTTTGATTTTCTTTTATTTTATTTAGTGTTTTGTTTTTATGTTTGTTTAGGTAGTTTTTATTTACATATTTTAATTAGTTATTTATTATTACTAGTTTCGTGTATACTTTTGTTTCAGTTTTTTTTTTTTTAGTTTGTTTTTATTTTATTTATTGTTTTATTATTATTTTATTCTTAGTTTTTATTTTACGCAGTTTTTTTTTCTATGTATATTCCGTTTTAGTTTTTTAATTAGTTGGTTATTTAAGTTTCGGTTATATTTATTTATTTATTTTGTATTTTTTTTTTGTTTTTATATATTTTTCTTATTTTATTTTATTTTTCTTATTTTGTTGGAAAATTTTTAGTTTTATTATTATTATTATTATTATTTAGTTTTTATTTAAGTAAGTTTTTGTTTCTTTTATAGATATATTTTTATATACGCTTATTGTTTTGCTTTTCTTTTATTTATTTATTTTATAAAAAAATACTCTATTTTTTTTCTCTACTAATATCTTTCAGGAAGATAGCAACGTGATAGAAGAACAAGCACCAATCCATATGAGGACACTTGGAGATTATGTCATGTACCAAGGGTTAAGGCGTTTTTCTAGTATTGCAATACCTGCTACCGCCAAGGCCTTGAAAATAAATCCCGATTTTCTCACTCTCATTAGTGCCTATCAATTTACAACAATGCAACATGAGGATCCATATTCACATTTGGATACATTTTATGAATTGGTATGAACAATGGAATTTCAATCAGGTGATCTTGAAAATGTTTATATGCGCTTGTTTTCTTTTTCATTGGTAGGAAAGGCTAAAGAATGACTCAAATCACTTCCAAATTAGAGCCTCACTAGCTGGAAGGATGTAGAGGAAAAATTTCTGCAAAGATTTTTTCCAATCTCTTGCTACATCAAAGTAAAGTCTGGAATTTCTATGTTCAGACAAGGAGCAAATGAATCATTCTATGAGATATGGGAAAGATTAAAGAGGATATTGAGAAAATGCCCAAATCATCTCAACTGAGCATATTCCTGAATGGTCTTAGATTTGACATAAAGATGCTCCTAGATGTTGCAGCTTTCGGCACAATGATAGCCCTTGATGTAGAACAAGTGACAATAATTATTGATGCATTGGCATCAACTGATTTTAAAGCCCAATATGATGGACAACGTCTTTAGAATAGAGGGTTGTTAGAAGGTGCACTCTTGGATAAAAATAAGATTTTGACATAGCAGATTGAGCAACTAACCGCACAAGTGGCTAAATTGCCCCAACAATTATATGTTGTTCGTTCATCTTAAAGCTAGATTCAATCAATCATTTGGAGGTGATCATCCTAATGGTCACTGTTCTTATCAGAACAATTCAACTGAAGCTGAGGATCCATCCATACTTGAAAGAATGAGTAAAGTTGAAGATGCCCTGGCAAAGATTGTGAGCGCGCAGGACAATATTGTGAGAGCCCAGGACAATAGCATGGCCATGATTAGGAGTATAGAGATCCAAATGGAACAGGTGGCCAAACAAATTGCATAAATTGCGGAGGGACAAAGTGGCCAATTTTCAGTCAGCAACCAAACCAACCCAAGAGAGCATTGCAATGAAATTGCCACCGAGTGTGGTAAAATAATAGGAGAGAGGGATGATAAGATTGTAGGGGCTGAGAAAGAAAAAGATGAGACTAAGAGGGAAAGAGAGAGAAAAGAAGAAAAGTGAGGAAGAAAAAAAATAAAAATAAGGAGAGAGGTGTTCTTGAAAAAAGATTTATCACATCCTCATGCTCCTTCAAAAAAAGAGAAGGACAGAAATTTTTTTGACAATTTGCTCCCTAAAAATTATTTTGCAAGAAATCTGAAGCAAGATTCAACACTTGAGAGATTTCGGAAGAACAGGAGCTACATTGAAGAGAGAAATATAGAGCTGGAGGCTAGATACAGAGCAATTGTTCAGAAAGGCTTGCCTAAAAAATCCAAGGACCCGGGGAGTTTTAATCTTCCTGTGTCTATAGGTGCTTTATCGGTGCACAATGCTTTACTAGTTTTAGGGGCAAACATCAATTTAATGCCTTTGGCAATGCTAAGGAAGATAGGCGATTTGGAGGTGCAACCCACCAAGATGCAGTTACAATTAACAGACAAATCCATCAAATATCCATATGGTGTGGTTGAAGACATTCTGGTCAAGGTGGATAAGTTCATGTTCCCTGTGGATTTTGTTGTCATGGACATAAAAGAATATGAAGAGGTTCCCTTGATACTTGTAACATCCCGCCAATTTCATTGCATAATTATAAAATGAAATAGAGATAAAATAATAATGTTGAAGTGAACATAATTATATATATGTAATGAAGTTTTCTCCTCGTAGGGAGTTTAATACATAATCTGCCGGTTTCCAAAAACGTAAACTAAATACAAAAAATACATAAAAATAGGCGATTTCCCAACAGGATAGGCGATCTCCCATCAGGAAAGGGCGATCTCCTATCAGAAAAGGGCGATCTCCTATCAGACACCATAAAAAGGGTGATCGCCTAACAGAAATATATTGGCGATCTCCTCCCGGCGACCACTCACTGAGGAGCTCTACCACCTGCAACCTCGTCTGCTCCCGTGCAAAATACACGATCATCACAGTTTAAGAGAAAACAACCACAGAGCAATACAAAAGAAAGGGGTAAGCTAGATGTTTTTAAAAGCTTTTAAATCCATAGTAAACATGAAACTTCACACCATTCCTGATCCATATCAATTACAACCATCAACATTTCCATATTCCACATACTCGTCAAGTGTCCATTTGCTACTTTCAGTATTCAAGATTCACACGTCAGACTTTCCACTGACTCACAATGCATAGACACATGACACTACTTCCGGATTGACTCGTGCATTGACTCAGGCTCAGAGATCTGCACCTGTCATACCATACCACTGTGAAATCCACACAGGGTCGCTGTGAAATCCACACAGCCATGCGCATATATAATCTCAATGTCATTAACTCTCCCGGTATGACAGGGTTAATTCATATAACAGGCCGAGCTCGTTCTTTTTCACACGACTCACCCATTCATATGAACCTCCTCCGACTCTCCACAACTGAATAACTTCATCTACGTGATTCCATTATATCAGCAGAGTCAGGATATCTCCTTCTAGACAAGCCCCTAGTCAATACACCTACACACGATCTTACACGGTATTTCCTTTCCTGAAAATACTATGCCTTGATCCCACATTCAAAACATCAAAACATCATACCACTCAAATGAATGGTTCAAATCACAGCAACAATCATTTCAAAGGTCCAGACTTTCGAGTATTACATGCATTCCACCTTTAAATCTCAAACAGTTTCAAAGCAACACCAAAAACAGGGAGTTCGCAAACAACGCCAAAACCGGCGATCTGGTTCAAAAACAAGGTATTTCGAAGTCTGTATTTAAAACCGGCGACCACGTCGCCCTCACTTCAGAAACAGCTAATCTATGGCTTGTATTGAAAATGAAGGCTAGCTTCCCTTACCTGGACTTGCGCAAAACACCAAGAACTCCAAAACCCAACGAAGCTTAAAAGATGCTTTCACTCTGTTTTTGCGTCTGGTTTGTAGGACTTGCAGAGAACTTCCCAGGTGCTCTAATGGTAGTCGTCGCTCGTCGTACTTTTGGGTGAAGGTGCCTGAATCGCAGTGCGAAGGAGAGAAAAGGAGAAGAAGGGAGGCAAACACACTCTTTCGCTCTTGAACCACTGCAACGTTCCTTTCTCTCAGAAGTGGGTTTTTGCATCTTAAACTAACTTGTCCATAAAAGCCGCTGCCACCACCCACTCTGCAGGGAAGTTTGCGTGTACGCTGCACTGAACAGTACGACTAAGCGTGCCTCTGCGCAGGCTAACACTCTGAGGTCACTATTCTGAACCACCCTTTTTGTCTACGTGGCGCGCGTGCAGGACGTTTCATGCTGGGAGTCTGGGTCCCACCTTCTCTGTGTGCAACTCGACATCGCGCGATAACCTTTCATCGATGACCTCTTACGCGAAGACTATCCACCGATGACCTCTCGCGCGAAGACTATCCACCGATGACCTCTCGCGCGAAGACTATCCACCGATGACCTCTCGCGCGAAGACTATCCACCGATGACCTCTCGCGCGAAGACTATCCACCGATGACCTCTCGCGCGAAGACTATCCACCGATGACCTCTCGCGCGAAGACTATCCACCGATGACCTCTCGCCCTGGCGATGCCCGCATGCCTCGCGCCCTGGCGATCACGTGTAGTCTAGGCGACCGGCGATTTTGTACTAACAAGGAAATCTTATAGTCTTCTAAGCTACACTTTCTTTCCTTTTTATTTTAAATAAAAACATACTTAGAATTCATTTAAAATATACCCTTTTATTCCAATTTAATTTTTACAGGTCCTTACATTCTCCCCATCAAGAAAAATTTTCGTCCCCGAAAATTGAATTACAAGGAAAAGAGGTATGGATAAGCTTCTCTCATGGGTTCTTCTAACTCCCAAGTTGAATCCCCCGATCTCTCATCCCACACCACTTTCACCATGTCGATGGTCTTGCCTCTGAGCTGTTTACTTTGCCGATCATCAATCCTGACTGGTTTTGCTTCAAAGGACAAGTCATCCCTGATCTGCACATCGTCCACTTCCAGCACATGACTAGGGTCTGCCATGTACTTCCTCAGCTGTGATACGTGCAAGACATTGTGCAGATTCGCTAAATGGGGAGGTAGGGCGATCTCATACGCCACTGGACCAATCCTTCTTAAGATCTGATATGGTCCCACGAACTTAGGGGACAACTTCTTTGATCTGATCGCCCGTCCTACACCCTTGGTTGGTGTCACTCTCATGAACACGTGGTCTCCAGCAGCAAACTCCAAAGGCTTTCTCCTCTGATCTGCATAGGACTTCTGCCTACTTTGAGAAGCTTTCATTCTGCTTTGTATCTGTTGCACCTTCTCGGTCGTCTGCTGAATCAACTCTGGCCCAACCAAGACTGCTTCGCCCTCCTGGTACCAACATAAGGGAGTTCTGCATTTCCTCCCATACAGGGCTTCATATGGTGCCATCCCAATACTGGCGTGGTAACTATTATTATAAGTAAACTCCACCAGTGGCAACACCTCGTCCCAATTCCCCAATTGATCCAAGACACACGTCCTCAGCAGAGCTTCCAAGGACTGGATCGTTCTCTCTGACTGACCATCTGTTTGGGGATGATATGCAGAGCTCATCCTCAACTTAGTTCCCAAGCAATTTTGTAAGGTCTGCCAAAACCGTGAAGTGAACCTGGGATCTCTATCTGAAACGATGCTGGAAGGCACTCCATGCAACCTCACTATTTCTTTGATGTATAACTGTGCCAGCTTGGCCATAGGCATCTTCATATTCACTGGAAGAAAGTGGGCACTCTTCGTCAGCCTATCAATGATGACCCAGATTGCATCATGGCCCTTTACCGATCTGGGTAAATGGGTGACAAAATCCATGGCGATGTTGTCCCATTTCCACTCAGGGATATCCAGTTACTGTAACAACCCGCCAGGTCTTTGATGCTCTACCTTCGCCTTCTGACACGTTAAGCAGGTTGCAACATACTGGGCGATGTCTCTCTTCATGCCCGACCACCAAAATGACTCCTTCAAGTCATGGTACATCTTGTTCATGCCTGGATGTAGGTTAAGGTGACTCTTGTGACCTTCATCTAGGATCATCTTCTTCAATTCTCCATTTGCAGGGATGCAAATCCTGCCATTAAATCTCAAGATCCCATCATCGCCCATCACAAAGTCTCTAGCCTGGTCGGTCCCTAGTGACTCCACAGTACGCTTCAGACTAGGGTCTTCCAACTGCTTATCCTTTATCATTCCAAGGAAGTCATTAGTTATAGCCAGCTTACTACAACTAATGTGATTCACATGAAACTCTACCCCAAGGTTTAAGTCTCTGAACTGCTCGATCAGTTTCTGCTCTTCCATCATCATGGTGGCTACTTGTATTGATTTTCTACTCAAGGCATCTGCCACTACATTGGCCTTCCCTGGATGGTACATGAGTTGAAAATCGTAGTCCTTTAAAAACTCCATCCACCTTCTTTGCCTCATGTTTAGTTCCTTCTGATCGAACAGGTATTTCAGGCTCTTATGGTCACTGAACACCTGGAACCGAGCTCCATATAAATAGTGCCTCCAGATCTTCAAGGCAAACACCACAGCCGCCAACTCCAAATCATGCGTAGGGTAGTTTCTCTCATGAACCTTGAGTTGCCTTGAAGCATATGCAACCACTCTTTTCTCTTGCATTAAAACACATCCCAGACCCTGATGTGAAGCGTCACAGTAGACATCAAAAGGTCTTCCTACCTCGGGGATCACCAGTACTGGAGCACTAATCAACCTTTCCTTTAGTTCCATGAAGCTCTGCTCACATCGGTCGGTCCAAGCAAAAGGTTGATTCTTGCGGGTCAGCTGTGTTAAAGGAGCCACTACCTTGGAAAAGTCCTCAATAAACCTCCGATAGTAGCCAGCTAAACCCACAAAGCTCCTTATCTCAGTGACGGTCTTAGGACGTTCCCACTGCAGCACTGCCTCTACCTTGGCTGGATCCACTGAGATCCCCCGAGCAGATATCACGTGTCCCAAGAAGTTGACTTCCTTCAGCCAAAACTCACACTTAGAGAACTTGGCATAGAGTTGCTTCTCCCTCAGTATTTCCAATACTGTCCTCAGGTGTTCTTCATGTTCTTCCTCGGTCCTTGAATAAATGAGTATGTCGTCAATGAAGACCACCACAAACTTATCCAAGAAAGGGCGAAAAATCCTATTCATGTAGTCCATGAACAGAGCTGGAGCATTGGTTACTCCAAACGGCATCACCACATACTCATAGTGCCCATACCGAGACCTAAAAGCTGTCTTTTGAACATCTTCAGCTTTTACCAAAATTTGGTGGTACCCCGATCTCAGATCAATCTTGGAGAACACCGAGGCCCCATGTATTTGATCCATCAAATCGTCAATTCTGGGTAGGGGGTACTTGTTCTTGATGGTCAACTTGTTCAACTGCCTGTAAGCTATACACAGCCGAGACCCTCCATCCTTCTTCTTAACTAGGAGTACTGGAGCCCCCTATGGAGATACACTGGGTCTGATGAATTGTTTCTCCAGCAACTCTTCCACTTGCTTCTTTAATTCTACCAGCTCGGCTGGTGCCATCCTGTAGGGCGCCATTGACACTGGTCCAGCCCCAGGTACCAAATCAATAGAGAATTCCACTTCTCTCTTAGGGGGTAACCCAGGTACTTCTTCTGGAAATACATCCGTGAAATCTTTCACCACGTGTATTCTGCTTACGTCCCCTTCATTCATCACTTCCAACCGAGCTAGCATCACGAAGCACCTCGCCCCTTCTTCCAACTCCGACTGCCCTTGCTGAGCAGATATTACATCTGACCCTTGGAGGTCTGGAAACGTTATCTTCTGACTACCGCAGTCAATGAGAACGTGATTGGCAGCTAGCCAATCCATTCCCAGGATAACATCCAGGTCCTGAAGAGGTAGGCAGATCAAGTTCACTTTGAATCTGCGTCCCTCTACTATCACTGGACATTCGGGGCAAGCTGTAGAGGTCAACACCTGTCCTGACGCAGGTGTAGAGACCATCAGTTCGAAGGGTAACTCCTTCACTAGAAGACCCAACTCGGATACACACAGGCTTGACACAAAGGAGTGTGTCGCTCCAGAATCAAACAAAGCTTTTACACCTCTACCAGCTATAAAACAAACACCTTGCATGAGGTTACCTGACTGAGATGCTTCTGCTCCAGACATGGCAAACACTCTCCCTGTCGCCTGAGGTCTGCTGCCTTCGTTTCTCATCTGCTGAGAGCCACTGGGTTGGGTCGCCCCATTCTGGTTAGGACACTCTCTAGCAACGTGCCCCGTCTTTTGGCAGGTGTAGCACCTTTTCTCTGAACTCCTCTTGAAGCACACGTTAGAGGTGTGTGGTCCACCACAATGGAAACACTTGGGTTTCCAAGGTTGCTGCTGCTGAAACTGGGATGACGTTGTTTCCGCCCGATGTGGTGGAGGTCTCGTATAGGGCTTGCTTTGCGAGTGCTGCACCTTGGCCTTCCCACCGGAAGAACCTCCTGGGTGTGACCTGATCACCCGAGAATCACCTTTTTCCAGAGTCTCCACCATCTTCGCCTTCTCTACTAAGGTGTGAAATTCCCTGATGCACATCGGGGCTATGGTCCTCTTCAGCCCATGCTTCAGCCCATGCTTCAGCCCCTCTTCGAACTTCCTACACCTCCAGGCCTCGGAGGTCGCCTGGGTGTAGAATCGGGCGAGGTACTCAAACCGAGCAGCATAAGCATTCACTGACATCTCCCCCTGCTCCAATCTGAGGAATTCAGCTTCCCTCGCAAACCTTGCGCTATCTGGGAAATATTTTTCCAAAAACCTCACCCTGAAGCTCTCCCAGTCTAACACTTCAGCTCTGGCCTCCATCATCTGCTGAGCTCCCATCCACCAGAACTCAGCTTCTCCAGACAGCAGATAGGTGGCGAACACCAACTTCTTCTCTTCAGGGCAGGAGGTCGCCCTAAAGATTTTCTCCAACTCCCTGACCCACTAATCTGCCTGATCAGGGGTAGCATTCCCACTAAACTTGGGTGGGTTATGCCTCATGAACTCAGTCAGTCCCATCTGTTCTTGAGGCTGACCGACATGGGAATTTGTTTCAGCAGACCGAGCAGTTTCCCAGTGGTGCATGGTAGCTTGATGGTTCTGAGCCATCGCCGCATTCTGTTGTTGGATGGCAGTTGCCATCATCTCGATAGCCTTGGCAATCTGGCTCATCTCCAAAGAAGGTTGGGGAGGGGTAGGAGGTCTACGTGCCATCTTCTTCTTTTCAGATTTCGAAACTATGGTTGTCTACACTCCCTACAGCTACAAGAATGAGATCGATAAGAAATCAATTCATTCAGGAGGTAACATCTAGACCTTACAAAGGTCAGCATCTCAAAGTCATTAAGAATTTGAGTTTATCAACAGAATCCTAATACTTATAACCTCAAGCAAAATACCAGAACAGCTACTGGTATACAACCATCAACCCAAACAACCACTTTCAATTAATTACAAAAACACTCAATAAAATGACATAAATCACACCAGAATTCAATGTATGCTAAACATCAAACCTTTGGAATTAAGATTGAGAATCATCTCGATCCAGTTATGAGTGTGCACCCTCACCACTTTATCAAGACCCTCTCATTCTTAATACTAAGATTTTCAGTTAGGGCATATATTCACTAAAGCACACACAAAATTTCAATACAAAAACGTTTGAAAACCTTTCACTATAGTTGTTATTTAAAACTCAAATAAATTTTATAAGCAGAAGAAACACAATGGATCCACAGCCCTCAGGTCATCCTAAGGACGAACTGCTCTGATACCATTAATGTAACATCCCGCCAATTTCATTGCATAATTATAAAATGAAATAGAGATAAAATAATAATGTTGAAGTGAACATAATTATATATATGTAATGAAGTTTTCTCCTCGTAGGGAGTTTAATACATAATCTGCCGGTTTCCAAAAACGTAAACTAAATACAAAAAATACATAAAAACAGGCGATTTCCCAACAGGATAGGCGATCTCCCATCAGGAAAGGGCGATCTCCTATCAGAAAAGGGCGATCTCCTATCAGAAAAGGGCGATCTCCTATCAGACACCATAAAAAGGGTGATCGCCTAACAGAAATATATTGGCGATCTCCTCCCGGCGACCACTCACTGAGGAGCTCTACCACCTGCAACCTCGTCTGCTCCCGTGCAAAATACACGATCATCACAGTTTAAGAGAAAACAACCACAGAGCAATACAAAAGAAAGGGGTAAGCTAGATGTTTTTAAAAGCTTTTAAATCCATAGTAAACATGAAACTTCACACCATTCCTGATCCATATCAATTACAACCATCAACATTTCCATATTCCACATACTCGTCAAGTGTCCATTTGCTACTTTCAGTATTCAAGATTCACACGTCAGACTTTCCACTGACTCACAATGCATAGACACATGACACTACTTCCGGATTGACTCGTGCGTTGACTCAGGCTCAGAGATCTGCACTTGTCATACCATACCACTGTGAAATCCACACAGGGTCGCTGTGAAATCCACACAGCCATGCGCATATATAATCTCAATGTCATTAACTCTCCCGGTATGACAGGGTTAATTCATATAACAGGCCGAGCTCGTTCTTTTTCACACGACTCACCCATTCATATGAACCTCCTCCGACTCTCCACAACTGAATAACTTCATCTACGTGATTCCATTATATCAGCAGAGTCATGATATCTCCTTCTAGACAAGCCCCTAGTCAATACACCTACACACGATCTTACACGGTATTTCCTTTCCTGAAAATACTATGCCTTGATCCCACATTCAAAACATCAAAACATCATACCACTCAAATGAATGGTTCAAATCACAGCAACAATCATTTCAAAGGTCCAGACTTTCGAGTATTACATGCATTCCACCTTTAAATCTCAAACAGTTTCAAAGCAACACCAAAAACAGGGAGTTCGCAAACAACGCCAAAACCGGCGATCTGGTTCAAAAACAAGGTATTTCGAAGTCTGTATTTAAAACCGGCGACCACGTCGCCCTCACTTCAGAAACAGCTAATCTATGGCTTGTATTGAAAATGAAGGCTAGCTTCCCTTACCTGGACTTGCGCAAAACACCAAGAACTCCAAAACCCAACGAAGCTTAAAAGATGCTTTCACTCTGTTTTTGCGTCTGGTTTGTAGGACTTGCAGAGAACTTCCCAGGTGCTCTAATGGTAGTCGTCGCTCGTCGTACTTTTGGGTGAAGGTGCCTGAATCGCAGTGCGAAGGAGAGAAAAGGAGAAGAAGGGAGGCAAACACACTCTTTCGCTCTTGAACCACTGCAACGTTCCTTTCTCTCAGAAGTGGGTTTTTGCATCTTAAACTAACTTGTCCACAAAAGCCGCTGCCACCACCCACTCTGCAGGGAAGTTTGCGTGTACGCTGCACTGAACAGTACGACTAAGCGTGCCTCTGCGCAGGCTAACACTCTGAGGTCACTATTCTGAACCACCCTTTTTGTCTACGTGGCGCGCGTGCAGGACGTTTCATGCTGGGAGTCTGGGTCCCACCTTCTCTGTGTGCAACTCGACATCGCGCGATAACCTTTCACCGATGACCTCTTACGCGAAGACTATCCACCGATGACCTCTCGCGCGAAGACTATCCACCGATGACCTCTCGCGCGAAGACTATCCACCGATGACCTCTCGCGCGAAGACTATCCACCGATGACCTCTCGCGCGAAGACTATCCACCGATGACCTCTCGCCCTGGCGATGCCCGCATGCCTCGCGCCCTGGCGATCACGTGTAGTCTAGGCGACCGGCGATTTTGTACTAACAAGGAAATCTTATAGTCTTCTAAGCTACACTTTCTTTCCTTTTTATTTTAAATAAAAACATACTTAGAATTCATTTAAAATATACCCTTTTATTCCAATTCAATTTTTACAGGTCCTTACAATACTTGGCAAACCCTTTATGAAGATTACTAGAATTATAATTAATGTTGACAAAGGAAAACTTCAACTTAAAGCCCAAAATGAGGAGGTAACTTTTCATCTTTTTTATGGTCTTAAAAATTTTTAGGCAGGGGAAGAATGCGTACAGAAGGATGCAACAAAGGGAGTTTTTCACCTTGAAATAACCAGGCGTCAAGCTAGATGACGTTAAACGAGCGCTTACTGGGAGGCAACCCTTTAGTTTTATGTTGTTGTGTTACCTTTGTTGATTTTATTTCTCCAAAAAAAAAAAAATCCTATATGCCTCCTAATCATTTTGCAGGTTATGTATTTTGACCTGAGGACGGGTTTTATTATTTAGGGGACAGATCCAGCAAATGAAGCAAGACTATAGATAAAGATTTTAACAAAAAGCTGGATGACTTCTTAAGAAGAGAGGATTGAGCAAAATTATAGTTTTATCTTTCTAATTCTCTTTTCTTTTCAGTAATTTGAATTTTATTTTCTATTTAGTTTTTATTTTTTTTATTTTATTTTTCGGTTATTTTGTTTTCTGTTTATTTGCTTATTTGTTTAGTTTTTTTTAATTGCTTATTTTGTATTTTGTATAAATTTGTTGCTTTGTTAGTTTGTTAGTTTTAGGTCTTGAATTATCTTTCTTGAATAAATTTCAGTTTTAATTTTTTGTTTGTTTTAGTTTATTTTCTTAAATAAAAAAGAACTAAAATATTAATTTTGAATTATGGAAAAAAAGAATTTGTGTTAAATAGTGAGATGAATTAGGCATAGGTTAGAAAAGAAAATATGATTGAATCCCTATTCAAATGAAGTTGAAATTGTGATACATGAAAATTTAATAGGATGATTGATTAAGATAGAGAATGACAAAACAAAAAGGAATGAGACCAATTAAACCAAGTGAGTGTGTGAACCTTAAACAATTTTGAGAATTTTACTGATGAATTGACAGTTATGGTTGCTTAATTTTTATTTTTGTTACATCATAAAAGAGCATGAAGATGATTGAGGCATTTGTTTGTGTTAATTAGGAAACCAATGCCAAATAGCCAACCTTTATCTTATTAGAATTCCATTTTTTTTTTATATATCCCCTTTGGGCCATGAATTTTTGTTATTATTGCACCTTAACCTTTATATTTTCCTACCGTTTAGCATGTTTAAGGAAGGAGAACATAGATGCAATACATATAGAAAAGGGAATGGTTGGTTCTGATTGTGAAAGCTCAAAAAAAGTTGAAAATAGGAAGAATCTTTTCCTATTAATGAAAAAAAAGAGAGAAACAGAAAAAGGAAAACAAATGAGGAAAAGTGTGAAGTCAAAAGAAAATGGTGATTAGATAACATATATGTTCTCTATAATTGGATTGTAGGTATGCTCTTCTTCTTTAAGATGTGCCTTTTGTTATCTGAAAAATCAATATTGTTTGGAAGGCCAACCTCATTACAACCCTGGAAAAGACCTCAAGAGTCATGTTTCTAATATGTTTGTGATTTGAAGATGAAATGAAAAGCAACTGTGATTTGTTATGATTAAGGGAAAATAGAGAGAAACTCTTACCTGTGAGCATATGAGAAGATATCCTTGATGAATTGTCATTTATTTGTTTTGATTTGATCCTGGAAGTTGATTGTGTCTATATTTTTCTATATTTGAATTTGGAAGCATCATAAGTTTCTAATTTAATCTGTTGTTTAGTGAATTAAGCTGTTTGCTAATTAAATTCAAATATATTCATTTACTTTGCTTGAGGACAAGCAAGATTCTAAGTTGGGGAAAGTGATAAGTGCCTAATTTTTGTAATATTTCATATTAAAATATAGGCACTTTTGAGTATTAATTGCTAATTTACATACAAAATAATCCCTAATTTATGAATTTATACCTTTTTACATTTTTTATGATCTTTAATTGAATAAGAAGACTTTATTCCCAAATTTGGTGTTAATTGTAGGTTTCTAGGGAAGAATGGAGATTCGGACTAAACAAGAATGATATATGCTAAAAGGAGAAAGCTGGAAGGCCCAGAACGCACAAAAGTGAGAAAAAAGTCCAACTCAACAGTGAAAATGCGTCAGATTAATTGGGCTAATTTTATGTTTTTATGAACAAGCCCAAAGTGTGATGTAGGAAGTCACTTAACCCTAGTAAATTAGGTTAAATAAAGGGCTAGAGGCATAACCCTAGTGTGCAAGATTGAGGGGACAACACCATTGAGTGATTTGTAACCCAATTGGGAGAATAGAAGGTGTTAGAAGATGTGTGGCTAATTCTACCCTGTGGATTTGGGAGTAACCTGTTTGAACTCTTATGTATTCAGGTGATATCTTATATATTAATATTCAGTTTTTGATTGATTATTGGTATTGTTGTTTTATTTCTAAATTTCCATGACAAACTGAGAATCTTAAATCTGATTGAAAAGTATTTTTAGGGTTCTGACCTAAACAACAATACTTAACATATTTGAGTGTTAGAAATAGACTTGAAATGTTAATTGCCATTAACATCTGAGTGTGATTCTAAGTTGATTTTATAAATATGCAAGAAATTGATATTTAGGAAACATTCTTAAGAATTTTATATGCGAGAAATCGATATAAATGAATTTTTTACGGGCATCAATTTCAATCAAAGAACTTAATATTAACATGTTAATCAAAATACATGAGAGTGAGAAAGATGAAACCAAATCCCTATTTTTCCAATTGAAGCAACAACTCTTTGCTTTGTTTTCTTGTTAATAATTTTTATCCCAACAAACTCTTAGCAAACTTTTATTATTCTGTTTTTATATTTAACGAATATTGTACTTGATAATTCAATTGTTCCTTGTGGGATCGATATCCGTTCTTAGGGACAAATTATTACTTCTGACAACGCGGTGCACTTGCCGTAAAAAGTCATCACTTATTTCACACATTTTCCCAAAGAACAATTTTACTACTGGTGACCCCTTTAAAAAACCCCTTATAAGGGAAAAAGAGTGTTAGCTTAAACAAAAAGACAGTGTTCAAAGAGAGAGAACGAAACCTATGCACCTCAACTAAAATAGAACTTGAGATTTACTGCATTGCATGTTTGTGGGATGGCTCCTCCCTCCAGGGTTTCCATTTTATATGCACCATTTCCTAGTGCCTCGACTATGCGGAACGGGCTAGTCCACTTTGGAGAAAAGTTGTTTTCAATCTGGTAGGGATGGGCTTTCCGCATCACCAAGTCGGCAACCTTGAACTGCCAAGGTTTCATCTTGGTCTTGTGCTTTAGTTCCACTCTTCTCTTTAAGGCTTCGGAGTTTATATGGGCATGATCACGTACCTCGTTTAGCAAGTCTAGATTCACCTTTCTTTCTTCGTTGGATTCTTCAACAACAAAACTTTGGAACCTAGGAAAACTCTCTTGTACCTCTACTGGTATCATAGCATCTGACCAATATACCAAACTGAATGACGTCTCCTTCGTCGTTGATTGCGGGGTGGTGTGACAAGACCTCAAAATTCTTGGAATCTCTTCTGACCATTTTCCCTTTGTTTTTTCCAATTTCCTCTTCAGTGCTCTCAGCAGGACCCTGTTGGTCGACTTAGCCTGCCCATTCGTTTTGGGGTGTTCTACCGAGGAGAATATTTGCTTTATTCTGAGTTCTGTACATATTTTCCCCAGTTGTTGGTTAGCAAATTGTGTTCCATTGTCGAATATTAAATGTCTCAGAATCCCAAATCAGCACACAATACTCTTCCATACGAAATGTTGGACTTTGTAAGCCGTGATTTGTGCAACTGGCTCAGCTTCAATCCACTTGGTAAAGTACTCAATGGAGACGATGAGGTACTTCATCTGGAAAGGGCCCAAAATATCTATCCCCATGTATGGAAAGGCCATGGACTATATATTGATCGTAGTTCCTCGGTTGGTGCATGGTGCTAGTCAGCGTGCCTTTGACATTGCTCACATCGCAGGACATGCTTCTTGCAATCTTCCTTTATCGTTGGCCATAGTAACTTGCTCGAAGGACTTTCAATGAGAGAGCTCGTCCACCAATGTGGCTGCCACAAAACCCTCGTGAAGCTCGGACATTATCCAAGTGCACTGGTTTCCATTCACACAGTGGGTGAGTATAACTGTAACAAAATAGGTTCCCGTTTATCAGGGTATATCTCCCCGAGTTTTACTTAACAACTTTAGCCTCTGTGGGCTATGAGGGGAGTAATCCATCAGCGAGGTACAGTTTATAAGGTTTCAACCAGGTATCCTTGGTTCTAACTTGCATAGCCTCAAAATGTTCATATTTGAGGGATTCAGAAATA
The DNA here is from genome assembly GCA_013389735.1 of Phaseolus lunatus. Lineage (NCBI taxonomy): Eukaryota > Viridiplantae > Streptophyta > Magnoliopsida > Fabales > Fabaceae > Phaseolus > Phaseolus lunatus. Next base: position 13,961,748 of record CM023866.1, on the reverse strand, counting down.
GTTATTCTTGGAATCTTCAACGTTTCCTGGACCATCGAACGATGTCTTCTCCCTTGTTCCGGGCTGTTCTGCGAAACCTCCAGGTGATCCACCCTTGACAACTCCTGTAAGGACCTAGAAACTTTAATTGAAATGAAAGTGTTATATTTAAATAATTTCAGAAGATGTTATTATTTAAAATACAAAGAGCTGGTAAATGAAGTTTTGTAGTAGTCGGACCTCGGACGTCGCCCAAGGTCTGGGGTCAGCTGGTAGAGGTCGGTCGGCTGACCATTGTATTAACCAAGTAGTCAGGTGCGATGACTTTATCGTGAGGTAATCACGTGGGTGTGCTCGAGGAAGACATGTGGATCAAGAAGAGTAAAGGAAGAAAAGTGTAGCTTAGAAGTCTACGAGATCGCCATTGTTGAAGATGGAGACGATCTCCGACTTCTCTGGCACATAATCGCCTGTCGCCTAGAGGAGACATGACCGCCAATCGCCTATGGTGTACGTGATCGACGGGAGTGCACGTAGTATGTGGTCAAGATGCTGGATTAACCATAGTGGGTTCCAAAAACCACGCGTATCAAGGTGTAGGTTAAGCCTTAGATACGCTGTGCATGCGAAGCTCTATGCTTGAGCATAAGAAATCGTCCTTAGTGTTGCATGCATGGGCGCACGAGGAGTAGTGTTGATCTACTCTTGGAAATGTGAAGCTACTGACGTCACCAAGTCATGTGGAGATGATACCTTGGACGTAACATAGTGGGATGAAGAACCTTCAACAAGGCATGGCGATGTGTCGTCGGGCATCGCCAGGGCGCGAGGCATGCGGGCATCGCCAGGGCGCGAGGCATGCGGGCATCGCCAGGGCGCGAGGCATGCAGGCATCGCCAGGGCGCGAGGCATGCGGGCATCGCCAGGGCGAGAGACATGCGGGCATCGCCAGGGCGCGAGACATGCCGACATCGCCAGGGCGCGAGACATGCCGACATCGCCAGGGCGCGAGGCATGCGGGCATCGCCAGGGCGAGACATCGGTCGTCTTTCAGAGAAAGACATCGGTCGTCCGCCAGGATGAGACATCGGTGGATAGTCATCGCCGCGAGCGGTCATCGGTGGAAGGTTATCGCGCGATGTCGAGTTTCACACAGATAAGGTGGGACCCAGGCTCCCAGCATGAGACGTCCTGCACGCGCGACACGTAGGCAAAAAGGGTGGTTCAGAATAGTGACATCAGAAAGTTGGCATGTGTAGAGACACACATGGCCGTACTGTTCAGGGAAGTGTGCACGCAAGCTTTCCTGCAGAGTGGGTGGTGGCAGCGGCAATTATGGACAAGTTGGTTTAGATTCAAAAACTCACTTCTGAGAGCAGAGAACGTTACTGTGGTTCAAGAGTGACAGAGTGAGTTTACCTTCGTCCCCCTCTTTTCTCTCCTTCGCGCTGCGATTCAGGTATCCTCAAGCACCAGTACGACGAGCGACGACTGCACTTGGACACCTGGGAGGTTCTCTGCAAGTTCTCCAAACCGGACGCTAAAACAGAGTTAAGGCATCTTTAAGCTTCGATGGGTTTTGGAGCTCTTGGTGTTTTGCGCAAGTCCAGGTAAGGGAAGCTAGCATTTTCGTTTATAAAAACTTTAGGCGAGTAGGTTCTGAAGTGAGAGCGACGTGGTCGCCGGTTTCATATTCTTTTTCACGATGCTCTGTTTTTATGTGTGGGGCGACGTGATCGCCGGTTTTAAATGTTGATTTCGAGCTCCCCTGTTTTAGTGTCGTTTGAAACGGTTTGAGATTGAAATGTGATATTCGAAAATCTGAACCTTGGAATGATTGTTGCTGTGATTGGAACCGTTCATTTAAGTGTTATATGATGTGTTGAATGTTGTGAATGCGGGATCAAGGCATAGTATTTTCAGGAAAGAAAATACCGTGTAAGATCGTGTAGAGTGTGCATTGACCGGTGATTCGTTTATTATGAGATATCTTGACTCTCCTGATATAATGGAATCATATAGATGAAGTTATTCAGGCGTTGAGAGTCGAAGGAGGTTCATATGTATGGGTGAGTTGTTTGAAAGAGAACGAGCTTGACCCGTTGTATGGATTAACCCTGTCATGCTAGGATAGTGATGATATTGAGATTCATTTATACGCTTGTGAATGTGTGTGATTTCACAGTGGTGCAGTATGACAGGTGCAGATCTCTGAGTCTAGTCAATGCACGTGTCTTCCGGAAGTAGTGTCAAGTGTCTATGTGTGATGAGTCAGTGGAAGTCTGACGTGAGAAATGAGAAACATTGATATTGATAGACAGTTGATGGATTATGTGAATTGAACGACTCTTGAGGAAATTGTGAAATATGTGATTACTTGATGGTCATGTGAAGGGAATGAGAAAGTTGATGGTTTTTACGTGGGTGTCTTAAATTTGTTTTATCTTGATTTTAAAGTTTCATATCTAAATTCTCTTTCAAATATCTAGCTTACCCTGCGTTTTTGTTTTGTGGATGTTTTCTTAAACCTGTGATGATCGTGTATAATTTACACGGGAGCAGATGATGTTGCAGGAAGTAGAGCTCCTCAGTGAGTGGTCGCCGGAAGGAGATCGCCTGTTTCTGTTTCTGTTAGGCGATTGCCTGTTTTCTGTTTCTGATAGGAGATCGTCTGTTTTCTGTTAGGAGATTGCCTGTTTTTCTATTTTGCTGTATTTTGTTTAAGTTTGGAAAACTGATTTGGTTATGTATTAAACTCCCTGTGAGGAGAAATTTCATTATACATATATATATACATATGTTCACTTTGATATTATTGTTTTACCTTTATTTCATTTTATAAATATGAAAAGATTTTGGCGGGATGTTACAACTCCTCTGTAGTTGTCCTGGGTGACTTCAGGGTCTCTTGGATTATTGACCTCTACCTACCTCCCTTTCCTGAATTGGCCAACTTGGACAGTAAGTCTATTTGAGAGTTTTGTTCTTTGGGAACATGAATGAGGTCTAACACAGAGAAAGCCTTCCTTATAATTTTCACATACCTGAGGTACGAGACTAGCTGGAGATCCTTGGCCTGATATTCCCCTGTGACTTGCCCGATTACAAGTAGTGAGTCACTTTTCACAGATAGAATTTGAGCTCCCTACTCCTTTGCCAGCAACATTCCTACTATTAGTGCCTCGTACTCGGCTTGGTTATTACTTGCCTTAAATGCAAACTTAAGTGCTTGCTCGATTAAGAGTCCATCTGGCCCTTCTAGAATAACTCTAGCTCCACTCCCTTGTAGGTTGGATGATCCGTCCACTGAGAGGACCTGTCGAAAATCATTGGGATCAGGCTGAGCATCCTCAAACAAAAACTCTACCATGAAGTGTGCATATACTTGGCCTTTAATTGGACCACGAGGTTCGTACTATATGTCAAACTTAGATAGTTAGCGAACCATCCGTCCTGTGATATTAGGCTTTTGCAAAACCTTACGAATGGGCAAATCAGTCATTACGATCACAATGAATCTTTGAAAGTGATGACAAAGTCGTTAAGCTGTGAATACCACAACTAGGAAAACCTTTTTGATAGCTTGATATCAGACCTCTGGTGCTTGCAGTACCTTGCTCACAAAATAGATTGGCTTCTGGGCTTTTTCTTGCTCTTTCAAAACAACCGAGCTGATAGCCTGATCTTTTAGTGAGAAATATAGTCGAATGGGGACTCCCGGAACTGGCTTATCGAGAACTAGAGGACTAGCCAAATACTCCTTGAGCTTGAAAAAAGCCCTTTCACATTCATCGATCCATGTGAAACGGTTATTCTTCTTGAGGTATTGAAAATAAGGATACCCCTTATCTCCATTGGCTGATAAGAAACGAGACAGGGTGACCATGCACCAGGTCAGCTGTTGCACCTCTTTCACATTGGCTAGACTCCTCATCTCGATGATTGCTGCACATTTATCTAGGTTCACCTCTATTCCTCTCTCGGTTAACAGAAAGCCGAGAAACTTTCCTGCTTCAACACCAAACACACATTTATTAGGGTTTAACTTACGATTATACCTCGCTATTGTGGCAAATAGCTCCTCCAGTCGACAATATGTTGGCCTTCCTTCTCTGAGGTGACGACCATGTCATCCACATATGCTTGGACATTGCGCCTGAGCATCGATGACAGGATCCAATCCATGAGCCATTGGTAGGTCGCCCCAGTGTTCTATAGACCAAAAGGCATGACCTTGTAGCAATAACTAGGGACCTCGGTCATGAAAGTTGTCTTACTCTCATCCTTTGGGTGCATGTGGATCTGATTGTACCCTGAAAAAGCATATAGAAAAATCAATAAATGACATCCTGACGCGTTGTCAACCAGGGAATCTATGCTTCATAAAGGATAGGAGTCCTTGGGACAAGCCTTGTTCAGATCGGTGAAGTCAACACACATTCTCTACTTTTCGTTCACCTTTTTACCAAAATAACGTTTGCCAAGCACTCGGGGTATTGGATTTCCCTTACGTAGCCAACAACTAGTAGTTTTTTAGTTTCTTCCTAGATGACAAAACGCTTTTCTTCATTGAATTTCCTCCATTTTTGAATCACAGGTTTAACCATTTCATCCATTGTTAGTCGATGACATAAGAAATCTAGATCTATTCGAGGCATGTCCTCAAATGACCATGCAAAGGTGCTCATGTTCTCTGAGATGACACTGGCTATTTTTTCCTCTAGTGATGCAGATCTGAGAGATGGAACAACCCCTGACCAGGCCTAACCTTCTAGAAGAAGGACACGAAGCATGACACAAGATCAAGGCTAGGTTAGGACCCACCACTAGTTAGTGCTTCAGAACTCATCATTCCTCAGAGGATTACCAAGAGCAGAGCCTAAGCCATGGGAACTGAGTCCCAACTAGTTAACTTGTTTTCAATTTCAGTAAAGTAGGGTCCAATTAGCATAATAGGAGGGGTGTATTTATCAAATTGGGCCATGACAAGTCCATTAGGGTTAGAATGTAGCCCTAACTTCTAGAAGCTAGGACTAGGGGCGGTATTGACCATTGGTCAAACCCTAGGCCGCCCCCTCTCTTATTACAATACTACCCTTTCCTTCTTGCCCACCAAGGCACCCATTCCTATAAATAAGGTGCCTTGCCTCATTTATTCACACATTGAAATTTGAAGTAAAGAAACTCTACTTGAGTGAATTTGTGAGTTTGAGTACTCTCAGTTTTATTTGGGTATTATCTTGAGTAAGTGATATCTCAAGTGGCGGCTCTTGCACCACTAATCTTAGAGTTCATCTGCTCCAAGTGGAGTGACAACCTCCATTCTTCCCTATGTCTTCTCTTCCTTTCATTTTTTCCCTTTATTTCTCTTTATTATTTTGAGTCACCTATCTTCTTTTTTCCATCATCTTCTTCTCTTCTCTTCTCTTTATTTATTGCTTGTTTATGCGTTTTGTTCTTGTTCCTTTCTCTTTAATTCCACAATTTGCATCATTATCACCTCATATTTGTGTTTTTCTCTTTGCCCTTTTGAAGTGAACTTTCACACTTACTTAACCACTTGGTTAAGTTCGTGTCTAGTGTGAATCTTCTTAAGGTTCTCACCTTTTAATTGCTAAAATCCAAAATCTAATCAAAAAGTGAAATATCTAAAACGTGCAACCTAAAATCAACTCACATCATGTGGTAATCAGAGCAAGGTTCTATTTGTGCTTATATTGTTGAGTTGATATTCTGCCTTTAAATTTCTGCACATTTTAAATTTTTGCTTTTATCTTCAAGCAATTTAATTTTCACTTTACAATTCAACACCTTTAAATTTTGCCTTTAAATTCTTGTCATTTACTGTTTCTGTCTTTTTATTTATTAAGCACTTTAAATTCTACTTTTTGAATTTCCATTTTTTGTCATTTCTTTTTCTTACTACTTTTGCTTGCGTGTGATGTTCTTAGTGTTCTAGGAGTCGTATATCTTTTCTACTTATTTTCATTTTAATTGTAAAGAACTAAAATCAAATTAGAAATTGTTAGAGTAACGGTTGATTTAATTCCAAACATAGGTTACAAGCGTTCATATAACTTGAATCCCAATATCTTATCTTTTTCAAAAATTGAAAAGTGAATTCCATCTGCATGCGCAACATCATTTAAAAATTTGAATCAGTCAATTCAAGAAAAAAAAAAGAAGCAAAAACAACACAAAATAAGAATATTACGTGCATTTACTTTCCAAATTTTGTTTACAAAAAGGGTTCTAACTTTATGACAAATTGTTTTCATAATTATGGAGTTTAATCCCACTTGCTTTCTCAATTTCTAAGACCTTTCACATCTTCATAATTAAAGTTTAAGTAAGTTTTCTTGTGTCTTTTTCGTGCTTTTCTTGTTTGTCTTGTTCAAAGTTTTGTCTTCATATTAATTCCTTTTGGTTTTTCTTTCTTTGTTTTAAAACTTTTCTTGCTTGTCTTTCATTGTTTCTCCAGTTTTGTTTTGAGGGTACGTTGGTGAGCAAGTGTAAGAGCTTTGTCATCTTTCACTTGAGGTGTTGCTATAATTGTAGACCCTTTTTGAGGGACTATCTTTCTTGAGTGATATACGAAATTTAAGGTTTAAACTGTTGTTTTAATTAATCGTTTGTTTCTTTGTGCAAATTTTTCATGGCTCATTTCTCTTTTGGGGAGTCTTCCAAGCCTCAATCCCCTCAGAAGGCCCGTCTTATGGGGGAATTAGCCGCAGCCCAAAGAAGTTTGGCCCAAAAAGAAGAACAAATGAGACAACTGCTAGAGAGAATGTAGAGGTTACAAGCCAATTAAGAAAGCATGGCCCGAGAAAGGAGGTGGGAGCCTAGGCGCCAAACAAGACATCACATGCACTATGAGAGTTGTGAAGATGAAGATGAAGACTGGTGAGTGCATCATGTAGATAATATACATCTCCAACACCAAAACCAAAAACCTTCATTTCCTTTTATTAAATTATCATCTTTTAATAGACACTGACCCCGATTTGTATTTCAGATGGGAAGCTAAAATAGATCAGATTTTTAATGTGTATGAGGTGGATGAAGACCAAAAAGTAAAATTAGCTTCCCTAGAATTCCTAGACTATGCCATGCAGTGGTGGCATCAGGTTGTAATGGACATTGGTTTGAACAAGAGGCCAGCATGGTCTCTTGGTATGATTTAAAAGAATGTATGTGTGCGCGGTTTGTTCCTCCTTATTATAGGATGAAACTCTTGTTGAAGCTCCAACGGCTTCATCAAGGACCTAGATCGACAGATGAGTACTTTAAAGATTTGGAAACAACTTTGACTAAGATAAACATGCATGATAGTGAGGAGTTAAAGATAGCTAGATTTTTTAGTGGCTTACGGAGAGAAATTCTGGATGTTGTAGAATTATGAGTATTCTTCCTTAGAAAAATTGGTCCACTAGCCATCAAGGTGGAATCACAAGTTTTGAAGAAAACCCATTTCAAAAATACTCATAATGATGTCTTCTACAAATCTTCTTGGAAGGACAAAAACAAAACCTCTTTAAAAACTTTTCCTTCCAATTTTTCAAAGGAAACCACTTCAAATCCTAGAGTTTTTAAGGAAAACCCTTTCATCTCTACCCCTAGGTTAGCCACCAAAACCTCAAACACCAAATGTTTTAAATGCTTAGGTTTTGGGCATATAGCAGCCAACTGCCCTACAAAAAGAACAATGATGGTAAAAGGGAGGGTTGTTGTGAGTGACCATAGTTCCAGATCTAGTTCCCTTGCCTCCTCTAGAATCCAGAGTGAGGATGACCCTAAGATTCCCTGTGAAGGTGATTTGTTAGTAGTAAGGCGTATGCTTGGACAAGTTCAAAAACCTTTTGACGAAAGTCAAAGGGAAAATAACTTTCATACAAGGTGCCTTATTAATGACAAATTATGTTCATTAATAGTTGATGGGGGTAGTTACATAAATGTGGCGAGCACAAGAATGGTGGAAAAGCTTGGATTGCCCACCACCTCGCATGCAAAGCCCTATAAGCTCCAATGACTTAGTGAAGAGGGAGAAATCATTGTTAATAAACAAGTCCTCATAGCCTTCTCAATTGGTAAATATATAGATGAGGTCTTGTGTGATGTTGTGCCAATGGAAGCAACCCACATTCTTTTAGGAAGGCTATGACAATTTGACAGAAAAATTTTATATGATGGCACAAGAAATCTAGATCTATTCCAGGTATGTCCTCGGATGACCACGCAAAGGCGCTCATGTTCTTTGAGATGACACTGGCTATTTTGTCCTCTAGTGATGTAGACTTGAGAGATGGAGCAACCCCTGACCAAGCCCAACCTTCCAGAAGCATGACACAAGATCAAAGGCTAGGTCAGGACCCACCTCTAATTAGTGCTTCAGAGTCCATCATTCCTTAGAGGATTACCAGGAGCAGAGCCTAAGCCATGGGAACTGAGCACTAACTAGTTAACTTGTTTTCAATTTCAGTATAGTAGGATCCAAATAGTATAATAGGAGGGGTGTATTTATCAAATTGGGCAATAACAAGTCCATTAGGGTTAGAATGTAGCCTTAGCTTCTAGAACCTAGGACTAGGGGTGACATTGACCATTGGTCAAACCCTATGCCGCCCCTTCTCTTATTACATTACTACCCTTTCTCTTCTTGCCCACTAAGGCACCCATTCCTATAAATAGGGTGCCTTGCCTCATTTATTCACACATTGCAATTTGAAGTAAAGAAACTCTACTTGAGTGAATTTGTTAGTCTGAGTACTCTCAGTTTTATCTGGGTCTTATCTTGAGTGAGTGATATCTCAATGGCGGCTCTTGCACCGCTCATCTGGGAGTTCATCTGCTCCAAGTGGCATGACAACCTCCATTCTTCCCTAAGTCTTCTCATCCTTTCATCTTTTCAATTTCTTTCTCTTTATTATTTTGCGTCACCTATCTTCTTCTTTTTTCCATCATCATCTTCTCTTATTCTCTTTATTTGTTCCTTGTTTATGCCTTTTGTTCTTGTTCCTTTCTCTTAAATTCCGCAATTTGCATTATTGTCACCTCATATTTGTGTTTTTCTCTTTTCCCTTCTGAATTGAACCTTCACACTTACTTAACAACTTGGTTATGTTCGTATCCAGTGGGAATCTTCTTAGGGTTCTCACCTTTAAATTGTTAAAATCCAAAATCTAATAAAAAAGCAAAACATCTAAAATGTGCAACCTAAAATCAACTCACATCATGTGGTAATCAAAGCAAGGTTCTATTTGTGCTTATATTGCTGAGTTGATATTCTGCCTTTAAATTTTTGCTTTAACTTCAAGCAATTTAATTTCCATTTTACAATTCAGCATCTTTAAATTTTGCCTTTAAATTCCCGTCATTTACATCATCTAGCTCCTTACAAAGTGAGGTGCCGAGCTTGAATTTCTTTTCCTTTATCTCTCTCTCTCTCTCTCTCGAGCTTCTTCAGTGGGCCCAGGTCGTCTTTCATTGCTGATGTTGGCCTCGACTATCCATCTTGGCTCTCTAGGTTGGATAGTAACTATGTAGGTTCCCCTACAGTTCTTCAAGCTACTTTCATAACATTTTTGGGCCATCTTCTGGTCAGCCTTTATTGTGATCACCTTTCCTTCAGCCGAAGGCAACTTCACCTTTATGTGGGTGGTTGAGGCCACCGCACCTAGCCTATTCAAGGAAGGTCAGCCCAGGAGAAGGTTGTATGCAGAAGATGCGTTAACGACGATGTAATTGATGGTAATCGTTCTGGTTGCGCTTTCATCAGAAAGGTTATCCTCAACTCGATGTATCCTCGTACCTCCAACTGGTCGCCTACGAAACCAACTAGACAGCCATCATATGGCCTTAACTAGTCTGGAGATATCTGCAAATTGGTAAAAGTTCCCTAGAACATTACATCCATTGAGCTCCCTTGATCAATTAGGACTCTGTGCACCTTTCGTCCTACAGTGATAATAGATATCATCATTGTTTCGTCTTCATGGGGAAACACATCCTCCAAGTTGGCTTTTGTGAAACAAAGGGAAAGCTCGGTAGACTGGCCGGGCTCCCTTGCATCTAGAGACATTACCGCTTAGGCATAACGTTTGCGCTTAGAGGTTGAACTCCCCCCTCTGGAGAACCCTCCCGCGATGGTGCTTAACTCTCCAAGAACTAGAGCTTGACACTTTCGCTCCAAGGATGTGGCTTCCGCCTTCGACCCCTCTTGGCCGACCTCGAGATATTTTGTTAGTAGGCCCTCTTTGAATAAATTTTCTATCTGGTAACTCAGGGTGATGCATCCCTCGATTCCATGCCCATAAGCTCGGTGAAAATCACACCAAATATCATTTCGTGACCCCAAAAACTAGTCTGTCTTTTAGGGAAACTTCAATTTGTTCGACACTTCAAGCATGCCGATGAGTTCCTTGTAGGATACCCGAAATCTGGGTTTGATTGATGTTTCTTCCCCGACCTTTGCCTTAGGTTCATCCTTCTTGAAAAAATACGAGACGTACCTGTGGTCTGCTCTTTTCTCGGTGGATACTTCACTGCTTCTGATAGAATGAACTCGGATGCTCTCCTTGTACCTGGGTTGTTTCGAACGCGAGCTGCTATTTTTCCTGAGCATGGCCTCCTCGGCCTCGATATGCGTTGCAGCTCATTGACGCACCTCGGATAACGTCTCCGTCGGATTCTTGATCAAGGAATCACTGAACGGACTGGCTGTCATCCCTTGTACAAAGGACGCGACTATTGTCTCTTCATCCTGAGTTTGCAGTCTTATTGAGACTGCACAGTATCTATTCAAATATTCTTTAAGTGACTCCCCTTCCCTTTGCTTGACATTGAAAAGATCATACAGTCTTGGGGGGTTGACTTTATTAGCCGAGAATTGTTCCTTAAACATTTTAGAGAACTGAAGGAAAAAGGTAATGTGTCCATCCAGGATTCTGCTAAACCATTGCAGAGCTATTCCTATCAATATGCCCATGAGCATTTTACATCGGATTGCATCCGACCCCCTAGAGATGATCATTTGAGCCTATAACGCCTTTAGATGATTTTCAGGATCCTCCACCCTAGAGAAAAAGGCGATCTTGGGTGTGGTGTAGTGAGGCAGCACGAGCTCTTTCATAATTTGCTGAGAGAATGGCTTGGGGTCATCCCTTAATGACAAGTCTGGGGAACGTTCCCATGCTGGATGTCGGCCCTGTCGGTGCAAGTTCCTCTGTAGCTCCTCGTTGGTCTTGCACAACTCCTCATTGACTTGTGTGTGTTCATCCATAGCTATTCGAGAGGCCTTAATCTCTGCCTCTCGAAGAGCCTGGCTTAAACGCATTTCCTCTCGAAGGTGTTCCTGGTCGACTCGAACTTCTGCCCGTAGTCATTCTTGTTGGGCTCTGGTTTCCTCCCAAATTTGATCTTGCTCGTGTAGGTATTATTTGTTTGCCTCCTGGAGAACCCTCATGGCCTCCATAATTTGTTGCAAGGCGGGGGCCTCGTTTCCTTCAGATCCCAACCATCCTTGCCTTGTGTTTCTCATCACGTCGGAAGGTTCAGTCGTAATTGTGGATGGGATCAGGTTTTATCGGGTCCCACGGTGGGTGCCAAATGTTCTTGTCGGTTGATCTCAGTTAGACTGGATAGTGAACTCAGCTTTGACTTGTCTTCACTAGATGTTCCGAGATATTGTTGCTTAACGGCAAAAGGGGGTTCTACCTATTTATCACACTTCGACGATCAAGTCAGTGAGAGCATTCAAACTATAAAATCTATTTCAGCTTAAAGTATTGCATACCTTTACTCAGGGTCTTAAACCCCTTTTATAGTTATTCCTTCAACAATTTTTGTCAATGAGAATATAATCTCAACAACCAGAATATAATTTCAACAAGAGAATATAATTTCAACAAGAGAATATAATTTCAATGAAAGGAATATAATTTCAACAGTAAGAATATTCTATTAACGTGCACCTTTAGTTTCGGTTGCAATGCCACTTCATTTCTAACAACTTTTATTCGTATTTAAAAGATATATACGCTTTAACTAATTCAGCTATTCCTTTTGTTATTTTACTTTAATTATCTTTTTCGTATTGGACTACCAAACATCTGGACCAACTTCATAACGTGTCATTGGGCCCATACCTAACCCAAGTCGAGCTGGGTATAACTTATCTAACCGAGCTTACTACACTTAAGTGCTTTAGCCGAGCACGTTCGGCAAGTACAACTTTATACATAGTGAACCAACTTGAGAGGTTTCTAAGTTATACACTTCAAAGCTCGCATAATTTTTATTTTTATTTTTTGAAAATTTTTTATGCAAAATCTTGTTTTGAGGCTTTGTAAATATTATTTGGTAAGTTCTTTTTCATGTATGTTAAGTTAGATCTAAAATTTCTTAAGATCTTATTCTTAGGTTTTTGTTTTAATATCTCACTTTAAATTTAAATAATTCATTTTAGGTTTTATAATGAATTTTTTCTTAATAAAAAATTTTAAAATATGATTTTTTATAATTTTAGAGATATTAAAATTTATAGAAGAACATATTTTTTACCGTGGAGATCCTATGTTTTTTTTCTAATGCAAAATATCTTATAAGATGTTATGTTTAAAATCTACTATGAAAATCCATATCATTTTATTAACCAACTTTGTAAAACTTTTGCATCCTCATATAAATTGAAGGTCCCAAATACATCAATTTCAGGATTCAAGTGAGGATAATCTTTGTTTTACTATGTGAAAATAAATTAAATTTAAACTCACTTCTTAATATAGTATGAGAGTTAATTATAGAAAAATTTATTGGGTCTACTCTATTATTCTCTCATAATCAAATCAACCACAAATATCTAATTTTATGTTTGAAATATACATGTCTCGATAAAATAAGAAGGATAAGAAGGAGATGGATTGGAGATTCATCATAAATTAAAGATAAGACCTATTTACATTATACACATGAAGAGCATCCTTATCACTTTTGTAAGAATGAGGTAGAATTAAAGTGATTTCTTAACAACATAATGATTCATATTTGGAGTTCATATATAATATTGGCTATCAAGATACTTGTTTTTCACAAGCAGACGGTTAATATCAATGAACTTCCACTCCTTTCTTAAGCCACCGAACTATTTAAGTATCGTATTAAGAGTATTGCAGAATTAAAAAAAAGGAAGCTATTTGTGGAGACTGAATTGGGCAGTAAGACAAGTTACAGATAAAGACACATCTTTTGAATGGAAAAGACAAAGCTTCCTCTTTACATGTATATATATATATATATATATATGTATATGTATATATATATATATATATATATATATATATATATATATATATATATATATATATATATATATATATATATATCAGATTGGGATAAGGAGTCTGCAATATTTGCAGTGTGTTTTTGGAGGGAAGTGATGATAATGTGATAAGTGGGAAGCTGAAAGAAGGAGTTTGAGAAGGTGGGGAATTCTCAAAACGTTTGCCTAAAGTTGATAAAGACATCAACATGATTGATATTATTTGTTTTTTATTAGCATGTAAACCTCTTTAAGGCTTAAATTTTTATGTTAAGATATACATTAAACAAGTTGAACAAAACTAAAACAATTCAGAAATTTGGTACAGGTTTAATTAGAAGTTTATCAAGTTAAACTTAGTTCATATTTTATCTTTAAGATAAACTATTTTAAATAATTTGAATTTTTTATATTTAAAATGTGGATATAAAAATAAGATAGCTTATAGCTTTAATATGTATAAATGACATGTTTCACTTAAGCAAGTTGAGCAGTGGTATAGAAATTTTATTTGGATTGGTAATATTCTAGAAAAAGACATAGCTACAGTTAATTGGGTTAAGATTTGTTCTCCTATTGAGAATGGAGGTTTGAAGATTACTAACCTTCATGATGAAAATAACGCGTATCTTCTTAAGCTTGCTTGGAACTTTGCTTATAACAACAAGTCTTGGTCTTTTCTCTTGAAAGTCAGAGTTCTTAAATCAAAATACAAGCTTAGAATGGTTTATAGATCCTCATCTATTTGGCCTGAAATTAAGCAGTTTTATGATACTATTTTTTTATCATACTTCTTATACTATTGGTATAGGTACTTTTATTAGTTTCTAGAATGATAAATGGTGTTCTACTACTTCTTTAGCTAATATTGCAGGGTTATCTGATGGTGCTAGCATTCTGGATACAGTCTCCTAGTTTTGGATTGATTGTGATTGGAATATTTCATTGTCTTTACAGTAGATGTCTCATTTTTTTTAATCATATCATGGTTAGGGAGGAACATGATATTCCTAATTGGAAGCTAGATAAGTCTATTCATTTCACTCTTAAATCGGCTAGGACTGTTTTCTTAGAACTCGAAGTTCCCTATGGTTGGAGTAAATTCATTTGGTTTTCATCTATTCCACCTTCCAAAACTCTAGTACTCTAGAAAGTTCTTCATGGACGGCTTCCTACAAATCAACATATTCAACATAAAGATTTGCATATATGTTCTACATGTACGCTTTGTGAAAAGCACGAGAAATCTATTCAACATTTATTTTTTGAATGTTCTAATGCTTTGCAAATTTGGAGTTAGGTTCGGCATATTTTTCTTACTTCTCATTTCTCTAATAAGGATGATCTTCTTTCTTTTATCAAGAGTGATGACAGTCCTTTGGTTAAATTGATTAAGCTTGTTGTGATAACTTTTTTCTCTTTGGATGATATGGCATAAGAGGAATTATGCTAGATTTCACTACAAAAAATAGTGTATAATGTGGCGGTTATTTTCGTATATTGTGGCGGTTATAAACGCCACAATATACACGTGTGGCGGTTTCTCAAACTGCCATAGAATTGGCTGCCACAAAGTTTAATGTGGCGATCTTACCCTACCTGTAAGGACCTAGAAAATTTTATTGGAATGAAAGTGATATATTTTAAGTGAATTCTAAGTATGTTTTTATTTAAAATATAAAGGAAGGAAAGTGTAGCTTAGAAGTCTACGAGATCGCCGTTGTTGAAGACGGAGGCGATCTCCGACTTCTCTGGTACATAATCGCCTGTCGCCTAGAGTACACATGATCGCCAATCGCCTATGGTGTACATGATCGCCGAAAGCGCACTTAGTATGTGGTCAAGATGCGGGATCAACCATAGTGGGTTCCAAAAACCACGCGTATCAAGGTGTGGGTTAAGCCTTAGATACGCTGTGCATACGAAGCTCTATGCTTGAGCATAAGAAATCGTCCTTAGTGTTGCATGCATGGGCGCACGAGGAGTAGTGCTGATCTATTCTTGGAAATGTGAAGCTACCGACGTCACCAAGCCATGTGGAGGTGATACCTTGGACGTAACATAGTGGGATGAAGAACCTTCAGCAAGGCGTGGCGATGTGTCATCAGTCATCGTCGGGATGAGAGGCGCATCAGTCATCGCCGGGATGAGAGGCACATCAGTCATCGCCGGGATGAGAGGCACATCAGTCATTGCCGGTATGAGAGGCATCAGTGGATGATGGATGGCCATCGCGCGACCAGGCATCGGTGGATGGTGGATGGTCATCGCGCGACCAGGCATCGGTGGATCTTGTTTCACACAGATAAGGTAGGATCCAGGCTCCTAGCATGAGCGTCTTGCATGCACGACACGTAGTCAGGGAGAGTGCTTCAGAACAGTGGCTCCAAAGAGTTGGTATGGAAAGTGACCCAGAGTTGGTGTACGCAGAGACCCACGTGGCATTACTGTTAGAGGAAATGTACACGCAAGCTTCCCTGCAGAGTGGGTGGTGGCAGCGGCATTCCTGGGAAGGGTGGCTTAAGTTCAAACTTCAGTCTGGATAGGCAAGGTTGGAACGCTGCTTGAGTAGAGAGAAATTGAGTGAGTTGGCTTTAGCTCCCTGTTTCTTTCCTCTCCTTCTCCATATGTTCAGACGCCCTAGCGCACCAGTTGGCTATCGGCGACTACCATAGAGCACCTGGGAGGTTCTCTGCAAGTTCTCCAAACCGGACGCTAAAACAGAGTAAGTCGTTTTGCTCTGTTCTTCGAGTCGATCCTGCACTTGAGAGGGTTGCCTCTGCATAGGCGTTGCATGCAGCTCTCTTGGCTTCAGGAATCGTCTCTGTTAACGTAGAAATAAGTGGTATAGTTAGTTTTGTGACTAAGGCTCCATGGTGCAGGTTAAGGCATCCTTGAATCTCGTTGGGTTGGAGCTCTTAGTGAAGTTTACGCTAGTCCAGGTAAGGGAAGCTAGCTTTATTTTCAAGAAAACCTTAAGCTAGAAGATTTTGATGTTGGGGCGACGTGGTCGCCGGTTTCAAATGTTATCGCATAATCCCCTGTTTTTGGACGTGATCGCCGGTTTTAATGTTGATTTTGAACTCCCCTGTTTTAGTGTCGTTTGAAACTGTTTGAGATTGAAATGTGAAATGCATGTGATATTCAAAAATCTGAACCTTGGAATGATTGTTGCTGTGATTAGAATCGTTCATTTAAGTGTTATATGATGTGTTGAATGTTGTGAATGTGGGATCAAGGCATAGTATTTTCAGGAAAGAAAATACCGTGTAAGATTGTGTAGAATGTGCATTGATCAGTGATTTCTATAATGAGATATCCTGACTCTCCTGATATAATGGAATCATATAGATGAAGTTATTCAGGCGTTGAGAGTCGATGGAGGTTCATATGTATGGGTAAGTGGTTTGAAAGATAACTACTTGAGCTGTTGTATGGATTAACCCTGTCATACTAGGAGAGTGATGAGATTGAGATTGAGATTATGTTTATGCGCATAGCTGTGGGAACTTTACAGCAATGTAGTATGACAGGTGCAGATCTCTGAGTCTAGTCAATGCACGAGTCTTCCGGAAGTAGTGTCAAGTGTCTATGTGTGATGAGTCAGTGGAAGTCTGATGTGAGAAAGAGAAATATTGAAATTTGATAGACACTTGATGGATTTATGTGGATGTTTAGAAGCTGGTTATGTTGATTTTAAAGTTTCATATTTAAAGTTAGTGTTTAAAAAAATATCTAGCTTACCCCTGCGTTTTGTTTTGTGTTTGTTTTCTTTAAAACTATGATGATCGTGTGTAATTTACACGGGAGCAGATGATGTTGCAGGCTGTGGAGCTCCTTAGTGAGTGGATGGACAAGGAGATCGTCTGTTCTTGTGCTGTAGTTTATTTTATTTTGAAACTGGATGGTTATGTATTAAAATCCCCTAGAGAAGGGATATTATTTTGAAATACAATGTACTGATGGATGTATTTTATTATATATTCATATATTAATTTTGATATTATTGTTTTACCTTTATTTTATTATATAAATAAGAATAAGATATTGAGGGACGTTACACTACCCGTTGTAAGGACCTGTAAAATTAAATTGGAATAAAAAGGAATATATATTTTAAATGAATTCTAAGTATGTTTTTATTTAAAATAAAAAGGAAGGAAAGTGTAGTTTAGAAGACTATGAGATTGCCGGTCGCCTACTACGCATGATCGCCAGGGCGCGAGGCATGCAGGCATCGCCAGGGCGCGAAAGGCATGCGGGCATCGCCAGGGCGCGAGGCATGTGGACGTTGCCAGGGCACGAGAGGCATGCAGGCAACGCCGGGGCGCGAGGCATGCGGGCAACGCTGGGGCGCGAGAGGCATGCGGGCAACGCTGGGGCGCGAGAGGCATGTGGGCGTCCTCGGGGCGCGAGGCATGCAGGCATCGCCAGGGCGCGAGAGGCATGCGGGCGTCGCCAGGGATAGACATCGGTCGTCTCCCAGAGAGAGACATCGGTCGTCTTCCAGGGAGAGACATCGGTCGTTTGCCAATATGAGACCTCAGTGGATAGTCATCGCGCGAGCGGTCATCGGTGGAAGGTTATCGCGCGATGTCGAGTTTCACACAGTTAAGGTGGGACCCAGACTCCCAGCATGGCACGTCCTGCACGCGCGCCACGTGGACAAAAAGGGTGGCTCAGAATAGTGACATCAGAAGGTTGGCATGCGCAAGAGACACTCACGGTCGTACTGTTCAGGGAAGTGGTTGGCATGCACAAGAAGACAACCATGGTCGTACTGTTTAGTGAAACGTACACTCTGGCTTTCTTGCAGAGGGGGTGGTGGCAGCAGCATGCGTGGACTAGTAGGCTTGGATTCAAAAACCCACTGCGAGGAGGCAAAGAACGTTACAGAGACTCGAGAGTGAAAGAGTGAGTGCATCTTCATCCCTCTCTTTTCTCTCCTTCGCGCTGCGATTCAGGCAACCTCAAGCACTAGTGCAACCAGCGACGACTGCCCTTCGAGCACTTGGGAGGTTCTCTGCAAGTTCTACAAACCAGACGCTGAAAACAGAGCTAAGGCATCTTAAAGCTTTGTTGGGTTTCGGAGCTCTTAGAGTTCTGCGCTAGTCCAGGTAAGGGAAACTAGCCTTATTTCCAACGAAAATCCTTATATTCGATGATTGAGATGAATGGGGGCGACGTGGTCGCCGGTTTTTCAACTGTTATTGTATAATCCTCTGTTTTTGAACGAGATCGCCGGTTTTGGCGTTGTTTTTCGAACTCTACTGTTTTTGGTGTTGTTGGAAACTGTTAGAGATTAAAATGTGAAACGTATGTGATATTCAAAAATCTGAACCTTTGAAATGACTGTTGCTGTGATTTGAATCATTCATTTGAGTGGTATGATGTTTTGAATGTTGTGGATATGGGATCAAGGCATAGTATTTTCAGGAAAGAAAATACCGTGTAAGATCGTGTGTGATGTGTATTGACTAGGGACCTGTCTAGAAGGAGATATCCTGACTCTGCTGAGATAATGGAACCACATAGAGGAAGTTATTCAGTTGGTGAGAGTCGAAGGAGGTTCATATGAATGGGTGAGTCGTGTGAAAAAGAACGAGCTCGGCCTGTTATATGAATTAACCCTGTCATACTAGGAGAGTGAAGATATTGAGATTCATTTATGCGCATGGCTGTGTGAGTTTCACAGCGACCCTGTGTGGGTGATGTAGTATGACAGGTGCAGATCTCTGGGTCTGAGTCAACGCACGAGTTTTCTGGAAGTAGTGTCAAGTGTCTTGTGTGATGAGTCAGTGGAAGTCTGACGTGAGAAATGAGGAACATTGAAATTGTTAGACACTTGAAGCATTATGTGAAAATGAATGACTGTTGAGAATATTGTGAAATGTGTGATTACTTGGTGGTCATGTGGAGGGAACAAGAAAATTTATAGTTTTACGTGGGTGTCTTTAATTTGTTTCATCTTGATTTTAAAGTATCATATCTAAACTCTTTTTCAAATATCTAGCTTATCCTGTGGTGTTTCTGTTGGTGTTGTGTTTGGCTCTTTCTTGAACCTGTGATGATCGTGTATAATTTACACGGGAGCAGATGATGTTGCAGGAAGTAGAGCTCCTCAGTGAGTGGTCGCCGGAAGGAGATCGCCTGTTTCTACTTCTGTTAGGCGATCACCCTTTTGCTGTCTTCTGATAGGAGATCGCCCTTCTCCGATAGGAGATCGCCTTTTTGCTGTTAGGAGATCGCCTGTATTCATATTTTACTGTATTTTGTTTACGTTTTTGGAAAATTGACCGAATATGTATTAAACTCCCTGTGAGGAGAAACTTATTTATATATATATAATTTTGTTCTTTTCAATATATTTGTTTACCTTTATTTCATTTTATAATAATTCCAAAGTATTTGGCGGGATGTTACACCCGTCGTAACACCCACCACTTTAACACTTTGTATAAAGTGGCAGTTTTTATGTGTAAGTAGTGTCAGTCATAATCGTCGCAATTTAATTCATTGAAAAGGATTTCAACGCCATTATATAGGGTATAATGTGATGTTTTTAACTGTTAGTATTATAATAAAATTGTAAGAATAATATGTTGGTTTCAACTGACGTAATTTTAATTCTAAATAAATGAAATTTGGCTACCACTTTTTAATAATCTGGTTTGCAAAATTAAACTAAACATAATATATTTTTATAATAAAAATAAATAAATACTAATAAAATGAAATAATGTTATAAAATTATAAGCATCCATTCATTGCATTGAAAATTAAAGCACGCATAATATTGTTCAAAAGTTCATACATAATTGAAAAATAAAACACAAATAATTGTTCAAAAGTTGATATTAAAATTAAAACACACAGAATTGTTCAAAAATTTATACATAATTTAAAATTAAAAAACACATCTCTAATCATTTTTGCTTTCAGCACTTGATCATATTATTTGATTAGGTGAAGAAGCACCACTTCCAGTATCTAATGCCTGAAATAAATAATTTTAAATTAAAAAATTAAAATATTTATAATTATAAAATAAAAGATACCAATAAATATTTAAATTTATTAATACCTCATTGATGGATCCATAAACCAAATTAGTTGCCATTACAGCAAAATGTTCTGGAAGAAAAAAAGCATACAGAATATGTAAATATATGAAAAAAGTGATAGATAACAGCAGAGAAAGATGTGGAGAGAGTAATTAAGCAAATAAGAAAAGGTTAATAAAAAGTGAATTCATTTTGTAAGTCAATTAAAATGCTTACCTGTTAAATGCTTTCCAAATAATCTGGAAACTTATGAACCTGGATTTCTTCAAATTTTTTAAAGATAAAAACCAAAGTGATCTATAGTATTTAAAAATTAAATTTAAGGGTACAAAGAAACAGTGTTATGTAACATAAGAAGTTAAGCCTAATTAGAATAAAATTAACTATTAAAATAAAAACTAATTAGACATAGAAAAGGTGTTAATGACATTTTTTTAAAATTAATTATTTTAAAAAAATTATAACCATATTAAATATTTTAAAAGTTTCAAAATTGAATTCACTTTTAGTTTAGTCTCATGTAACTAAAAGGACAATTAAGCTTATTTATAAACATGTTACTTGATTAATGTATAAAAATTAAGATTCAGGGTAAGAGGAAGGAGATGTGACACTCATTCTTTTAAGCTGTTTGTATATTTGTAATTTTGCCTCCTAAATTATTTTAAAATATATATTTAAATTATTATAAACAGTAAAATTTTCACTTCTAATATTCAAGGTATACCAAACACTCCAACTCAAAAATACTAGCAATTAGTTAGATTAAATCAAGCAGGTACCAAACAGAACAATATTATAAATATTTTTTCTTTAAAACTAAACTAATTTAATTTGTAAATTACGCTATGCGCGTGTAAGTATTTGTCAAATTGGATGATATAACATTTATAATTTTGTTTTGTTTTAGGAATATAGCAAATTCCAAACTAAACTGAATTTTATGTGTATGACTAGTTCAGAGGTAGTTCAACATTTTTTCTCAACCTCACCCCACTTTAAAGCTTTATTTTTACAAAAAAGCTAATGTGTAAAAAACTTTTTTTGGGATAGGTTGAGAAGGACCTTCTAAGAGACATAATTTCCACCAAAAACAGAGCACATAATAAAAAACAAACTTAAATACTTTTTATATGATTGGAGAGAAAAGGTAAAAATCAAACTTTATCCCCCCAAAAAATTAATATTGCTGCATGAATCAATAAAAACTAAATGGTCAATGGGGCAACAATGATAATAAAAGTAACTATAGTGAAATTATAATGCATTTATTCGTTATATGGATTCTAAACATTGAGCAGTGATAGATAAACTAATAAAGTTAATTGAAAAGAGAAGACTGATAGATATGTAATCATTTAAACGAACTAACATTCAAATTACCGAAACAAGTTTGAGTAACATGGAAAAGTGGATCCAAGCTTAGCCTTAAGATTCAACTCAAGCTCTTGTAAGGACCTGTAAAATTAAATTGGAATAAAAGGAATATATTTTAAATGAATTCTAAGTATGTTTTTATTTAAAATAAAAAGGAAGGAAAGTGTAGCTTAGAAGACTATGAGATCGCCTGCTTAGTACATAATCGTCTGTCGCCTAGACTACACATGAACGCCAATCGCCTGTAGTGTACATGATCGCCAATCGCCTATGATGCACATGATCGCCGAAAGTGCACTCAGTATGTGGTCAAGATACTGGATCAACCATAGTGGGTTCCAAAAACCACGCGTATCAAGGTGTGGGTTAAGCCTTAGATACGCTGTGCATGCGAAGCTCTATGCTTGAGCATAAGAAATTGTCCTTAGTGTTGCATGCATGGGCACACGAGGAGTAGTGCTGATCTACTCTTGGAAATGTGAAGCTACCGACGTCACCAAGTCATGTGGAGATGATACCTTGGACGTAACATAGTGGGATGAAGAACCTTCAGCAAGGCGTGGCGATGTGTCGTCGGGCATCGCCAGGGCGCGAGACATGCGGGCATCGCCAGGGCGAGAGACATGCGGGCATCGCCAGGGCGCGAGACATACGGGCATCACCAGGGCGCGATGCATGCGGGCATCGCCACGGCGAGAGACATGCGGGCATCGCCAGGGCGCGAGACATGCGGGCATCGCCAGGGCGCGAGACATGCGGACATCGCCAGGGCGCGAGACATGCGGGCATCGCTAGGGCGAGACATCGGTCGTCTTCCAGAGAGAGAGATCGGTCGTCTTCCAGAGAGAGACATCGGTCGTCCTCCAAGGAGAGACATCGGTCGTCCGCCAGGATGAGTCATCGGTGGAAGGTTATCGCACGATGTCGTGTTTCACACAGATAAGGTGGGACCCAGGCTCCTAGCATGAGATGTCCTGCATGCGCGACACGTAGACAGAAAGGGTGTTTCAGAATAGTTAGCGTCAGAGAGTTGGTGTGCGCAAAACCCATGTGGTCATACTGTTCAAGGAAGTGTGCACGCAAGCTTTCCTGCAGAGTGGGTAGTGGCAGTGGCAATTGTGGACAAGTTGGTTTAGATTCAAAAACTCACTTTTTAGAGGCAAAGAACGTTGCAGTGGTTCAAGAGTGACAGAGTGAGTTTACCTTCATCCTTCTCTTTTCTCTCCTTCGCGCTGCGATTCAGGCATCCTCAAGCACCAGTACGACGAGCGACGACTGCCCTTGGATTCCTGGGAAGTTCTCTGCGAGTTTTCCGATCAGGACGCTAAAACAGAGTTCGGGTATCCTTAAGTTCGGTGGGTTAGAGCTCGTAGTGAGATTCTACGCAAGTCCAGGTAAGGGAAGCTAGCATTTTCGTTTATAAAAACTTTAGGCGAGTAGGTTCTGAAGTGAGGGCGACGTGGTCGCCGGTTTCATATTCCTTTTCACAATGCTCTGTTTTTATGTGTGGGGCGACGTGAGCGCCGATTTTAATGTTGTTTTCGAACTCCCCTGTTTTAGTGTCGCTTTGAACTTGTTGAGATTGAAATGAAAAATGTATATGCTATTCGAAAACCTAGACGGTGGTATGCTTGTTTTTGTGAGTGGGGTTGTTTAAGAAAAGATTCAAAGTATTCTATGATGGAATTGTTCTTTATGTGTGGTATGATGTATGGAATATGGTGAATGTGGGATCAAGGCATAGTATTTTCAGGAAAGAAAATACCGTGTAAGATTGTGTAGAGTGTGCATTGACCGGTGATTCGTTTATTATGAGATATCCTGACTCTCCTGATATAATGGAATCATATAGATGAAGTTATTCAGGCGTTGAGAGTCGAAGGAGGTTTATATGTATGGGTGAGTTGTTTGAAAGAGAACGAGCTTGACCCGTTGTATGGATTAACCCTGTCATGCTAGGATAGTGATGATATTGAGATTCATTTATACGCTTGTGAATGTGTGTGATTTCACAGCGACTCTGTGAATGTGTGTGATTTCACAGTGGTGCAGTATGACAGGTGCAGATCTCTGAGTCTAGTCAATGCACGTGTCTTCCGGAAGTAGTGTCAAGTGTCTATGTGTGATGAGTCAGTGGAGGTCTGACATGAGAAATGAGAAACATTGAAATTGATAGACACTTGATGGATTATGTGAATTGAACGACTCTTGAGGAAATTGTGAAATATGTGATTACTTGATGGTCATGTGAAGGGAATGAGAAAGTTGATGGTTTTTACGTGGGTATCTTAAATTTGTTTTATCTTGAATTTAAAGTTTCATATCTAAATTCTATTTAAAAATATCTAGCTTACCCTGCGTTTTTGTTTTGTGGATGTTTTCTTAAACCTGTGATGATCGTGTATAATTTACACGGGAGCAGATGGTGTTGCAGGAAGTAGAGCTCCTCAGTGAGTGGTCGCCGGAAGGAGATCGCCTGTTTTCTGTTTTGCTGTATTTTGTTTAAGTTTTGGAAACTGACTGGTTATGTATTAAACTCCCTGTGAGGAGAAATTTCATTATATATATATATATATATATGTTCACTTCGATATTATTGTTTTACCTTTATTTCATTATATAAATATGAAAAGAATTTGGCGGGATGTTACAGCTCTCACATCTTCCCAAACATAGCGAAATTGGTTTAGTTACTTCCTTTGTATTAGAAGGTTCACAGGATGAAAATTTGTAGTTGGATGATTTATTGCGAAATTTGATTTCATGCAAGGTACAAAATGGTATTGAAGAAGCTAGCTGAAAGGCATAATACATAAACATCTTCATCGATTATGGGTAAAGATTATAGTATCTACATAAATCTTTTCATAGGTTCTGACATATGAAAGGGGCAGGGGACCATGCATTACTATACTTGTGCTTGATTAGTGTAGCGGCTACAACTTTTGGAACCCCATTTGGCATTTTGGCCATAACTCCACTAACACTTTTATTTATTAATATAAACCTAGCAAAGTGCAAAACATGCGCAAGCAAGTGTATCCTGTGAGCAATTATGAAACAAATTCCAAATTCATAGGTTAAATGCATTACAACAATTTTATATATATAATCTTCCATTTACCAAATTCCCAACTAAACTACTCCAGTGCTCTAAGGGTGCCAAACTTTACAAAGAGGGTTGAATAACCCCCTTTGTGATATATATTAGTAGGCCTAATCTGGTTTTGATTACTTTTTATACATCCACAAAGGAAAGCTCATTATAACTTAAAAGCATGAAGAGGATATTTCACCTTGAAAATGTGGAAGGCTTAAAACTGAATGTTTTTACTTGAATCCTGTCCAACCTAAAATATAGCAAATAAACATTTAACAGAATATACGAAGATAAGGGTAAAAACAAAATCATTGATTTTTATGGAAACTGGAAACATGCCTAATATAGCTAGATGGTTATCATTGCATTTAAGATTAATAGTAGCACATCATCCGCTGTTTGGCATGCCAAGCATGTAAGGTACAAGAACCATCGCAACCACGTTTTATTTTAATAGGTGAAGTCAGCTACATGAATCAATTAACACCATTTGACTCCTACAGTTAGACCTATTTGCCAAACATTCATTACATCATAAGCCTAATATTTGTGACTGCTGGTGGTTGTGGTGTACAATGTCTACCTCAATTGTCACACTAATAATATTACATATAACCAAACTGACCAGATGTTGTTAATCAACTATGAAATCATCTTAAAATCCATAAATTAGCAAAAGAAAATGTATTTGAATAGTGTTTTCCGACCTGATAAATAAATTTAGAAAAACATACAGCAGGAAATTGGAACTAAGGAAATTAAATGTAATTGTAGTTATATAAAAATAAAACGGAACAAGGATATGCTATAAATGCTATAAATTACTCTCCATTATATGTGCAGATTCTAGTCATAGAGAAACCAAGCTATACAAACAACACTTCACATAGACAAGATTAATTGCCAAAATAAAGAGATAGAATAAAGAACAAGACTGAAAATCAGAATCTGGTACCTCCATAAAATTCACTTCTGTCACGATTTACTTTGATCATTAGATTTTTGGCAAGTGAAGGATCAACCTTAACACAGGACAAGTTACCAACTAGCACAAGGCAAACACAATCAACATAGTCATACACAATAGAATTCAAAAATTAAGAACAATAGATTTCACAAATATAGATTTGACAAAATTAGGAATAAGAACTTGAACAAACGAAGGAGACGATGATGACGGACAGTGGCGGACAGTGACGGACAGTGGCAAATAGTAGCAGACAGTGTAATGTGTGAAGGTGAGAATGAAGAACCTAGTGCGAGAATGAGGACGAGAGTGAAGAGAGGTAGGGTTTCGTGAGTGTGTAGTGAAGAGAGGTTCGGTGAATGTGTAATTAAGAAAGGTCTAGTAAGTGTTTTGCGGAGAGGGAGAAGATTTTTAAGATTTTAGTGTCTGTTTCGTGAAAGAGAGGGAAGAAATAAAAAATTACTTTATTATGATTTTTAATGTGTAATAACATAAAGTAGTATATTATCAACTCTCTTTTCAGAATAAGTTTAATATATTTATAATTTTCCCTTGCATTTATGTGGTGATTAATAAAAAAATGAAAAAAAATAAAAATATTTATTTTTTAATCCAAATCTCTTAACCATTAAGTCAATTCAAGTACATTTATTTAACTATTTTAAAATATTTATCTGTACTTTATATAAAAAATTATAAAAAAATTATTTTTTTAATAAACAAAGGAAAAATAAGTGGTGATTGAACTTGACTGCCTGTCGCCGATCAAATCAAGAAAACAAAATATTAAATATCTTTTATCTAATGTTTTATTTATTTTTTTAAATAACAATTGTGTATATTTTTTAATTAAATTTTTTATTTTAATTATTATAAAAGCGTAAAGTAATAAATAAATTATATGATAAAAATTAAAAGTAGTTTATTTATATAGTAAATAAAAGAACAGGAGAGTATTATTTTGAAAAATATTATACTTTCTCTTTTTTATTTTATTTATTTTTTAATTAAAATAAAAGTTGTGTTTAGCAACATTTAAAAAAATTGGAAATAATGAGGAATGGTGTATGGAGGAAAGGAAAACACGAGCTATTTATTCGAAAGGATAATTGTGACAGTTCAAAATGACACATTCTGAAAGATAATTGTGGATGTCGTATTATACGAATATTTATGACGGTTATTAATAACCGCCATATTAAAACTGTCATTTTATACACAACTTTTGTAGTGTTTCAGGATAAAATTGATATTTTTAGGGCTATTTCGGTCATTAAAAACTTAACTTGTCTAGTGGAAAATTCGTCCAAAGCTTCAATGAAGAATGATATGTTGGATTTCAACGTGATTAAATTTTTTTGTATTAATACTCGTACTGAGAAAGTTCTTCGTCCTCTTCCTCTTAGATGGGAGTTCCCTTCACCAGGTTGGGTTAAAATTAACATTGATAGGGCTGTTAGGGGATATCCTGGTCTTGCTAATTGTGGAGGTATTTTCCATGGAAGTATGGGGAAATTTATTGGTGGTTTCTCTGTGTTTCTTGATGTTTAGACTGCTATGGTTGCTGAGTTTTATGGCATTATACATTCTATGGAAGAAGCTCAAGATGGAGCTTACTAATGTGATTTTTCCTTGGTTTGTGCTGCATTTACTGCTAGAACAATGTTTCGTGGATGCTTCATAATCGATGGAATACTTGTCTTAAGTACTGTGGGAAAATCTGGTTTAGAGTTACTCATATTTTTCGTGAAGGGAATACGGGTGCTGATAAGTTGGATAATTTAGGATTTATTCATAGAGAATCATTTAATTGGTATAATAGGTTTCCATCTTGTTTGTTCTTAGAATTTTTTATGAATAGGTATTGTCTACCTATGTATCTTTTTTGTTAACATATGGGTTTGGGTCTAGTCC
This sequence comes from Phaseolus lunatus, assembly GCA_013389735.1. Classification (NCBI taxonomy): domain Eukaryota; kingdom Viridiplantae; phylum Streptophyta; class Magnoliopsida; order Fabales; family Fabaceae; genus Phaseolus; species Phaseolus lunatus. The sequence goes on along the minus strand of CM023866.1, from coordinate 13,934,032 downwards.
TCCCATATTTTTTTGTATTTTCTTTCTTTTTTCTTTTTCTTTTAATAATACTTTTTTCATATGATGACAGATGATTGTTGTTACTTGAGGTGTTAGCCTAGCTGAGATATCAAGTTGCATGGTGATGCCTAACATGAGAGCTTTATAAAAAAAAATTCAAAATGATAAAACCATTTTTATTTCTATGTCAATCAATCTTCTCTGAGTTCATCCAGCTATGTGTCAAATTCTTCATCTATATTTGTATCAACATCATCTGATGGACCTGTCATCCTAGAAAAAGAATATTTGGCCCAGGTCATGTAACATATGATCCAAACTATTTCGGGATCATCCACGTGGGAGTGAGATGAATCAACTTAAAAAAAGAATTAAACCAAGAGATTGATGTAGAAACACCTAATGTAAACACATGAAAACAAAAGCAAAAGAAAAATAAATAAATAAATATGTTAAACATAACCAAACATAAAAACACTAGGTTGTCTCCCAGAAAGCGCTTATTTAACGTCATAGCCATTTGTTGCAACATTTTCTCGGTTACAACTTTAATTATTCCAGGGTTTGGACTTTCAAGTTCAATAGTTCCATCAGTCCTGATTTCCTTGGCACCAAATATTTAAAATAAATAAAAATAACTAATTTTTAAAAATAAACAAAAAACAAAAATCCCCAATACTTGATGAGTTAAACTTTAAAATCTTAAATAAAAATTGTTCCCCAACAATGGTGCCAAAAACTTGTTGACCTAATTTGGCAAGTGTATCGAGTCAGAAGTAATAATTTGTCTTCAAAAGATGGATATCGAACCCACAAAGAACAATTTTTTTAAAATTTTAATGTGTAATATTCACTAAATATTGAACAATGTGCAAAAGTTAATTGAGAAGATATTGGCATTGTAAAAATAAATTTTCATGAAAATTAAAGGAAAACAAAGTAAATGATAAAAATAATTCAATTGATAAAATTGGGATTGAAGTTAATTTTTCTCATTCTTCTTAATCATGGATGAATAGAAATATACAATATTTTAAATTAATTGATATTGATGTCTCATTTATGAAATTATTAAGATTATCTCTTAAACATTGATGTCTCAAATATTTAGAAAACATTCTTATAATTAAGAAAATATGTTATATAGCAAATGATATATTCTAATTTAAGTCTAGTATCAAAATATATCAAGTATTCTCATTTAGGTCAGATTCTTAGAAATACTTTTCAGTTAAATCCAAGAGTCAAGTTCATAAATAAAAATTCAAGCTTTAAGCATAAAATGACATACCAATATCAAATAAGAACACAATATCATATATCAATATTACTAGGTTTCATTAGAGTTTAAAAATATTACATTCAATCCCAAAAGAAAGGAATTAACCACTTATGGTGGGAATTACATGCACCAAAGCAAAAGAAAGAGATCCAGAACGTTTCTCCTTGGCGACTGCTTCCTAGGGTTTCCTTCATCCTTTCCTGTCTGCCTTACGCCCTTACTTAACCTAATTGGATTTGGACTAAGTGACATCTCTATTCATAATATATTCTTTTGCTCCATCTCTCCTTAAATTCCTGAAAATAACACAAAATTGGAAATAAATAATTCTATTAATTTCATAACTCCAAAGTATATTATTAAATTCTAATTTTTTTTAAGTTAGGGTTGAGTCATAGCTTAATCAACAATTAAAATCAATAAATGTCTAACTTTTTGCATGAAATTTCACTAAATAATGACACTTATAAATCCCCCCTGCATAGTATATAACTCTAGATAAACCGAACCATAGTTCAATTATCAAAAACAACTTCATTCACTGGATAATAGATTAAATCAGAAACCTATGATGCTTCCAACTCCAAATGTAACAAGATATAAATGCAATTAATTTCTAGGATAAACAACTGTAGCAATGAAATGACAATTTTAGTAAATAACTTCTCCTCATATTCTAACATGCGAGTGTTTTGCTTTCAATTTCCACTAAATCTTAACAAATCATAGTTGCCCTTCATTTTTCTTCATATCATAATCACATTAGAAACATTAATCTTAAGGTCTTTTACAAGGTTGTAATGAGGCTGGATTACAAAAGTATTGGTTTTTCAAATAACAAAATGCACACTTTAAAAGAAGAACATACCTACAATTCAAATACAGTTATATTTGTGCTATTGAATTACCAATTTCTCTTAACACTCTCCCCATTTTTGTTTTGTATCCCTGATTCATCATAATTTTTTTTTCCAAAGAGAATAGAAAAAGGTTATTCCTATTTCCATTAAAATGAATTATTTAAACTTAAAATATTAAAAACAACAAAAACCAACCATCCCTTTTTCTCTATATAAAGTTGATGACTTTTTACGGCAAGTGCACCGCATTGTCAGAAGTAATAATTTGTTCGTAAGGACGAATATCGATCCCACAAGGAACAATTGAATTATCAAGTACAATATTCTCTAAATATGAAACAAAACAATAAAAAGTTGTTTGGAAATTGTTATAATGGCAAGAATTAACAAGAAAACAAATCAAAGAGTAATTGCGTCAATTAGAAAAATGGGAATTAGGTTTCATTTGTCTCACTCTCATGTATTTTGATTAGCATGTCAATATTAAGTTCTTTGATTGAAATTGATGCCCGTATAAAAATCATTTATATCGATTCCTCGCATATAAAATCCTTAAGAATGTTCCCTAACTATCGATCACTCGCATAATTATAAGAACAACTTAGAACGAAGCTCAGACGTTAATAGCAATTAACATTTCAAGTCTATTCCTAGCACTCAAATATGTCAAGTATTGTTGTTTAGGTTAGAACCCTAAAAATACTTTCCAGTCAAATTTAAGATTCTTAATTTGACACGGAAAATTAAAAGTAAAACAACAATACCAATAATCAATCAAGAACTGAATATTTTAATATAAGATATCACCTCAATACATAAGAGTTCGAGCAGATTACTCCCAATCCTAAAGGGTAGAATTAGCCACGCATACTTCTAGCACCTTCCATTCCCCCAATTGGGTTACAATTCACTCTATGGTGTTTTCCTCTCAATCTGGCACACTAGGGTTGTGCCTCTAGTCCCCTATTTAACCTAATTTGCTAGGGTTAAGTCACTTCCTGCGTCGCACTTATGGGCTTAATGATAAAAACATAAAAATAGCCCAATTAATCGGACGCATTCTGTAACATCCCGCCAAAGTAATACATACATACAGGTATAATGAAATTAAATGTATCCAAATAATATTGAAGAGAATAACATGATAATATATATATTTGAAATGAAGTTGCTCCTCTTAGGGAGTTTAATACATAAACGAAATCAAATGTTTTTCGAAATTTAAAGAAAACAATCAAATACAGCAAGACCGGCGGTCTCCATACATAAAACCAGCGATCACCAGAAGTCCCCAAAAATAGGCGACTTGCTAGCCAGACATAAAATCGGCGATCTCATAACAGACGACCTCAAAACAGGCGATCTGATAGTAGGGCAAAATCCGGCGATCACCACCGAGAGGTGGAAATGGGCGATCTCAGCCCTCGGCGACCACCCATTAGGGAGCTCTTCTTCCTGGAAGATCATCTGCTCCCGTGTAACAATTACACGATCATCACAGTTTTGAGAAAACAACCACAATAACAGATAAAAGGGTAAGCTAGCCATTTTAAAGAGAGTTTAGAATAAGGCATTAAAATCATGAACATAATAGAGCAAGGTAAAACATTTTTCAAATATCTATGTAAAACGTAGAGCTACTCATCTCATTCACCTGATCTCCCAAAATCACACTTCACAACATTCACCCATAGTCATTCCATTTCACAATACAGCATCAAGTGTCTATCAATATTCAAGTTTCTCATTTCACCATTTCACATGTCAGACTTTCCACTGACTCACAAAGCATAGACACATGACACTACTTCCGGATTGACTCATGCATTGATTAGACTCGGAGATTTGCACCTGTCACTGTAAGGACCTGAAAAATTTATTGGAATAAAAGAGTTATATTTTAAATAAATTCTAAGTATGTTTTTATTTAGAATAGAAAGGGAGGAAAAAGTTAAGTTTAGAAGGCTACGAGGTCGCCGGTCGTCTGCTACACATGAGCGCCAGGTGGACATCGCGCGGGCGCGAGAGGCATGCAGGCATCGCGCGGACGCGAGGGGCATGCGGGCATCGCGCGGACGCGAGGGGCATGCGGGCATCGCGCGGACGCGAGGCACGCGGGCATTGCCAGGGCGCGATGCATGTGGACGTGGCCAAGGCGCGAGAGTTATGAGGGCGTCGCCAGAGGAAGACATCGGTCGAGAGTCTTCGCGCGAGAGGTCATCGGTCGAGAGTCTTCGCGCGAGAGGTCATCGGTCGAGAGTCTTCGCGCGAGAGGTCATCGGTCGAGAGTCTTCGCGCGAGAGGTCATCGGTCGAGAGTCTTCGCGCGAAAGGTCATCGCGCTACGTTAAGTTATACACAGAGAACGTGGGACCCAGACATCCAGCATGAGACGTTCTGCACGCGCGCCACGTAGACGAAAAGGGTGGTTCAGAATAGTGACATCAGAATGTTGGCATGCGCGGGAGACACTCACGGTCGTACTGTTCAGAGCAGTGGCTGGCATGCACAAGCGACAAACAGTGGCAGTACTGTTCAGAGCAGTGGTTTGCATGCACAAAAGACAACCGGGGTCGTACTGTTCAGAGGAACGTACGCCCAGGCTTTTGCAGAAAAAGGGGAGGGCAGCAGTATACGAGGACAGGTATGGTTGGGATCAAAACCCACTGAGAGGAGGCAAAGAGCGTTACAAGTGACCCAAGAGTGAAAGAGCGAGACTATCTCCATCCTCCTCCTTTCTCCCCTTCGCGCTGCGTTTTCCAGGCATCCTCAAGCACCAGTTCGACGTTTGCCCTTGGAGCACTTGGGTGGTTCTCTGCAAGCTCTTCAAAACCAGACACAAGAACAGAGTCAAAGCGTTCTTCAAGCTTCGTTGGATTTCGGAACTCCTGGTGTTTGCGCAAGTCCAGGTAAGGGAAGCTAGACCTCTTTTCCATACGAGCCATAGTTTAGCTATCTTCTGAAGTGAGGGCGACGTGGTCGCCATTTTCGTTTTCATCTGCGTAAAATGCTCTGTTTGTGTGCTTGGGCGACGAGGTCGCCGGTTTTATATACAATCTTCGAAACACTCTGTTTTTGAACTAGATCGCCGGTTTTGGCGCTGTTTTACGAACTCCTCTGTTTTTGATACTGTTTTGAAACTACTTGAGATTTACATGAGGTATTCGAAGATCTGAAGCTTTGAAATGGTTGTTGATGTGATTTGAATGATTTATTTGAATGGTATGATGTGTTGGATGTGGTGAGTGTGAGGTCGAGGCATAGTATTTTCAGGAAAGAAAATACCGTGTAAGATCTTGTAGTAGGTGCATTGATCGGTGATTAAGAACGAGATATCCTGACTCTGCTGAGGTAATGGACTCACGTAGAGGAAGTTACTCAGTTGTTGAGAGTCGAAGGAGGTTCACCTGTATGGGTGGGTTGTTTGAAAGAGAACAAACCGACCTGTTTCGCGTGGATTAACCCTGTCATGCTGTATGGTGATGTGTGAGATTCATTATACGCTGATGAATGTGAGAGATTTCACGGCGACCCTGTGGATGTGAGAGATTCCACAGTGGGCAATATGGCAGGTGCAGATCTCTGAGTCTAATCAATGCACGAGTATTCCGGAATTAGTGTCTTGTGTCTATGTATTGTGAGTCAGTGGAAAACCTGACGTGAGAAATGAGGAACACTGTATGTGGATAGACACTTGCTGCACTGTGTGATATGAACTACTCTTGAGGAATTGTGAAATGTGGGTTTTTACTTGATGGTATGTGGGAAGAATGAGAAAGCTGATGTTTTTACGTGGGTGCCTTAAATTAATTTATCTTGATTTTAAAGTTCATATCTAAATTCTCTTTTAAAACTGTCTAGCTTACCCTGCGTTTTCGTTTGTGGATGTTCTTCTTAAAACTTGTGATGATCGTGTATGATTTACACGGGAGCAGATGACGTTGCAGGAAAGTGAGATCGCCGGTCTGATAGGAGATCGCCGGTCTGATAGGAGATCACCTGATTGACTAGGAGATCGCCCTTTTTTTTTTTTTTTTTTTTTAGCATATCGCCCGATTTGTCTTTTGTTGTATTTTTTGGTTAAGTGCTTTTGGAAAGATTCACAGTTTGTGTATTAAACTCCCGATGAGGAGAAACTCCATTATATATATATATGATTATGTTTATTTCAAAATACTTGTTTATCTTCATTTATATTATATAAATATGAAATGTATTTGGTGGGATGTTACATTAATGGTATCAGAGCAGTTCGTCCTTAGGATGACCTGAGGGCTGTGGATCCATTGTGTTTCTTCTGCTCATAAAAGTTATTTGAGTTTTTAAATAACAACTATAGTGAAAGGTTTTCAAACGTTTTGTATTGAAAAGTTTGTGTGTGCTTCTGTGCTTTAGTGAACGTATACTCTAGCTGAAAATCTTAGTATTAAGGGTGAGAAGATCTTGATGAAGTAATGAGGGTGCACACTCATAACTGGACCGAGATGATTCTCAATCTTAATTCCAAAGATTTGATGTTTAGTATACATTGAATGCTGGTGTGATCTAGTTTAGCTTATTGAGTGTTTCTGCAATTGACTGAAAATGGTTGTTTGAACTGATGGTGATGATATCAGTAGCTGTTCTAATACCTTGCTTGAGATTCTAAGTATTACGAGTATGTTGTTAAGCTCAAATTCTTGATGACTTTGAGATGCTGACCTTTGTAAGGTCTAGTTATTACCTCCTGAATGAATTGATTTCTTATCAATCTCATTCCTGTAGTTGTAGGGAATATAGAAAACTCATAGCTTCAAGATCCGAAACAAGAGAGATGGCACGTAGACCCTCTACCCCTCCCCAACCTTCTTCTGAAATGGGTCAGATTGCCAAGGCCATCGAGATGATGGCAAGTGCCATCCAGCAGCAGAATGCGGCGATGTCTCAAAATCACCAAGCTACAATGCAACAGTGGGAGACCGCCAGATCGGCCGCAACAAACCCCGACGTCGGTCAGCCTCAGGAGCATATGGGACTGACTGAGTTCCTCAGGCACAACCCACCTAAGTTCAGTGGGAACGTTACCCCTGATCAAGCAGATCAGTGGGTCAGGGGGTTAGAGAAGATATTCAGGGCGACTTCCTGCCCTGAAGACAAGAAGCTGGTGTTTGCCACATACCTCCTGTCTGGGGAAGCTGAGTTCTGGTGGATGGGAACTCAACAGATGATGGAGGCCCGAGAGGAAGTGATGGATTGGGAAAGCTTCAGAGTGAGGTTCTTGGAGAAGTACTTCCCAGACAGCGCAAGATTTGCGAAGGAAGCTGAGTTCCTGAGGTTGGAGCAGGGGGATATGTCTGTGAATGCCTATGCTGCTCGGTTCGAGTACCTCGCCAGGTTTTATACCCAAGCCACCTCTGAGGCTTGGAGGTGTAGGAAATTCGAAGAAGGACTGAAGCATGGGCTGAAGAGGACCATAGCCCCGATGTGCATTAGAGAATTTCATGCCTTAGTGGAGAAGGCGAAAATGGTGGAGACTCTAGAGAAGGGTGAGTCTCGGGTGAGCAGGTCCCACCCAGGCGGTCCCTCCAATGGGAAGGCAAGGGTACAGCAACAGCAGTTTAAGCCCTACGCGAGGCCTCCACAGCATAGGGCGAGAGCAGCACCACCCCAGTCTCATCAGCAACAAACCAGGAAATTTCAATGCTTCCTTTGCGGTGGGCCACACGCAGCCAATGTGTGCCCCAAGAAAGACTCAGAGAGGAGATGCTTTACCTGCCAGAAGACGGGGCACGTTGCCAAGTATTGTCCTACTCAGCACAGAATGACTCAACCCAGTGGTTCCCAGCAGATGAGGAACGAAGGCAACAGACCTCAGGCAACCGGGAGGGTGTTTGCCATGTCAGGAGCTGAGGCGTCCCAATCAGGTAACCTTGTGCAGAATGTTTGCTTTATAGCTGGTAGAGGTGTAAAAACTTTGTTTGATTCTGGAGCGACACACTCCTTTGTGTCAAGCATGTGTGTAGCCGAGTTGGGCCTTGTGGTGAGAGAGTTACCCTTCGAACTGTTGGTCTCTACACCTGCGTCAGGACAGGTGTTGACCTCCACAGTTTGCCCTGAATGTCCAGTGATAGTAGAGGGACGTAGATTCAAAGTGAACTTGATCTGCCTACCTCTTCAGGACCTGGATGTTATCCTGGGAATGGATTGGCTAGCTGCCAATCATGTTCTCATAGACTGTGGTAGGCAGGAGGTAGCATTTCCAGACCCCCAAGAATCAGAGGTGTGGCCAGTTCAAAGAGGGCGATCAGAGTTGGAGGAAGGGGCGAGGTGCTTCGTGATGCTAGCTCGGTTGGAAGTGAGGAATGAAGGGGACGTAAGCAGAATACACGTGGTGAGGGATTTCACGGATGTATTTCCAGAAGAGGTGCCTGGGTTACCCCCTAAGAGAGAATTGGAATTCTCTATTGACTTGGTACCTGGAGCTGGACCAATATCAATGGCACCTTACAGGATGGCACCAGCCGAGTTAGTAGAGTTAAAGAAGCAGTTGGAAGAGCTGCTGGAGAAACAGTTCATCAGGCCCAGTGTATCTCCGTGGGGAGCTCCAGTGCTCCTAGTCAAGAAGAAGGATGGAGGGTCTCGGTTGTGTATAGACTACAGGCAATTGAACAAATTGACCATCAAGAACAAGTACCCCCTACCTCGGATTGACGATTTGATGGACCAGATTCAGGGGGCCTCGGTGTTCTCCAAGATTGACCTGAGATCGGGGTATCACCAAATCTTGGTAAAAGCTGAAGATGTTCAGAAGACAGCTTTTAGGTCTAGATATGGGCACTACGAGTATGTAGTGATGCCATTTGGAGTCACCAATGCTCCAGCTCTATTCATGGACTACATGAATAGGATTTTTCGCCCTTTCTTGGACAAGTTTGTGGTGGTCTTCATAGATGACATCCTCATTTATTCAAGGACCGAGGAAGAGCATGAGGAACACCTGAGGACAGTATTGGAAATACTGAGGGAGAAGCAGCTCTATGCCAAGTTCTCTAAGTGTGAGTTCTGGCTAAGGGAAGTCAACTTCTTAGGACACGTGATATCTGCCCAGGGGATCTCGGTAGATCCAGCCAAGGTAGAGGCAGTGCTGCAATGGGAACGTCCTAAGACAGTGACTGAGATAAGGAGCTTTGTGGGGTTGGCGGGCTACTATCGGAGGTTCATTGAGGATTTTTCCAAAGTTGTGGCTCCTTTAACACAACTGACCCGCAAGGACCAACCCTTTGCTTGGACCGACCGATGTGAGCAGAGCTTCAGGGAACTAAAGGAGAGGTTGACCAGTGCTCCAGTGCTGGTGATTCCAGAAGTAGGAAGACCTTTTGATGTCTTCTGTGATGCCTCACATCAAGGCTTGGGATGCGTCTTGATGCAAGAGAAGAGGGTGGTTGCATATGCTTCAAGGCAACTCAAGGTGCATGAGAGAAACTACCCTACTCATGTTTTGGAGTTGGCAGCGGTAGTGTTTGCCTTGAAGATCTGGAGGCATTATCTGTATGGAGCTCGGTTCCAGGTGTTCAGTGACCACAAGAGCTTGAAGTACCTGTTCGATCAGAAGGAGCTAAACATGAGACAAAGAAGGTGGATGGAATTCCTAAAGGACTACGACTTTCAACTCATGTATCACCCAGGGAAGGCCAATGTAGTGGCAGATGCCTTGAGTAGGAAGTCTATACAAGTCGCCACCATGATGATGGAAGAGCAGAAACTGATCGAGCAGTTCAGGGACTTAAACCTGGGAGTAGAGTTTCACGTGAATCACATTAGTTGTAGTAAGCTGACTATAACTAATGACTTCCTGGGAATGTTGAAGGATAAGCAATTGGAGGACCCTAGCCTGAAGCGCACTATGGAGTCGCTAGGAACAGATCAGGTGAGAGGCTTTGAGATGGGCGATGATGGGATCTTGAGGTTTGATGGCAGGATTTGCATACCCGCAAATGATGAGTTGAAGAAGATGATCCTAGAGGAAGGTCATAAGAGTCGCCTTAACCTCCACCCAGGCATGAACAAGATGTACCATGACTTGAAGGAGTCATTTTGGTGGTCAGGCATGAAGAGGGACGTCGCCCAGTACGTGGCAACCTGCTTAACGTGTCAAAAGGCGAAGGTGGAGCATCAAAAACCTGGCGGACTGTTGCAGCAACTGGATATCCCCGAGTGGAAGTGGGACAGCATTGCCATGGATTTTGTCACCCATTTACCCAGATCGGTAAAGGGTCATGATGCAATCTGGGTCATCATTGATAGGCTGACGAAGAGTGCCCACTTCCTCCCAGTAAATATGAAGATGCCCATGGCCAAGTTGGCACAGCTGTACATCAAGGAGATTGTGAGGTTGCATGGAGTGCCTTCCAGCATCATTTCAGATAGGGATCCCAGGTTCACTTCACGGTTTTGGCAGACCTTGCAAGAGTGTTTGGGAACCAAGTTGAGGATGAGCTCTGCATATCATCCCCAAACAGATGGTCAGTCAGAGAGGACGATCCAATCTTTGGAAGATCTGCTGAGGGCATGCGTTTTGGATCAATTGGGAGGTTGGGAGGAGGTGTTGCCACTAGTGGAGTTTACCTATAACAATAGCTACCACGCCAGCATTGGGATGGCACCATATGAAGCCCTGTATGGGAGGAAATGCAGAACTCCCTTATGTTGGTACCAGGAGGGCGAGGCAGTCTTGGTTGGGCCAGAGTTGATTCAGCAGACGACCGAGAAGGTGAAGCAGATACAAAGCAGAATGAAAGCCTCTCAGAGTAGGCAGAAATCCTATGCAGATCAGAGGAGAAAGCCTTTGGAGTTTGCTGCTGGAGATCACGTGTTCATGAAAGTGACACCAACCAAGGGTGTAGGGCGGGCGATCAGGTCGAAGAAGTTGTCCACTAAGTTCGTGGGACCATATCAGATCTTAAGAAGGATTGGCCCAGTGGCGTATGAGATCGCCCTACCTCCCCATCTGGCGAATCTGCACAATGTGTTTCACGTGTCACAGCTGAGGAAGTACATGGCAGACCCTAGTCATGTGCTGGATGTAGACGACGTGCAGATTAGGGATGACTTGTCCTTTGAAGCAAAACCAGTCAAGATTGACGATCGGCAATGTAAACAGCTCAGAGGTAAGACCATCGACATGGTGAAAGTGGTGTGGGATGAGAAATCGGGGGATTCTACTTGGGAGTTAGAAGAACCCATGAGGGAGGCTTATCCATACCTCTTTTCCTTGTAATCCAATTTTCGAGGACGAAAAATTTTCTTGTTGGGGAGAATGTAAGGACCTGAAAAATTTATTGGAATAAAAGAGTTATATTTTAAATAAATTCTAAGTATGTTTTTATTTAGAATAGAAAGGGAGGAAAAAGTTAAGTTTAGAAGGCTACGAGGTCGCCGGTCGTCTGCTACACATGAGCGCCAGGTGGACATCGCGCGGGCGCGAGAGGCATGCAGGCATCGCGCGGACGCGAGGGGCATGCGGGCATCGCGCGGACGCGAGGGGCATGCGGGCATCGCGCGGACGCGAGGCACGCGGGCATTGCCAGGGCGCGATGCATGTGGACGTGGCCAAGGCGCGAGAGTTATGAGGGCGTCGCCAGAGGAAGACATCGGTCGAGAGTCTTCGCGCGAGAGGTCATCGGTCGAGAGTCTTCGCGCGAGAGGTCATCGGTCGAGAGTCTTCGCGCGAGAGGTCATCGGTCGAGAGTCTTCGCGCGAGAGGTCATCGGTCGAGAGTCTTCGCGCGAAAGGTCATCGCGCTACGTTAAGTTATACACAGAGAACGTGGGACCCAGACATCCAGCATGAGACGTTCTGCACGCGCGCCACGTAGACGAAAAGGGTGGTTCAGAATAGTGACATCAGAATGTTGGCATGCGCGGGAGACACTCACGGTCGTACTGTTCAGAGCAGTGGCTGGCATGCACAAGCGACAAACAGTGGCAGTACTGTTCAGAGCAGTGGTTTGCATGCACAAAAGACAACCGGGGTCGTACTGTTCAGAGGAACGTACGCCCAGGCTTTTGCAGAAAAAGGGGAGGGCAGCAGTATACGAGGACAGGTATGGTTGGGATCAAAACCCACTGAGAGGAGGCAAAGAGCGTTACAAGTGACCCAAGAGTGAAAGAGCGAGACTATCTCCATCCTCCTCCTTTCTCCCCTTCGCGCTGCGTTTTCCAGGCATCCTCAAGCACCAGTTCGACGTTTGCCCTTGGAGCACTTGGGTGGTTCTCTGCAAGCTCTTCAAAACCAGACACAAGAACAGAGTCAAAGCGTTCTTCAAGCTTCGTTGGATTTCGGAACTCCTGGTGTTTGCGCAAGTCCAGGTAAGGGAAGCTAGACCTCTTTTCCATACGAGCCATAGTTTAGCTATCTTCTGAAGTGAGGGCGACGTGGTCGCCATTTTCGTTTTCATCTGCGTAAAATGCTCTGTTTGTGTGCTTGGGCGACGAGGTCGCCGGTTTTATATACAATCTTCGAAACACTCTGTTTTTGAACTAGATCGCCGGTTTTGGCGCTGTTTTACGAACTCCTCTGTTTTTGATACTGTTTTGAAACTACTTGAGATTTACATGAGGTATTCGAAGATCTGAAGCTTTGAAATGGTTGTTGATGTGATTTGAATGATTTATTTGAATGGTATGATGTGTTGGATGTGGTGAGTGTGAGGTCGAGGCATAGTATTTTCAGGAAAGAAAATACCGTGTAAGATCTTGTAGTAGGTGCATTGATCGGTGATTAAGAACGAGATATCCTGACTCTGCTGAGGTAATGGACTCACGTAGAGGAAGTTACTCAGTTGTTGAGAGTCGAAGGAGGTTCACCTGTATGGGTGGGTTGTTTGAAAGAGAACAAACCGACCTGTTTCGCGTGGATTAACCCTGTCATGCTGTATGGTGATGTGTGAGATTCATTATACGCTGATGAATGTGAGAGATTTCACGGCGACCCTGTGGATGTGAGAGATTCCACAGTGGGCAATATGGCAGGTGCAGATCTCTGAGTCTAATCAATGCACGAGTATTCCGGAATTAGTGTCTTGTGTCTATGTATTGTGAGTCAGTGGAAAACCTGACGTGAGAAATGAGGAACACTGTATGTGGATAGACACTTGCTGCACTGTGTGATATGAACTACTCTTGAGGAATTGTGAAATGTGGGTTTTTACTTGATGGTATGTGGGAAGAATGAGAAAGCTGATGTTTTTACGTGGGTGCCTTAAATTAATTTATCTTGATTTTAAAGTTCATATCTAAATTCTCTTTTAAAACTGTCTAGCTTACCCTGCGTTTTCGTTTGTGGATGTTCTTCTTAAAACTTGTGATGATCGTGTATGATTTACACGGGAGCAGATGACGTTGCAGGAAAGTGAGATCGCCGGTCTGATAGGAGATCGCCGGTCTGATAGGAGATCACCTGATTGACTAGGAGATCGCCCTTTTTTTTTTTTTTTTTTTTTTTTTTTTTTTTTAGCATATCGCCCGATTTGTCTTTTGTTGTATTTTTTGGTTAAGTGCTTTTGGAAAGATTCACAGTTTGTGTATTAAACTCCCGATGAGGAGAAACTCCATTATATATATATATGATTATGTTTATTTCAAAATACTTGTTTATCTTCATTTATATTATATAAATATGAAATGTATTTGGTGGGATGTTACAGTCACACTGCCCACTGTGGAATCACACACATCCACAGGGTCGCCGTGAGATCTCACACATTCACAAGCATACGATGAATCTCAACACATCACCATACAGCATGACAAGGTTAATCCACAAGACAGGTGGAGCTCGTTCTGTTTCACACGAGGCGCCCATCATGGACAGGTGGAGCTCGTTCTGTTTCACACGAGGCGCCCATCCTGGATAGGTGGAGCTCGTTCTGTTTCACACGAGGCGCCTATCACATGGACCTCCTTCGACTCTCACCAACTGAGTAACTTCCTCTATGTGATTCCATTATCAGCAGAGTCAGGATATCTCGTTAGGAATCACCGATCAATGCACATCTAACATGGTCTTACACGGTATTTCCTTTCCTGAAAATACTATGCCTCGACCCCACATTCACAACATTCAACATATCATGCCACACTTAAAGGAATGATTTCAATCACAGCAAAACTCAATCCAAGGTTCTTATTTTCGAATATCCCATTTAAATCTCAAGCAGTTCTCAAAACAACATCAAACACAAGGAGTTCGCAAAATAGCGCCAAAACCGGCGATCTAGTTCAAAATATGGTATTTCGAAGGCTGTGTTTAAAACCGGCGACTACGTCGCCCAAGCACACAAACCAAGCATTCCACGTAGTTGAAAACGAAAATGGCGACCACGTCGCCCTCACTTCAGAAAAAGCTACACTATGGCTTGTATGGAAAAGAGGTCTAGCTTCCCTTACCTGGACTTGCGCAAACACCAGGAGTTCCGAAACCCAACAAAGCTTGAAGAACGCCTTGGCTCTGTTCTTGTGTCTGGTTTTGAAGAGCTTGCAGAGAACCACCCAAGTGCTCCAATGGTGGCTGTCGCTCGTCGTATTCCCGCGTGAAGGTGTACTAGAATCGCAGTGCGAAGGAGAGAATGGAGGAGAAGGGAGATAAACGCACCCTTTAGCTCTGGAACCACAGCAACGTTTCTTTCCTTCTCCCTCAGAAATGGGTTTTTGCATCTTAAGCTGACTTCTCCACAAAAACCGCTGCCACCACCCACTCTGCAGGGAGTTTGCGTGTACGCTTCGCTGAACAGTACACCTAAGCGTGCCTCTGCGCAGGCTAACACTCTGAGGTCACTATTCTGAACCACTCTTTTGTCTACGTGGCGCGCATGCAGAACGTCTTGTGCTGGATGTCTGGGTCCCACGTTCTCTGTGTATAACTTAACGTAGCGCGATGACCTTTTCACCGATGACCACAGGCGCGAAGACTATCCACCGATGACCTCTCGCGCGAAGGCTAACAACCGATGACCTCTCGCGCGAAGGCTAACAACCGATGACCTCTCGCGCGAAGGCTAACAACCGATGACCTCTCGCGCGAAGGCTAACAACCGATGACCTCTCGCGCGAAGGCTAACAACCGATGACCTCTCGCGCGAAGGTTAACAACCGATGACCTCTCGCGCGAGGGCTAGCAACCGATGACCTCTCCCCCTGATGATGCCCGCATGCCCCTCGCGCCCAGGCGATCCTGCATGCCTTGCGCCCTGGCGATGCTCGATGACACATCGCCACGCCTTCCTGGAGGTTCTTCATTCCACTATGTTACATCCAAGGTATTCTCTCCACAAGGCTTGGTGACGTCGGTAGCTTCACACTTCCAAGAGTTGATTAGCACAAGTCCTCGTGCGCCCAAGCGTGTAACGTTAAGGATGATTCTCTTATGCTCAAGTATAGAGCTTCGCCTGCCCAGCGTATCCAAGGTTTAACCCACACCTTGATACGCGTGGCTTTTGGGACGTACCAGGGTTGATCCAACATTTTGGCTACACACTAAGTGTAGTTTCGGCGATTAGGTGTACTCTAGGCGACAGGCTACTAGGTACACACAGGCGATAGGCGTTCAAGCATAAGCTGGGCGATAGGCGTTCAAGCATAAGCTAGGCGATAGGCGTTCAAGTGCCAGAGAAGTTGGAGATCGCCTACCCGCTTAATAACGGCGATCTCGTAGTTTTCTCAGCTATACATTCCTTCCTTTATATTTAAATAAACACGTGCTTCGAATTTATTTATAATATAACACTTTTATTCCAATATAAACTTCTAGGTTCTTACAATCTCCCCAACAAGAAAAATTTTCGTCCCCGAAAATGAATTACAAGGAAAAGAGGTATGGGTAGGCTTCCCTCATGGGTTCTTCTAACTCCCACGTTGAATCACCCGATTTCTCATCCCACACCACTTTCACCATGTTGATGGTCTTGCCTCTGAGTCGTTTACCCTGCCGGTCATCAATTCTAACTGGTTTTGCTTCAAAGGACAAGTCATCTCTGATCTGCACCTTCTCGGTCGTCTGCTGAATCAACTCTGGTTCAACCAATACTGCTTCCTGGTACCAGTACAAAGGAGTTCTGCATTTCCTTCCATACAAAGCTTCATACGTTGCCATCCCAATGCCAGCATGATCACCGTTATTATAGGTAAACTCTTCCAACTCGGCTGGAGCCCTCCTGTAAGGTGCCATTGACACTGGTCCAGCCCCAGGTACCAAAATCAATAGAGAACTCCACTTCTCTCTTAGGAGGTAATCCGGATATTTCTTCTGAAATTACATCCATGAAATCTTTCACCACAGGTATCCAACTTACGTCCTCTTTATTCTTCACTCCCAACTGAGTTAGGATTCACGAAGCACCTCGCTTCTTTCTCCCAACTCCGACTACCCATGCTGAGCTGATAACACGTCTGCCTCTTGGAGGTCTGGAAACGCTATCTTCTGACTACCACAGACTACGAGAACGTGATTGGCAGCTAGCCAATCCATTCCCAGGATAACATCCAGATCCTGAAGAGGTAGGCAGATCAAGTTCACCTTGAATCTGCGTCCCTCTACTATCACTGGACATTCGGGGCAAACTGTAGAGGTCAACACCTGTCCTGATGCAGGTGTATAGACCAACAGTTTCAAACGGCAACTCCTTCACTAGAAGGCCCAACTCGGCTACACACAGGCTTGACACAAAGGAGTGTGTCGCTCCAAAATCAAACAAAATTCTAACGCATCTACCAGCTATAGAACAACACTCTGCACTAAGTTACCTGACTGAGATGCCTCCGCTCCAGCCATGGCAAACACTCTCCCTGCTGCCTGAGGTCGACTGCCTCCATTCCTCAACTGTTGGGATCCACTGGGTTGAGTCATCCTATTCTGGGTAGGACAATCTCTAGCAACGTGTCCCGTCCTTTGACAGGCAAAACATCTTCTCTCTGAATCTCTTTTGGGGCACACATTGGCTGTGTGTGGTCCACCACAGTGGAAACATTTAAGTTTCCAGGGTTGTTGCTGCTGAAGCTGGGGCGGTGCTGCTTCTGCCCTATGCTGAGAGGGTCTCGAATAAGGCTTGCTTTGTGGGTGCTGCACCTTGGCCTTCCCACTGGAGGGACCCCCTGGTTGTGATCTGATTACTCTGGAACCACTCCTCCCCAGGGTCTCCACTACCCTTGCCTTCCTTACTAGGGCATGTAACTCCCTGGTCCACGGATCTGCTTGATCAGGGGTAGCACTCCCACTGAGCTTGGGTGGGTTGCGCCTCATGAACTCGGTCATCCCTACCTGCTCCCGAGGCTGATTGACCTGGGAAGCTGTTGCAGCCGATCCAGCAGTTTCCAAATGATTCATTACAGCCTGATGAATCTGGGCCATTACCGTATTCTGCTGTTGGATGGCAGTTGCCATCATCTCGATAGCCTTAGCGATCTGGCTCATCTCCGAAGAAGATTGGGGAGGGGTAGAAGGTCTACGTGCCATCTCCTTCGTTTTCAGATTTTGAAACTATAATATTCCTATATTCCCTACAACTACAAGAATGAGATCGATAAGAAATCAATTCATTCAAGGGGGGTAACAGCTAGACCTTACAAAGGTTAGCATCTCAAAATCATTAAGAATTTGAGCTCAACAACAGAGTCATAATGCTTATAACATCAAGCATAACACCAGCACAACTACTGGTATGCAGTCACCAGTCCAATCAGCCATTTCCAATCAATTACAAAGACACTCAAGAGAATGAGATAGCTCACACCAGAATTCAATATATGCTAAACATCAAACCTTTGGAATTAAGATTGAGACTCATCTCGATCCAGTTATGAGTGTGCACCCTCACTACTTTATCAAGACCTTCTCATTCTTAATACTAAGATTTTCAATTAGAACATATATTCACCAAAGCACACACAAAATTTCAATACAAAAACGTTTGAAAACCTTTCACTATAGTTATTATTTTAAATTCAAATAACTTTCATGAGCAGAAGAAACACAATGGATCCACAGCCCTCAGGTCATCCTAAGGACGAACTGCTCTGATACCATTAATGTAACATCCCGCCAAAGTAATACATACATACAGGTATAATGAAATTAAATGTAACCAAATAATATTGAAGAGAATAACATGATAATATATATATTTGAAATGAAGTTGCTCCTCTTAGGGAGTTTAATACATAAACGAAATCAAATGTTTTTCGAAATTTAAAGAAAACAATCAAATACAGCAAGACCGGCGGTCTCCATACATAAAACCAGCGATCACCAGAAGTCCCCAAAAATAGGCGACTTGCTAGCCAGACATAAAATCGGCGATCTCATAACAGACGACCTCAAAACAGGCGATCTGATAGTAGGGCAAAATCCGGCGATCACCACCGAGAGGTGGAAATGGGCGATCTCAGCCCTCGGCGACCACCCATTAGGGAGCTCTTCTTCCTGGAAGATCATCTGCTCCCGTGTAACAATTACACGATCATCACAGTTTTGAGAAAACAACCACAATAACAGATAAAAGGGTAAGCTAGCCATTTTAAAGAGAGTTTAGAATAAGGCATTAAAATCATGAACATAATAGAGCAAGGTAAAACATTTTTCAAATATCTATGTAAAACGTAGAGCTACTCATCTCATTCACCTGATCTCCCAAAATCACACTTCACAACATTCACCCATAGTCATTCCATTTCACAATACAGCATCAAGTGTCTATCAATATTCAAGTTTCTCATTTCACCATTTCACATGTCAGACTTTCCACTGACTCACAAAGCATAGACACATGACACTACTTCCGGATTGACTCATGCATTGATTAGACTCGGAGATTTGCACCTGTCACACTGCCCACTGTGGAATCACACACATCCACAGGGTCGCCGTGAGATCTCACACATTCACAAGCATACGATGAATCTCAACACATCACCATACAGCATGACAAGGTTAATCCACAAGACAGGTGGAGCTCGTTCTGTTTCACACGAGGCGCCCATCATGGACAGGTGGAGCTCGTTCTGTTTCACACGAGGCGCCCATCCTGGATAGGTGGAGCTCGTTCTGTTTCACACGAGGCGCCTATCACATGGACCTCCTTCGACTCTCACCAACTGAGTAACTTCCTCTATGTGATTCCATTATCAGCAGAGTCAGGATATCTCGTTAGGAATCACCGATCAATGCACATCTAACATGGTCTTACACGGTATTTCCTTTCCTGAAAATACTATGCCTCGACCCCACATTCACAACATTCAACATATCATGCCACACTTAAAGGAATGATTTCAATCACAGCAAAACTCAATCCAAGGTTCTTATTTTCGAATATCCCATTTAAATCTCAAGCAGTTCTCAAAACAACATCAAACACAAGGAGTTCGCAAAATAGCGCCAAAACCGGCGATCTAGTTCAAAATATGGTATTTCGAAGGCTGTGTTTAAAACCGGCGACTACGTCGCCCAAGCACACAAACCAAGCATTCCACGTAGTTGAAAACGAAAATGGCGACCACGTCGCCCTCACTTCAGAAAAAGCTACACTATGGCTTGTATGGAAAAGAGGTCTAGCTTCCCTTACCTGGACTTGCGCAAACACCAGGAGTTCCGAAACCCAACAAAGCTTGAAGAACGCCTTGGCTCTGTTCTTGTGTCTGGTTTTGAAGAGCTTGCAGAGAACCACCCAAGTGCTCCAATGGTGGCTGTCGCTCGTCGTATTCCCGCGTGAAGGTGTACTAGAATCGCAGTGCGAAGGAGAGAATGGAGGAGAAGGGAGATAAACGCACCCTTTAGCTCTGGAACCACAGCAACGTTTCTTTCCTTCTCCCTCAGAAATGGGTTTTTGCATCTTAAGCTGACTTCTCCACAAAAACCGCTGCCACCACCCACTCTGCAGGGAGTTTGCGTGTACGCTTCGCTGAACAGTACACCTAAGCGTGCCTCTGCGCAGGCTAACACTCTGAGGTCACTATTCTGAACCACTCTTTTGTCTACGTGGCGCGCATGCAGAACGTCTCGTGCTGGATGTCTGGGTCCCACGTTCTCTGTGTATAACTTAACGTAGCGCGATGACCTTTTCACCGATGACCACAGGCGCGAAGACTATCCACCGATGACCTCTCGCGCGAAGGCTAACAACCGATGACCTCTCGCGCGAAGGCTAACAACCGATGACCTCTCGCGCGAAGGTTAACAACCGATGACCTCTCGCGCGAAGGCTAACAACCGATGACCTCTCGCGCGAAGGCTAACAACCGATGACCTCTCGCGCGAAGGTTAACAACCGATGACCTCTCGCGCGAGGGCTAGCAACCGATGACCTCTCCCCCTGATGATGCCCGCATGCCCCTCGCGCCCAGGCGATCCTGCATGCCTTGCGCCCTGGCGATGCTCGATGACACATCGCCACGCCTTCCTGGAGGTTCTTCATTCCACTATGTTACATCCAAGGTATTCTCTCCACAAGGCTTGGTGACGTCGGTAGCTTCACACTTCCAAGAGTTGATTAGCACAAGTCCTCGTGCGCCCAAGCGTGTAACGTTAAGGATGATTCTCTTATGCTCAAGTATAGAGCTTCGCCTGCCCAGCGTATCCAAGGTTTAACCCACACCTTGATACGCGTGGCTTTTGGGACGTACCAGGGTTGATCCAACATTTTGGCTACACACTAAGTGTAGTTTCGGCGATTAGGTGTACTCTAGGCGACAGGCTACTAGGTACACACAGGCGATAGGCGTTCAAGCATAAGCTGGGCGATAGGCGTTCAAGCATAAGCTAGGCGATAGGCGTTCAAGTGCCAGAGAAGTTGGAGATCGCCTACCCGCTTAATAACGGCGATCTCGTAGTTTTCTCAGCTATACATTCCTTCCTTTATATTTAAATAAACACGTGCTTCGAATTTATTTATAATATAACACTTTTATTCCAATATAAACTTCTAGGTTCTTACACATTCTCACTGTTGAGTTGGACTCTTTTTCTCTCTTTTGTGCCTTTTGGGCCTTCTCGCTTTCTCCTTTTGGCATATATTATTCTTCTTTAGTCCAAATCTCCATTCTTCCCTAGAAACTTGCAATTAACACCAAATTTGGGAATAAAAGGCTCTTATTCAATTAAAGATCATAAAAAATGTAAAAAGGTATAAATTCATAAATTAGGGATTATTTTAAATGTAAATTAGCAATTAATACTCATAAGTGCCTATATTTTAATATGAAATATTACGGAAATTAGACACTTATCAAAAGTGCATCTATTTTCTCCTCCCCTAAGTATGCCAATAGGTAGGAAAGTATATCAGTTAAGGTTCAGGGTGTAACGCCCCTCAAAATATTGGTCATATTTATATAATAAAATAAAGGTGAAACAATAATATCACAATTGAACATAGATATATACATAATATAATTCATCCATTAGTACAAATGTGTCTCAAAATAATATCCCTTTTTTAGGAAGTTTTAATACATCTCCATACATGAAGTTTTCAAAATAAAATAAAACCACAGCATTCAAAACCGGCGATCTCCTAACAGAAACCAGAAAACGGGCGATCGCCTAACAGAAACAGAAACAGGCGATCTCCTTCCGGCGACCACTCACTGAGGAGCTCTACTTCCTGCAACATCATCTGCTCCCGTGTAAATTATACACGATCATCACAGGTTTAAGAAAACATCCACAAAACAAAAACGCAGGGTAAGCTAGATTTTTGAAAGAGAATTTAGATATGAAACTTTAAAATCAAGATAAAACAAATTTAAGACACCCACGTAAAAACCATCAACTTTCTCATTCCCTTCACATGACCATCAAGTAATCACATATTTCACAATTTCCTCAAGAGTCGTTCAATTCACATAATCCATCAAGTGTCTATCAATTTCAATGTTTCTCATTTCTCACGTCAGACTTCCACTGACTCATCAAACACAGACACTTGACACTACTTCCGGAAGACTCGTGCGTTGAACTTAGCATCCAGAGGCTTGCACCTGTCATACGAAATTGCTGTAAAGTTCCCACAGCTATGCGCATCAACATAATCTCGATCTCAATCTCAATATCCTCACTCTCTCTCAGTATGACAGGGTTAATCCATATAACAGGTCAAGTCAGTTATCTTTCAAACAACTTACCCATACATATGGACCTCCTTCGACTCTCACCAACTGAATGACTTCATTTATGCGATTCCATCATATCAGCAGAGTTAGGATCGCCTCATTCACAGGATACTCACAGATCAATACACCCTCATAAAATCTCCACACGGTATTTTCTTTCCTGAAAATACTATGCTTTGATCACTCTTTCACATTCATCCAGTACATCATACCACACGTAAAAGCACAATTCCATCATATAATATTTTGAATCCTTTCTTAAACAATCACAATCACATAAACAATCACGCCAAAGTTCAGATTTTCGAATATCACACGCATTTCACAATTCAATCTCAAACAGTTTCAAACGACACTAAAACAGGGGAGTTCGAAATCAACATTTAAAACCGGCGACCACGTCGCCCTCACTTCAGAGCCTACTCGCCTAACGTTTTATAAACGAAAATGCTAGCTTCCCTTACCTGGACTTGCGTAGAATCTCACTACGAGCTCTAACCCACCGAACTTAAGGATGCCCGAACTCTGTTTTAGCGTCCTGATCGGAAAACTCGCAGAGAACTTCCCAGGAGTCCAAGGGCAGTCGTCGCTCGTCATACTGGTGCTTGAGGATGCCTGAATCGCAACGCGAAGGAGAGAAAAGAGAAGGATGAAGGTAAACTCACTCTGTCACTCTTGAAACACTGCAACGTTCTTTTTCCTCTCAGAAGTGAGTTTTTGAATCTAAACCAACTTGTCCACAATTGCCGCTGCCACCACCCACTCTGCAGGAAAGCTTGCGTGCATGCTTCCCTGAACAGTACGGCCACGTGTGTCACTGCGCATGCCAACTCTCTAATGTCACTATTCTGAACCACCCTTTTTGTCTACGTGTCGCGCGTGCAGGACGTCTCATGCTGGGAGCCTGGGTCCCACCTTATCTGTGTGAAACTCGACATCGCGCGATAACCTTCCACCGATGACCGCTCGCGCGATGACTTTCCACCGATGTCTCATCCTGGCGGACGACCGATGTCTTTCTCTGAAAGACGACCGATGTCTCGCCCTGGCGATGCCTGCATGCCTCGCGCCCTGCCGATGTCCGCATGCCTCGCGCCCTGGCGATGCCCGCATGCCTCGCGCCCTGGCGATGCCCGCATGCCTCGCGCCCTGGCGATGCCCGCATGCCTCGCGCCCTGGCGATGCCCGACGACACATCGCCACGCCTTGCTGAAGGTTCTTCATCCCACTATGTTACGTCCAAGGTATCATCTCCACATGACTTGGTGATGTCGGTAGCTTCACATTTCCAAGAGTAGATCAAAACTACTCCTCGTGCGCCCATGCATGCAACACTAAGGACGATTTCTTATGCTCAAGCATAGAGCTTCGCATGCACAGCGTATCTAAGGCTTAACCCACACCTTGATACGCGTGGTTTATGGAACCCACTATGGTTAATCCAGTATCTTGACCACATACTAAGTGCACTTTCGGCGATCATGTGCACCATAGGCGATTTGCGGTCATGTGCCCTCTAGGCGACAGGCGATTATGTGCCAGAGAAGTCGGAGATCGCCTCCGTCTTCAACAACGGCGATCTCGTAGACTTCTAAGCTACACTTTTCTTCCTTTACTCTTCTTGATCCACATGTCTTCCTCGAGCACACCCACGTGATTACCTCACGATAAAGTCATCGCACCTGATTACTTGGTTAATACAATGGTCAGCCGACCGACCTCTACCAGCTGACCCCAGACCTTGGGCAACGTCCGAGGTTCGACTACTACGAAACTTCTATTACCAGCTCTTTGTATTTTAAATAATAACATCTTCTAAAATTATTTAAATATAACACTTTCATTCCAATTAAAGTTTCTAGGTCCTTACACAGGGTGCAATAAAAAAAGCTTAGCTCAAAAGGGCTACAAAAATTTTATTTTTCAATTAGAACAAATGTTGGCTATTTGGCCTTGAGTTTTCCAATTTAAACTTTACACAAAAAGGCCTTAATGATTTTCATGTTCTTTTGTTATGTAACATAATAAAAAAAAATCAAGCATCAACCGCTGTTAATTCATCCATGAAACTCTCAAACTGTTTAATATTCACACAATCACTTGGTTTAATTAGTCTAATTCCTTACTTGCTTGTCATTCATTGCTCCAACTAATCACCTTGTTCAATTTTCATACCACAAAATCTCAACTCAATTTGGATATAGATTCAACACAATTTCTTTTTCTTTTCACCCTTGTCTAGACCAATAACTCCTCTAATTTTAAAACCCAAGGTTTAGTTTATAATTAACCATAAAACAAAGTATATAACAAACAAAATTTCAAAACTAGAAAAACTAAACACCTAGAAATTAGAAAAATATAAGAAACTAGAAAAACTAGCAAAATAAGAAAAATAAGAGAACTAGAAAAATAATAAAAATCAAAATCAAAATAAGAAAAATCAAAACAAATAAAAATCAGAATGATATTTTTTATTTCAATCTTTCCTTTTTTATTACTCTATTTTCAATTTTTTTCCATTTACTATTTTTGCGAATTCCTTTCTTGCCCCCTTTTAAATTTATTTAAGGATAATATGATGCAGGGGAATTGTATGAGATGCATCTTTGAGAATTCAACCTAGGTTAGTCCTCTACTATATTAGGGGACGGTTAGTTTTTGTTTGAAAAATCATACATGAATAAGTGGTTTTCAGTTGTTTGAGAGAAATGAACATAACCATTTTGGACAAGGTGAGATGTATTATGCTAAGAGCTAGATAGCCTAAGTACTTCTAAGGAGAAGTCTTAAACACTGTAATTTACCTGATAAATAGGATTCCATCATCTTCTCTAAACTGCAAGACTGCTATGGAAGTATGGAGTGAAATGCCAAGAAATTATGAGAATTTGAAGGTGTTTGGTGCCTTGGCATCTACACATCTCAAGAAGAATAAACTAGAAGCATGGACTGAGAGATGTATCTTCATTGCATACATAGAAGGTGTAAAGGAGTATAAGCTTTATAGGTTGGAGTTTTGAAAGGCTAGATTTTATTATAAAAGGAGAATGGCTAAGTTAAACCAAGACGTGAATTGGTTTGATAAATTTTTCTAAAAACTTTCACCTTCTTGGAATTCTTTTTTAGAACCTTTAAGACTAAAAACTAGGATGCACCTTTAAGTGTAATCTAAATTGATACAAGAAAAGGAGTGCAATACAATAAAGAATATAGAAAGCAAGAAATAAAGTGCACGAGAATTTATAGTGGTTCATATCCTCTTGATCCTACTCTTACTTCAACAATTTAACATGATAATTGTTGATTCTACTAACTTTCTAATAAGTTATGCAATAATCAACTCTTGAACACCTTCAAGAGGATATGCAGCACACCTTATCAATTCTTACACCCTAAGAGGGTCTATAACTTTATCAACTCTTAATCACCAAGATAACAACTCTAGATAGCCAACCCATAAACAACAAAAATGTACAAATTAGAAAATACAAACTACACAACAAAAGCAACTCACAAAACTAGCACTTGATCACAATCTTTCTTGAATTCTTTGAGTACGCAAATGATTGTATGAAAATTGTAAAAAGCTCTTTAATTGCTTGAAAATCTTAGGCTCAAAATTCGTGATTCAAAATGTAGAGTCCAGTGTTTTATTTATATATTTTGAAAGTCATTGATCAAAACATATTTTAATGCATTTAATTGATTATTATTCAATTTAAATAATTTTTTTTAAATCAATTAATAAGAGTTTCTATTTTAATTGATTATTTTACTAGATAATCAATTATATCAGTTCTTCATTAATTAACAATCATCTTCTTGAAAAATAATTATTCATTTATTAAAGGAGTACGTTTAATCCATTATCTCAAGATAGTAATAAATTATTATCTTGAAAATTTGAAAACATTTAACATGACTTTTTATTTTAATATGTTATCAAATATGATAATTGATTAACTTATTCTAATTTTCATCAAAACAAGTTTAATCGATTATTTATCGATGTAATTGATTATTCTGATCTAAAAAAAATAAAAAAAAAATTTAACTCATTTTAGTTGGCTATAGCATCTTTGTGTGAGACACCTAGAAATAAATACAAAGAAAGTTTAAACACATTTACAACATCATTTTTTTTTCTTTGTGAATCTGCATCATCAAAACATCATTGAAGCTTGAATATGTTCAATACTAACAAATGCTTTATCAGCAAGGATGTCACATTATATGAGACTTGAATGACTATGGTGCAAATATCCATAAAAAGGAAAGAAGAAAGTCCACGTAGAGGTGGATACTTCTAGTTACTAATAAAAGTCATAGGGTGATTAAAAGAACAAAGTTAAAATACAATATTTAAAAAAAAAAATCAACAAATCAAGTTTTCACAAGATATTTTTTTTGTCATCAAGTTCATATATGTATAAAACATTCAATAAAAGGAGTTTGATAGGTTATTAAACTATTGAATCATAAACTAAATTTTCATTAATTTGATCATATCAAGTAGATAAAATCTTAGTCATTTGAATATAAGGAAAATTTAGGCATGATTATGACAAACATTTCAGGTAACTGAGACCAAGTTTATAAACATAAAAACTTATTGTTTTACTCAAAAGAACCATCTGACTTTATAGCTTAGTTTGTTGCAATAAGCATGAACAAAAAAACATAGAAAGTAAACTTTGATCTTCTTTTTCTTCTTCTTTCTCCCCTTGAACTTGATCTTCTCCTCTTGAAGCTCCTCTAAACATAAGCTCCCCCTAAAATTGTATTACCCTTTTTATATTTCTCCCCCTTTTTATGTACCAACAACAAAGGGGTGGACCATTCTTTAATCAACTTCTTCCATCTCTTCATCATCTTATGATAGCAAATGCGGAATGTCCTTCCATCTTATGGCTTCTTTGATGGAAGCCATAAGTGCTTGTTAAAGCATGGCATTGGTTGTGTCCAAAGAAACTCTTAGATGGTTCTTGTCATTGGACAAACCAATGGCTTGACTTGATGGCTCCATATAGAAGATGAATTAACATATCAAAAAAATCATAGGGAAGGCTTGCTAAGCCTGATAGGTATTAAAGTACAACCTCTGCACTATGAAGCTCAAACACAACGTAAAGGTGTCGTTTTCGCGCTTCCAACACACCACCGACACGAACACGCGACGGAGGTCTGCATGACACGATGTCGGACACATCTACATGGGCCAGACACAACCTTTTTTCTAAACACACTGGAGAGAACACGGTCCACTCCTTGGACACACTGGAGAGGAGACGATCCACTCCTTGGACACGCCAAAGAGGACATCCCGTCCACTCCTTGGACTTGTCTTCCACACAAAATCTCAAGCGAATCATTCTAATAAAAAATTACGCAAAAATCTTAAGCGAATCTTAAGAAGAAGAAGAATAAGAGTGGCGCCTCATTTTGCACTAAAAGTGGCCTATTCTCCATGATGTGGGACTCATAGGTGGTCTCTTTTTTGTGCAACCGGTCCTTGACCTAGTTTGAATAGGGGTTGGACATTAACAAGGCCAAAAATGAGTGTCCAATCAAGGCCTAAATATGCCTCTACAAAACTACAAAATACAGGGAAAATCCTACATCTATATATGGAAAGTACTTCTATGCTTTTATCTACAAGACTAGGAAGAGGGGAAAGAAGTTTTCATATTCTACACTCCACAAGAGGATAATCTTCTTTTTGGAAACTTCTTCTACCATCCTCCTAGCCATGGACATTTTCAGAAGCCTAATATGAACTCTCCCAAATGGTCCCCCATCAGACTGTTTGTTGGAACACATGTTGTAAACGCTCAGAGAGTCTACTATGTACTTCAGTTGTATAAATAAGTGTGAGAACATTAAAAAAAAAAAAAACAAATAAACCACTTAGTTTCTTTTTTCTATCATCAAAACATAAACTCCACATATGATTTTCTGGTCATCAGATTGTATAGTGTGGTATAAATCGTCCATGGTCTCAACGAAACATCTAGGGGTTTAATGATAAGTGCTAGATTTTAGTAATATTTTATATTAAAATACAGACACTTATACAAAGCTAAAAAGGGAAACTTGGAACGCATCAAAACTCACCAAAGCTCGCCCAAACTCACCTAAGCCAAACACCCCCAGAGGATCTCACACAAGTGAGCTCAATCTCGCTCAGGCAAGATTACTCCACTGACGTTGGGCCTTTTTTCGTGCAACTCACTCAGGCGAGAAGCCACTTAGCCCAAGACTAACTAGTTTAAATATGAGGCTTGAGGCACAACCTTAGCACGTAGTGATTGAGAGCAAAACACCATTGAGTGAATTGTAAACCAATTAGGAGAATAGAACGTGTTAGAAACCCTAGAGGAGGTAGCCGTCAAGGAGAAACATCTTAGATATTTTTTTCTTGCTCTCCTTGCTTGTAACAACCAACATGTATGGCTAATTCTACCATTTGGGATTGAGAGTAATCTGTTCGAACTCTTATGTATTGAGGTGATATTTAAACATAATATTCTGTTCTTGATTGATGATTGATTAAGTAATTCTAAGTTTCTAACTCAAATAATAATGCTTAACATATTTGAATGCTAGATTTGAAATGTTAATTGTTATCAACGCCTGATCTTACTGATAATTTTTTTTTTATAAATATACAAGGAAGAAATATTTAGGATACATCTTAATGATTTTATATGCGAGGAATTGGTATAAATGATTTTTATACGGGTATCAATATCAATCAAAGGACAAAATATTGTTACGCTAATCAAAATACAAAAGAGTAAGAAAGATGAACCCCAATCCCTATTTTCCCAATTGAAGCAACAAACTCTTTGACTTATTTTCTTATTAATCATTACAATCTTAACAAACTCCAACAAACTTTATTATTCTATTTTCTATTTAGTGAATCTTTTACTTGATTATTACTTCTGACAACACGGTGTACTTGCCGTAGAAAAGTCATCACTTAACATACCATTTGTGTAGATCGTCCAAGGTCTTAACATTCTTTATCCCCTAAAGTTTCATAAGAACATTGTTTGTGTTCATCTTAACAAACTTGTAGAGAGAGCCAACTATTATATACTTCGAAAGATGTTACCCTTTCTAATGAGCTAAACTATGATCTTTTGATGACTCAGACAATTGTATTTGTCTTAATGTCTAAAGAATAATTAGTTAAACTAAGAGTGACTTGTGGAAATAATACTTGAACATGGTAAGTCAAGAGTGATTGTGAGTGGAAAGAAAACTCTGGTTAAGCCATGAGTGGCTTGTGAAATAATACCCAGGAGCTAGAAGTGGCTTAGTGAAAGAATACTTTAGTGTACTTTATAGCGGTTGCCTGCCTAGTAGGATTTGACTGGTTAGTCAAGAACTAGATGTAGTATATTGTGCTTGTGCTAGACGAACCAATCTAGAATATTGAGTAAACTCTCTCTCTTTACTCCTTGTATTTTTTTTGTATGTTATTTGTCTATAACTAACTTAACAAGGAGGAGTAATAAAACTAAGTTTGCAAAAATATTTTACCGGATCGTCTGATTTGAATCAAACTTATCGTATTGTAACACAATGTCAGATGATACTTGAAAAAGCATTGAAAAGTATTTAAAACACAATTCAACTCTTCTTTCTTGTGTCTTTCCTTTTTTTTCACAATAATATTAAGCATAAAAATCATTACAAAAGGAGATATAATGACTTCTTCAAGTACATGTAACAATTCAGATCCTTGGTCATCATATTTATCACATGAGTCAGAACTTCCTTGCAGTAAACTATTTGTTTATATCACATAAATTAAGACAGTGGTGGTGAGAAGCGAAATGTGATATGTGATCAAGTTTTTGAGAAATATGAATCACCTGACATAAAATGTTAGAATGAATTTTTCAATTTATTTATGACATATCATATGTTAATCTTTGGGTATGATAGACTTAATACAAATTTTCTTAAAATTATAAAGTGTAAAATGTGATAAATTATTTTGAATAATTAATGATTCCTTTATTTTAGAATAGGAGTGATTATGTTAATTTGTTGTGTTGTTCTCTGAATTTTTATATTATATGTTTTTGTTATGCATTTAACAAATATAACCTTCCATTAGAAAGTTTGAAGATTTATTCTCTCAAAATATAAATTTTATAATAATAATAATGATATATTAATAATACAAATTTAAATAAAATAATATTATGATATAAATATTTTATTTTATTTTAATAATATTTTTTTTACTATATTTCTTACCTTTTTTCATTATCTTATTTTTTTCTTCTTTATCCAAAAAAAACTTTAACATATCCATTTGGATTTCTTCTTTAATAATACATGCTTGTATACTTTAAAACCTGCCAGTCAGAAGAATTGCATTTTTGTGCTTTCAGTTTGAGGTTGCTAATGCATGTGCCCATTTGGATAGTCAAAGTAGTATTTATAGGTTAAAAATCACTATAGTATGAAAAGACTAGACACCTACACATACACAAAAATAAAAGAAAATTAGGAAATAATAAACTTATTAAATTATTTTTACCCATATATATATATTTATTTTTAATTTCATTATTTTACTTCATATATGATTTAAATAGTTTTAGGTGACTAATAACATGTTTGGGTTTTTTTTAACCTATTTAAATAGAAGAAAAAAAATCTTCTTTCCAATACATCAAAGCAAGAAAAAAAAAATAACTGTTATTGTTTTTTTTTTACTAAAAAGCTATTTATAATTTTTTTAACATGACCTAAGTAGTTTTATAACAGACCATTTTTATTAGCTAAATGACCAAGACAAAAAATGTTATGTCTTAATTGGTTCATGACTGAATACTTCTAGTCAGTTATTTATTTTCGATCTGTGCAGAATAGAAAATATTTATCTTTTGATAATAATGAAATCATAATAAAAATTTAAAATTATTTTTAAATTATAATATATGTTAATACTATAATATTCAAGAACAGTTTAAAAAATAAAATCACATTAATAATTCTCATAAATATAAAATGTTAAAATAATACTAAATGAGAAGAATAAAAGAAAACATATATTCCTACAGTAATAATTCACTATTATAAAATCTAAAATAAAAAAATAAAATAAACATAATAAGGAATAGTATAAATATAAAAAAATACTGCAATATTAATAAAAAAAAACATATTACCAGAACTAATTCTATAGCCTAAATTCTAAAATGTGAAAAAAAAATTAAAAAAAATAAACCTTATAAAAAAAATACACAAAATAATAAAATATTATCATAATACACAATATGTTAATATCTCTTACTTATACTGCAATAATATTATTATAAATATTTAAAGTAGGTTAAACTTATTGAAAATGAAAATAAAAGTTTGATTAATATTTATAATATGAAATTTCTTTATATTTATTGATTATAATCTCCAAAGAAATAATGACATATAAAAACTAATGCTAAAATCATAAAAGAAAGTTCTCACACACAACTTACTATGCTAAAATTTATAAATGGTTTTAGCCATTATTTATGTATTGAACATCAACTTGAATGCAATACTTAAAACACCTGCTGAATATAGAATTTGTTAACCAATTAGAAAGAACACGTGTAACAAATTATTTGATAAAAAGATTAGCAATTTAGTGATTATTACATTTTCTTTATTTCCTTATATAAATATAAATAAAAATAATTAGGAAGCTTCGTGGAAGTTGCAGTAACCTGCTGTGCTGACAACCCTAGTTGCTTACTTATAACACTGCTCATGTTGTGGCTTCCTACCATTACACACTCTGATTCACACACCTTGTCCTCACGTAAAACTTTTTAGTTTTTTTTTATATTCAACTTTCTTGTCATTGAATAGTGCAAAGTTTTCAGGTCTTTGAAAATGGAGGTGATGGAGAATGGTGGTGCAAACTTGAAGGGGTTGAGCAAGGAGATGAGACATGGAAGAACAGCACATAACATGTCATCTTCTTCGTTGCGCAAGAAATCTGACCTAACTCTTGTGTCTAAGATTAGTTTTGGCCCTCTGAAAATCCTGCTGCTGAACACTCAAGAGGTTATTTTAGGAACCAAGCTTTCTATTCTCTTCCCTGCTGTTCCCATTGCCATTATTGCTCACTGCTATGGATTTGCAAAAGTAAGTTCTCTTCTTATATATTTCTCTATACTCATACCATTTTTTACTTTACAACTCTTTGCTGAGATATTATTAAGTTTGAACTATATATTATTATATGTGTAAGTGAGTATTATATTTTTTTTATAAATTTAAAATTTAAATATGTATCCAATAATATTAGTAAGATGTTTCAAGACTCCTTTATAATTTCTCTCTTGAACCGGCACTTCTTCTGTTCTATAAAGGGTATGGTTAGAAAGCAAGAAATTAATGAATGAATGTAAATTAACACTGATTATTTCTACCCTTCATTCTCTTCTTAAACATACAAATATGCAGGGTGTGAATAAATTATTATATATTCTGGGATGGTTTAGTAAATTTTTATGAATTATTTGTTTAATAAAGTAAAAGGGTTCAAGATAATTCTGAGTTGTTATAGATTGACCCATCACTATAGACATGTAATAATCTGGAATCTGGAACTCCTTGTCTGGTTGGTACAAAAGAAAGTACATGAGTTGAAAGTTTAAAAAAGATATTTTTAATAAAAGTCAAATCTCCTTTCTATTTTTTATTTCAACCAAATGCATCTTTATTAGTTTTTTTTACTCTCACTCCTCTCTTTCTTCTATTTTTTTTTTTCATTTTTTCATTTTTTTTTTGCCACATTATCTTTTTAATAAAATTTCTGTAGGTAAACCCTTTTAAAAGTATATTTTTGGAATATAATTTATATTATTATTTGGAAGATTTAAAAAAATTAATCCTTTAATGTTTTTAATTTAGCTATATATATATATATATACGAGTTTATTTATTAAATTTGTCTTCCTAGTTTTGTTACAGTGAGATAGCCCACCAATGTGTACATGGGTTATAGTACTTTTTTTGTTAAAGGGAGACAAATTATTAAATTATCTATGTGTGGACAAATGCATAAACTTTTCTTTTTGGAAAAGTGTAGTGTTCAGAAGTTGAATTATGTAATGATAATCACTCTCTTTTGTTGCCTATAGCCTTGGGTTTTTGGATTGAGCTTACTGGGGCTTACCCCACTTGCTGAAAGACTCAGTTTCTTGACAGAGTAAGAAAATCATTCTTCTTGTTTAGATTGGATTCTATGTTAATCTTTATTGATTATTCTGTAAATTTTTTCTCCACCCTTTTATGTTTTTTCACTGATTCTTTCATTCATTCCCTTGGTATTTCGTACTTGGAAATTGGCAGACAGATTGCTTGTTACACTGGTCCCACAGGTACATCTGAGTATCCACAACTGTATTTCGTACTGTTTTTTTAAGTCTTATTTTTGTTTTTTTGAGACACAGTGGGAGGACTTATGAATGCAACATGTGGGAATACTACAGAGCTCATTATAGCAATTTTTGCCCTTAGCCAAAACAACATTGCTTTGGTCAAATATTCTCTCCTGGGTTCTATAATTTCTAACCTTCTTCTGGTTCTTGGAACCTCTCTAATCTGTGGAGGCCTTGTAAATCTTAGGCAGGAACAGAAATATGATAGAGTAAGACCCTTCAATCCATTCAAAACTTTTACTCATGAATTGCCTAGTTTTGGTTCTTATTCTTCTTTTGAGGTGAAATAATAGTGACCAGTGCAAATTAGAGGGTTGAATGTTTTGCAATTCTTCTTGCAGAGACAGGCAGATATGAACTTGCTTATGTTGTTTGTGGCATTGCATTGTCACTTGCTGCCAATGCTGTTCCATTATGCTCATGCCTCAGAAGGTGTCGCTGCAGAATCATCTCTGCAGTTGTCAAGAGCTGCTAGCGTTATTATGGTGATAGCATATTTTGCCTACCTTGTGTTCCAGCTGCGGACTCACAGACAACTCTTTGAAGACCCAGTTGTAAACTTTCTTTGATTTTGAAATGATGAGGCTAATCTTGATTCTTCTTCATGTGAAATATCTGAATAGTAATTATCATCATGCATTTTTGCAGGAAAATGAAGAAGAGGGTGACAATGATTCAGATGAAGCAGTGATAGGATTCTGGAGTGGGTGTGTTTGGCTGGTTGGGATGACTGTAATCATTGCAGTGCTGTCTGAATATGTGGTACAAACAATTGAGGTAATTCACTTCTTTTTCTTTTTTGAGAGAAGAAAATATTATTTTCCCTCTCTTATATATACATACGGTATGGAACAATGTTTTTGTCAAATAAATATTACAAAATTGCAAAGTTAAACATTTTTGTTATGTTAATAAAAATAATCTTAGCTACTATTTTTATAGTAGTTATCATCATATGAAAACCTGTGATTAAATGTCAGTATAAAAAATATTTACATTTACAATATGCTTTATTTGAATTCATAATATATTATATGAAAAATGTGAATCTGTTTTTTATCACTGTTTTGTTGTCTGTATATCATGAGCACATAGTGATGAAAAAAAAGTGAAATTGAACAGGATGCGTCTAATTCATGGGGTTTGTCTGTTAGCTTCCTCAGCATAATCTTGCTTCCAATAGTTGGCAATGCAGCTGAACACGCTGGAGCCATCATATTTGCTTTCAAGAACAAACTGGTATCAAGTTTTATGAAATTCTGATACTTTTCTTTTATTAAATAAATTGCTTGAAACTGTGATTGAAATCATTTTGCCAGCATTCTTTTATGTTTAGATTGTTTCATATTTGAACATGTGATTTAACTTCCTTAGACTAACCAAATGATATTACTGCAGGACATCTCCTTGGGTGTTTCTTTGGGTTCTGCAACTCAAATTAGCATGTTTGTGGTAAGCATTCACCTAAAAAAAATGGATGTTTCCATTCTTTATAGTTGGATCAGTAAAAGTTTTCATTAACCAAATGTGATTACTATATAGGTTCCCCTTTGTGTGATTGTATCTTGGATTCTGGGAATAGAAATGGACCTCAACTTCAACCTCCTAGAATCAGGTTCTCTTACTTTGGCAATAATAACCACAGCCTTCACATTACAGGTATACTAATTTTGTAGAAACATCACACTTTGATTTGGTATATATCTTGATTCAATATTTCTTCCATGTATATCATTGTAGGATGGAACTTCTCACTACATGAAAGGCCTTGTGCTCTTCCTGTGCTACATTGTTATTGGGGCATGCTTTTTCGTACAAAAAACACCCTCCAGTAAGCATAATAAATGTTTCCAATGTATATATTTATGTACTTTCAGAAATTATAATTCATATATAAATTTTTGTCACTCTTTTTCCCAGACAAAAACAATCCTTCTAACATAATTCTTAAATCAGCAAGGGGAGCAGTTTTTGGAACTTAATAGGTAAGTTCATGTTTTCTATACACATGCAGATATAATCTTTTGTATGCAGTCAAGAAGTCTATGAAATTAACGACAGGGATTTGATTGCAGGCATTAGTATTTTGATGTCTGAGATAAAGAGTTGCAGCATCCAAACTTTGAACAAGATTCAATGGATTTGTTATTTGTTCATTTGTCATCTACAGCCAAAAAGCTGAAGAAGTTTTGCATGCAGTAGCTTGCAATTAATATATTTGATTGTGTATGTGTATAGTTCTCTTCAAAGGATTTTTTTTTTCAAGATTTCCATCGCATAATTTTATAGACAGAGTTGTGACATGATTCCCAAATAAAATGAGAACTGTTATTTGGAATCTGTGTTCACTTAAGCAAGAGTTCTTCCTCATCATAGCCATCTTTTTTAAAAGAAAAGGTAGAAGGGGCCACTTTTTGGTTTTCCATATAAAAGAGAAAGGGGAAAACAGAGAAAAAAAAAATGTAAAAACATAGAAGTGACATACATTATGAGCTACAACATTAATGGTGTATTTGGTAAGAGAAAAGATTTCAATGTATTTGTCAGAATTAGAGTGGATTTGTGGAGAAAGGATGAATTGAGAAAAAGTTAAGTAGGAGATGAAAGTGAGGGATTGGTGAATAGTTTGTTTGAATGACTATTTTTCCCATTTATTTACTTGGTTTTTCTTTATTTTCTAATAAATAATTCTTTTATTTTTTCAACTATTGTTTTGAAAAAAAAATGTTTATATTTTAATATATACATAAAAGGTAATTTTGACTTTACATAAAAAAACCTATCATCAACTTTCATTAATTCAATCGAATTAATCATATATATACCAATAAACTTGGCTCAAAATCCTTATATGAGAATTCTATTATAATAATATAATAATATAAATATCATTATTATAATAATATAAATGATGATTATGAATTAAATTGAATTATTATTTGATTTAATATTTTAAATATATTTTTCAATGTATGACTACTCTTTTAAATTTTGAACTTTTATGAAGAAAGGTGTCATATTTACATTATTCTTTACGACCAATAAGTAAAAGAGAAGATGAGTATGTGAGAGAGAAAAAAAAAAGAAAAAAAATTAGAATGAAAAATATGTATAGTTAGATTGAAAAATAATATTATGTAAGAATTAAGAATACAAATTCCTAATAATAATCAAGAGATAAATTGATTAGAAATATTTTAAAAATAATCAAGATTCTTAAAGGTTATTTTTTTTTATTATCAAAACTATAATAAAATCATCAAAGAATAATCCTTTTACTATATTAGAATTGAGTTGGAATCTAACAACATCGATCTCATTGCAATCATATTGTCGGATCACTCGTTATTGAAGCTTATCATGTGCTTCAAATTTATTTTTTTTTCTAAATCTTATCAAGAATTAAGAGAGAGAAGAATTTTGTTAAAATGAAAAGATATTAAAGTTGAGTTTTCTAACTATATATCCAAAGAAAATATGTTAGAAGAAAATGAAAACCTAAACCATTACTTAATTGCTTAAAAGAAAAGATCATCTCATTTTAGATTTCCAAAAGAAGAATAGTAAAAATATCTTTCTTATTTTCAATGTCAATTCTTTAGAAAATAAAGCTATAAAAATAAATTTCTAAATTAGAAGATCTAATATTAAAGAATGACACTCTTTGAAAAATCTCATTCCTCAAAAAAGAAGGAAATAAGATACTAAACTTATTGATCAACTCGTCTCGCAAACCTTTTAAGAAGTGTGGACTATGATATAAAGGAGAAAAATCTAGTAAGTCTATTGCTTGGATACTTAGTAAATGAGGCACTTACATGTCCTCGAAAACTAATCATAAGGATCCAATTATACGTGGATACCTAAATGTAAAATTACTCTAGTTGAAAATTTGCAAAATCCTAAGAAAGAGACTTCAACAATAATTCAAGGAGAATGAAGGCTCACTAAAGATGAAACTAAAACAGTCTACATGCCCAAGATGGAAAAGCAAGAGAAAAAAAGGAATCAAATGGGTAAGTAAGAATTGTTGGAACAATTGGTTCTAGAAGGGGGGTTGAATAACCTAGACTTTTCTCAAACAAAATTAGACAGGAGTGTCTAGTGAACAAGAAAAACAAACAACACAACATACTTTATACTTGTTCACCCAAACTCGCGGGCTACTTTAGTTGTCCCTTAAGCATACTAGTTATGAGTTCCACTAATAATCAATTGATTACAAGATGAGTACATCAATCACTCCTGTTTACAAACGAGTATAGAAACTACTCTTAATTCTTACAAGTACATAAACATTTCCTAGTTATACCTTCTTAATCTCCCCTTAAGATTAATAACTCTAAAAAAAGGAAAACTCTCAGAGAGAGCACAATTCAAGCTCACTAAGTATACTACATAATTTGAAGAATTACAAAAGGTTTTGTTCACCCACAAAGAACACTATATGATTTAAAGAATTGTAAATTATAGTTGTGTTTCTCATCTTGACCTTGAACTCTTTATATAGGCTTGGAAGATGACCATTGAAACTTTGAGTAGGTAACAGGTGAAAAATAGGAAATAACACAATAAAGGAAAGTTGAATTATGTTTTTAAAATTTCTCAGTTTTTTGTTGATATCGTTTATTCAGATATTGTTAGACGATATATGCATAAATAAAATATTTGAGAAATCTTTGTACAAAGTAGTTTTATTTTTTTCCTTCCTTCTTTTAGTTAGTTAAACACTAGAATAACATGCAATGTAAAAGATTTAATGAAATAAAAAGATACTTAGTATTTTTATATTGGTTCATCTGATCTAATATTACATCCAATTATAGACCAATAAGTTAAGTTCAACTAAAAAATTTACCATTGCAAAGTTCAAGTGAGTACTATGGGCTCAACACTGAGTATTCTTGACACTAGTCATTCCTGGTTCAACATTGAGTATTCTTAACACTAGTCACTTCTAGCTCAACATAGATACAAGGTCCAAGTGATTAATTAATCAATGGTTTTTTCTAACTAGAAATAATAGCGTTTTTCGACATGTACATGGTTTAAGCTCTCTCTACTAGTAGGTGGGAATGAACCCAAACAATGTTCTCACAAAACTTTAGGGCACCAAAATTTTTCAATACTTTTAACACTCACAAAGTATGACTAGCTTTCTTTTTCTTCTTATTTTTAGGCATGTCTTCTTATAGCCTTCAAAAAAGTAGTTGTTGCATTCCCTTTTCCGACTGTTAAGTAGCTTTGAACTCTCTTTGTTATCTTTTTTCTTCTTCTGTCATTATTAAATGAGCTCCCATGTTGAGAAGCATTAGATACATGACATGAACCATTAAATTCTCTTATCTTTTTTGTGTCATCTCTTTAATAGATGACAATACTTATATTTCTCGGTAGTAGATCCTTTTACACTAAACATTTGTTAAAATTGCACACCATACAAGATAGACAACTGACCTAGAGTTGAAACTAACCATGTCAAAGAAGTTGGCAGTCCTTTCAACTTTAGCTCATCTCCCTAGGTATTTTAAAAGTTGTTGCTAGGTGTGAATCTTCCTGGACCAAAGATAGAAGACATTCTTTATTTCTTTAGAATTAAGTTTTTGGAATATTATTCGTGTGTGTTAGCTTAAATTCTTGGTTTGTACTTATCGTATGAATGATTTTCATTTAATGTATCAGATGAAGTAGAACTTGGCTCTATTGTCTGTCAAATGAAGCATATATATATATATATATATTTGTGATCTTATTAGGATCTGTTAGATGCAATTACTTCACATATTCCAAGCACTAGACTTGTTCTATTTTATGTATTCCAAGCACTAGGCTTACTATGTTTTGGCACATAATCAAAATATGTTTATGGTGTTATATTTTTGTTCTAACAATCTCCCTTTTTTTTATGGTGCTTAAAATAATACATGTGACCATGAAAAAATCATAGCATTAGATAAATAAATCAAAACAAGAAAGATTCATCTGGTTAGTATTTAATTTTTGTTGACTGTAAGGACCTGGAAAATTAAATTGGAATAAAAGTGGTATATTTAAATAATTTCGGAAGGTGTCATTATCTAAAATACAAAGTTGGTAAATGAAGTTTCGTAGTGGCAGACATCGGACGTCGCCCTTGACCTGGGTCATGATCGCCTGTCGAGTAGGTTGTACATGATCACCGAAAATGCACGTAGTAGGTAGTCACCATCCTGGATCAACCAGAGTGGGTTTCAACAGCCACGCGTATCAAGGTGTGGGTTAAACCTTAGATGCGCTGTGCATGCGAACTCTATGCTTGAGCATAAGAGAATCATCCTTAACGTTACACGCTTGGGCGCACGAGGACTTGTGCTAATCAACTCTTGGAAGTGTGAAGCTACCGACGTCACCAAGCCTTGTGGAGAGAATACCTTGGATGTAACATAGTGGAATGAAGAACCTCCAGGAAGGCGTGGCGATGTGTCATCGAGCATCGCCAGGGCGCAAGGCATGCAGGATCGCCTGGGCGCGAGGGGCATGCGGGCATCATCAGGGGGAGAGGTCATCGGTTGCTAGCCCTCGCGCGAGAGGTCATCGGTTGTTAACCTTCGCGCGAGAGGTCATCGGTTGTTAGCCTTCGCGCGAGAGGTCATCGGTTGTTAGCCTTCACGCGAGAGGTCATCGGTTGTTAACCTTCGCGCGAGAGGTCATCGGTTGTTAGCCTTCGCGCGAGAGGTCATCGGTTGTTAGCCTTCGCGCGAGAGGTCATCGGTTGTTAGCCTTCGCGCGAGAGGTCATCGGTGGATAGTCTTCGCGCCTGTGGTCATCGGTGAAAAGGTCATCGCGCTACGT
Organism: Phaseolus lunatus; assembly: GCA_013389735.1. Classification (NCBI taxonomy): domain Eukaryota; kingdom Viridiplantae; phylum Streptophyta; class Magnoliopsida; order Fabales; family Fabaceae; genus Phaseolus; species Phaseolus lunatus. The sequence continues at coordinate 13,893,454 of CM023866.1, read as the reverse complement.
TAAGTTATACACAGAGAACGTGGGACCCAGACATCCAGCATGAGACGTTCTGCACGCGCGCCACGTAGACGAAAAGGGTGGTTCAGAATAGTGACATCAGAATGTTGGCATGCGCGGGAGACACTCGCGGTCGTACTGTTCAGAGCAGTGGCTGGCATGCACAAGCGACAACAGTGGCAGTACTGTTCAGAGCAGTGGTTGGCATGCACCAGAGGCAACAGTGGTCGTACTGTTCAGGGAAGCGTGCACGCAAACTTCCCTGCAGAGTAGGTGGTGGCAGCTGCTTTTGGAGGGATAAGTTGGTTTAAGTCACTGAAATCCACTACTGAAAAGGAAAGAAACGTTGCTGTGGTTCCAGAGCTAAAGGGTGCGTTTATCTCCCTTCTTCTCCATTCTCTCCTTCGCACTGCGATTCTAGTACACCTTCACGCGGGAATACGACGAGCGACAGCCACCATTGGAGCACTTGGGTGGTTCTCTGCAAGCTCTTCAAAACCAGACACAAGAACAGAGTCAAGGCGTTCTTCAAGCTTCGTTGGATTTCGGAACTCCTGGTGTTTGCGCAAGTCCAGGTAAGGGAAGCTAGCCTTCATCTTTAATACGAACCATCGTTTAGCCTTTTCTGAAGGGTGGGCGACGTGGTCGCCGTTTTCGCTTTCGTCTTCATGAAATGCTTTGTGTTATGTGTTTGGGCGACGTGGTCACCGGTTTTAAACATAGTCTTTGAAAACGCTCTGTGGTTGAACTAGATCGCCGGTTTTGGCGCTGTTTTGCGAAATCTCTGTTTTTGATGTTGTTTTGAAACTACTTGAGATTTACATGAGATATTCGAAGATCTGAAGCTTTGAAATGTTTGTTGATGTGATTTGAATCATTTACTTGAATGGTATGATGTGTTTGGATGTGGGATCGAGGCATAGTATTTTCAGGAAAGGAAATACCGTGTTGAGATTGGTTAGGAAGTGCATTGATCAGTGAGTAACCTGTTAATGAGACGATCCTGACTCTGCTGAGAAAATGGAATCACGTAGATGAAGTTATTCAGTTGGTGAGAGTCGAAGGAGGTTCATACGTATGGGCGAGTTGTTCAAATGGGAACGAGCTCGAGCTGTTGTATGGATTAACCTTGTCATACCAGGAGAATGGTAACATTGAGATTGTATATGCGCATGCTGTGTGGATTCACAGTGGTATGGTATGACAAGTGCATGTCTTTGGATACTAAGTTCAACGCACGAGTCTTCCGGAAGTAGTGTCAAGTGTCTTGTGTTGAGAGTCAGTGGAAAGTCTGACGTGTGAAATGAGAAACTGGAATATTGATAGACACTTGATGCTGTATTGTGAAATAGAATGATTCTGAGGAATGTTGTGAAGTTTATGATTTTTGGGCGATCAGGTGAAGAGTATGAGAAACTTGATAACTTTACGTGAATATCTTGAAATTGTTTACCTTGATTTTATTTTAAGTATCCTTATTTAAACTCTTTTTAAATGTCTAGCTTACCCTTTTATTTTGTATTGCTCTGTGGATGTTTTCTATTAAAAACTGTGATGATCGTGTATTTTACACGGGAGCAGATGATCTTCCAGGGAGTAGAGCTCCTCAGTGAGTGGTCGCCGGAAGGAGATCGCCTATTTCCGTCTCTACCGGGTGATCGCCGGTTTATGCCTCCATCGGGAGATCGCCTGTTTTCTTTTCTGTTGGGTGATCGCCCCTCTTGCTGCTTTATAATAGGAGATCGCCTATATGAAAGGAGATCGCCCTTCTTATAGGAGATCGTCCTTTTTGCCAGGAGATCGCCTATCTGTCTTTTGTATTGTATTTCGTTTACGTTTTTAATGGAGAAGTGATCGTTTGTATTAAACTCCCTGCGAGGAGAAACTTATTTATTCTATACAAAGATTTTGCTCACTTCAATCTATTTGTCACTTTATTTTCGTTTTATATTTATTTTCAACGAAAATTTGGAGGGATGTTACATTAATGGTATCAGAGCAGTTCGTCCTTAGGATGACCTGAGGGCTGTGGATCCATTGTGTTTCTTCTGCTCATAAAAGTTATTTGAGTTTTTAAATAACAACTATAGTGAAAGGTTTTCAAACGTTTTGTATTGAAAAGTTTGTGTGTGCTTCTGTGCTTTAGTGAATGTATGCTCAAATTGAAAATCTTGGTATCAAGAATGAGAAGATCCTGATAAAGGAATGAGGGTGCACACTCATAACTGGATCAAGATAATTCTTAATCTTAATTCCAAAGGTTTGATGTTTAGCCTACATTGAATTCTGGTGTGATTTTTGAGTGTTCTTGAATTTGACTGAGGTGGTAGTTTGGACTGATGTTTGCACACCAGTAACTGTTCTGGTGTTTTGTGTGAAGTTATAAGTGTTATGATTCTGTTGATGAACTCAAATTCTAGATGACTTTGAGATGCTGACCTTTGTAAGGTCTAGCTGTTACCCCCTTGAATGAATTGATTTCTTATCGATCTCATTCTTTTAGTTGTAAGGAAATATAGGAATCTTATAGTTTCAAAATCTGAAAACGAAGGAGATGGCACGTAGACCTTCTACCCCTCCCCAACCTTCTTCAGAGATGGGTCAGATCGCCAGGGCCATGGAGGTGATGGCAACTGCCATCCAACAGCAGAATACGGTAATGGTTCAGATTCATCAGACTGTAATGAATCATTTAGAAACTGCTGGATCGGCTGCAACAGCTTTCCATGTCAATCAGCCTCGGGAGCAGATGGGGATGACCGAGTTCATGAGGCACAACCCAACCCAGTTCCGTGGGAACGTTTCTCCGAACCAACCAGATCAGGGGATCAGAGAGTTCCATGCCTTAGTGGAGAAGGCAAAGAGGGTGGAGACCCTGGAGAGGGGTGGTTCCAGGGTAATCAGATCACACCCAGGGGGTCCTTCCAGTGGGAAGGCGAAGGTGCAGCACCCACACAGCAAGCCATATGTGAGATCTCCACCACATCGGGTGAGAACAGCTTCGTCCCAATTTCAGCAACAACAAACATGGAGACCCAGGTGTTTCACATGCCAAGAGATAGGGCACCTTTCTAGAGATTGTCCCAACAGAAAAAGGATGACTCAACCCGTTAATTCACAGCAGTTGAGGATCGAGGGCAGAAGACCTCAAGCAGCAGGGAGAGTGTTTGCCATGTCTGGAGCGGAAGCCTCTCAATCAGGTAATCTAGTACAAGATACTTGTTTATAGCTGATAGATACGTTATAGTTTTGTTTGATTCTGGAGAGACACACTCTTTTGTGTCAAATCGGTGTGCAACCGAGCTTGGGCCATATAGTGGAGGAGCTGTCGTTTGAACGATTGGCCTCTGCACCTGCTTCAAAAACAGGTTTTGACCTCCCTAGGTTGCTCTGAATGCCCAGTGGTAGTAGATGGAATGAAAGGAACAAGTGTGAGTTAGATTTGGTAGTACCAAGGTTTAGTCCCAGTTACGTATAAGTCATGGAGAGTAAATAAGCGAGAGGCTGGGGGTTTAAAGCTTAAGCATGTGTAACCATGGGAAGTACCAGAGTTAAATTCCAAGGAAGGAATTTTCTTTTGAAGCATAGAAGATGCTCATGTCAATGAAACAGCATGAGATGGTTCTAGCTTAGGCTTCACGCAGAATGGATGCTGTTTGGCTGACCGGGATTTGAAAGAGGATTATGGAAATGGTGGGTTGAGATAAAAGGCTTCCGAAAATGTAAGCCTCCGAAGTTTTTGGCAAATAAGATGTAGATCGACCTGTGAATGTAGAAGGGAAGGAGGATATGGCTGTGGATAAAAATGAGGGTAGGCCGTGTTATGATGATGTTGAGTCTTTCTAGAGATGTAGTAAATTTCAGAATGATGGGTGTGGAAGGGATTGTGAGTGGAAATAGCCTGTGGTATCTGGGACAGAAGGAGAATAGAGTTATCCTTAGGCAAGAGATTCTGGAGGCAGAGGTGCGTTCGTTCTCGTATGCCTTCTGGATAGGCACCTGAAACCGACGTCAATGCATCCGACGTATACATTGAAGAAGAAGGTCGTAATGGGAACAGGAAGTCGAGTTGGCAAAAGGGGTCATAATAATAATTTGGAAGGTAACAGCAACAGAAACCTTGTCTTTGTAAGGTACAGAATTATGCAGCGGAGTAATGAATAAAAAGTGTCCCTTTTGGGAGCGTGGGAATTTGATCAGCAGTTGAGAAGTCGGTGAATGATTTGATCAAGATGCAGGAGTTGATTCCTAGAAGGACACTTCGGACCCTAGTTTGAGTTCGCTAGGGGGAGGCTTGAGTTGTGGACAGCTGTCCCCTTTCCTCCCAATGAAGGGATCTTGCCCGCTTTCTCTAAAGGGGCTAGTCCTGGTTACGTTAAGGACCTAGTTCTAGACTTGTTCAACAAAGTCTTCAAGGTTGGAAGTAGAGTGTGAATGCTGGAGTTGGCACTCTATGGGGCAGCATATCCCATGTACAGGGATGTAAAATGGATTTTGATGAAGTATTGAGGTAGGAAGAGTTGGTTCAATAGATCACCGAGAGGGTGAATCTGATACAGGACAGAATAAAAGTTTCTTAAGGTCAGCAAATGTCCTAGGCAGAGCAGAGGAGAAGACCTTTGGAGGTTGCTGCTGGGGTCATGTCTTTATGAAGGGGGACACCAGCCAAGGGGGTAGGGTAGGCGATCAGATCAAAGAAGCTGTCCCCTAAGTTTGTTGGGCCATATCGGATCTTAAGGAGGATAAGTCTAGTGGCTTATGAGATCGCCCCACCTCCCCAATTAGCAAGTCTACATAATGTATTCCACGTATCATAGCTAAGGAAGTCCCTTGCAGACCCTACTCACGTGTTGGGAGTGGACAACGTGAAGATCGGGTGATTCACCATGGGAATTTGAAGAAACCATGAGAGAAGCATATCCTTACCTCCTTCCTTGTAACCCAATTTTCGAGGACGAAAATTTTTCTTGATGGGGAGAATGTAAGGACCTGGAAAATTAAATTGGAATAAAAGTGGTATATTTAAATAATTTCGGAAGGTGTCATTATCTAAAATACAAAGTTGGTAAATGAAGTTTCGTAGTGGCAGACATCGGACGTCGCCCTTGACCTGGGTCATGATCGCCTGTCGAGTAGGTTGTACATGATCACCGAAAATGCACGTAGTAGGTAGTCACCATCCTGGATCAACCAGAGTGGGTTTCAACAGCCACGCGTATCAAGGTGTGGGTTAAACCTTAGATGCGCTGTGCATGCGAACTCTATGCTTGAGGATAAGAGAATCATCCTTAACGTTACACGCTTGGGCGCACGAGGACTTGTGCTAATCAACTCTTGGAAGTGTGAAGCTACCGACGTCACCAAGCCTTGTGGAGAGAATACCTTGGATGTAACATAGTGGAATGAAGAACCTCCAGGAAGGCGTGGCGATGTGTCATCGAGCATCGCCAGGGCGCAAGGCATGCAGGATCGCCTGGGCGCGAGGGGCATGCGGGCATCATCAGGGGGAGAGGTCATCGGTTGTTAGCCTTCGCGCGAGAGGTCATCGGTGGATAGTCTTCGCGCCTGTGGTCATCGGTGAAAAGGTCATCGCGCTACGTTAAGTTATACACAGAGAACGTGGGACCCAGACATCCAGCATGAGACGTTCTGCACGCGCGCCACGTAGACGAAAAGGGTGGTTCAGAATAGTGACATCAGAATGTTGGCATGCGCGGGAGACACTCGCGGTCGTACTGTTCAGAGCAGTGGCTGGCATGCACAAGCGACAACAGTGGCAGTACTGTTCAGAGCAGTGGTTGGCATGCACCAGAGGCAACAGTGGTCGTACTGTTCAGGGAAGCGTGCACGCAAACTTCCCTGCAGAGTAGGTGGTGGCAGCTGCTTTTGGAGGGATAAGTTGGTTTAAGTCACTGAAATCCACTACTGAAAAGGAAAGAAACGTTGCTGTGGTTCCAAAGCTAAAGGGTGCGTTTATCTCCCTTCTTCTCCATTCTCTCCTTCGCACTGCGATTCTAGTACACCTTCACGCGGGAATACGACGAGCGACAGCCACCATTGGAGCACTTGGGTGGTTCTCTGCAAGCTCTTCAAAACCAGACACAAGAACAGAGTCAAGGCGTTCTTCAAGCTTCGTTGGATTTCGGAACTCCTGGTGTTTGCGCAAGTCCAGGTAAGGGAAGCTAGCCTTCATCTTTAATACGAACCATCGTTTAGCCTTTTCTGAAGGGTGGGCGACGTGGTCGCCGTTTTCGCTTTCGTCTTCATGAAATGCTTTGTGTTATGTGTTTGGGCGACGTGGTCGCCGGTTTTAAACATAGTCTTTGAAAACGCTCTGTGGTTGAACTAGATCGCCGGTTTTGGCGCTGTTTTGCGAAATCTCTGTTTTTGATGTTGTTTTGAAACTACTTGAGATTTACATGAGATATTCGAAGATCTGAAGCTTTGAAATGTTTGTTGATGTGATTTGAATCATTTACTTGAATGGTATGATGTGTTTGGATGTGGGATCGAGGCATAGTATTTTCAGGAAAGGAAATACCGTGTTGAGATTGGTTAGGAAGTGCATTGATCAGTGAGTAACCTGTTAATGAGACGATCCTGACTCTGCTGAGAAAATGGAATCACGTAGATGAAGTTATTCAGTTGGTGAGAGTCGAAGGAGGTTCATACGTATGGGCGAGTTGTTCAAATGGGAACGAGCTCGAGCTGTTGTATGGATTAACCTTGTCATACCAGGAGAATGGTAACATTGAGATTGTATATGCGCATGCTGTGTGGATTCACAGTGGTATGGTATGACAAGTGCATGTCTCTGGATACTAAGTTCAACGCACGAGTCTTCCGGAAGTAGTGTCAAGTGTCTTGTGTTGAGAGTCAGTGGAAAGTCTGACGTGTGAAATGAGAAACTGGAATATTGATAGACACTTGATGCTGTATTGTGAAATAGAATGATTCTGAGGAATGTTGTGAAGTTTATGATTTTTGGGCGATCAGGTGAAGAGTATGAGAAACTTGATAACTTTACGTGAATATCTTGAAATTGTTTACCTTGATTTTATTTTAAGTATCCTTATTTAAACTCTTTTTAAATGTCTAGCTTACCCTTTTATTTTGTATTGCTCTGTGGATGTTTTCTATTAAAAACTGTGATGATCGTGTATTTTACACGGGAGCAGATGATCTTCCAGGGAGTAGAGCTCCTCAGTGAGTGGTCGCCGGAAGGAGATCGCCTATTTCCGTCTCTACCGGGTGATCGCCGGTTTATGCCTCCATCGGGAGATCGCCTGTTTTCTTTTCTGTTGGGTGATCGCCCCTCTTGCTGCTTTATAATAGGAGATCGCCTATATGAAAGGAGATCGCCCTTCTTATAGGAGATCGTCCTTTTTGCCAGGAGATCGCCTATCTGTCTTTTGTATTGTATTTCGTTTACGTTTTTAATGGAGAAGTGATCGTTTGTATTAAACTCCCTGCGAGGAGAAACTTATTTATTCTATATAAAGATTTTGCTCACTTCAATCTATTTGTCACTTTATTTTCGTTTTATATTTATTTTCAACGAAAATTTGGAGGGATATTACATTGACGAACATCTACAATCACTTCAATACTTAATTAACAGTCAATGCTTCTAGGTTGTTCCCCTTAGCTTTTGCTATAAAGAATCTTTATCTTAGTGTTCTTCTTTTCTCTTCTTGGAGGCTTCTCTTAGACATCCTTTCTTCATTTTAAAGGCTCCCCCTTAGATGGACATTTGTCTTCTGATACCTTCATATTATTTTAAGCATGATTTTTCCTTGCTCCATTTGTTTTTTCTTCGTAAGAAATTTTTGCTATGAGTTGTCCCCCTTTTTAAGAATCATCAACAAATGGATGATGTCTTGTGGGTAGAAATTCATATAGCAAGTGGGTAGCCGAACCATAAAGGTTTTTGATAGCAATATTCCGTGTGCCTTATGAATATTTAAGCACTAGATGGGGAGAATGTAATGTCAACAAAAGGTATGAATGAAAAGGGGTTGACATATTGAAGAGGTTTCTCATCTGGTTCAAGACTGCTTAAATAATTTTCACAAAACTTGTATATGTCAAACAGATGCAAGTCATAAGACATCAAAAGATCTAGAGTTTTCTCCATGAGAGATGCCAACATATTTTGCATCGGCCATTATAAATACTCCTTGTTCAGATGATAAGGTTCTTCATCTTCGTCTTCATCTAATAATACCTTTTTACCCTTGTAGAAGTGAAACGGTGCTTGCGTTTGAGCATAGTCTATTTCAAGCTTGTAAGAGGTGGAAGGACTTCATCAGTGATGCACAGAGCCAAAAGCAAAACACTTGTTTTTCAGACAATGTTGGTTCTTCTGGAGGATTCATTTTCGTCAAATCCATTCTGATGTGAGTGGATTTTAGATGTTTTCTTTGAAAGTGACACTTTACTTAAGATTGATATTTTTGCACAATTATGGTCAGAACCCTAAGAAGATCCCCACTGGACACGAACTTAACCAAATGGTTAAGTAAGTGTGAAGGTTCACTTCACAAGGGCAAAGAGAAAAATACAAGAATATGGGTGACAATGATACAAAGGCGGAAATTAAAGAACATAGAGGAAGCAACAAAATGATTTGACCGAATGGAAGAGATGGAATTAAACAAGAACATATAACAAAGAGAATTGATGGAAAGGAAGATGAAAGACAAAGATGAAGGAAAATGAAGCTTATGGATAATGGAATGAGAAGATGAACACGCCACTTGGATGGTTGATTCTCCAAGATAAGTGTAGAGGGCCGCCACTTGAGAGCTCTCAACTCACTCAAGATAAGACCTAGCTAAGAGGATTCAAACCTCACAAACTATCTCACACAATTTGTGCAGAGTAACCTTTCTTCTATTAATTTCAACTTGAAAAATATACTAGGTAGGCCTCCTATTTATAGGTGAAGGAGCCTTGGAGAACAAGCTAAAGGGGTAGGATGGGAAATGGGAAAAAATGGGCAGCATTAGGGTTTGACTAAGTCAAACCCACATCCTAGGCTTGTCCTTCTAGAAACTAGGTCAAAATGCCTTCCAAAAGGGCTAGGAACAAGCTAAAATGATAACTACACCCCCTATTATGCTAAAGGCACCTTATTCTAGCCTATATTTTCTATTTGGACCCCCAAAGTGAGCCCAAATTATTTACAACTTGTTTTATTCTTAAGAAGACCAGTAGGAAGAACTTGAGATGCTCTGGTCTTTGTCCATTTCTCCCTATGGTGAGGTGTTCACTTGGATGTTGAGATGACCTTTCATAGTGTGCATGCTTGGTCATCTTCTTGTTGTCTTGGTTTGTATCACATTCTTCTTAAATTCAATGTACCATCATCTGGATAGCGAACATGTCTTCATATTCTTCCCATTAATCAAAATCTTCACTTGCTAAAAGGTTTTAAGGATTGATGGGAACAACCCATGAAACAAATGAGGCATTGTATACTTGATCCACGATGTGATGATTTGCATGGAGTGAGATAAGTTGATTATCTTGATCAAGCTTAGAGAAGCATCGAATGGAAGATCTGATGAGGGGATGGTTCGTTGTTCACATACATAAGCCCATTCTAGAAATATAGTTTTGTTTGAAGTTAAGTGCACCATAATGAGATTTGTGTGACTTAGAGGAATGAGGATATCAACACACCAATACATGTGTCTCTATTGATGTATGTGTCGAGGACATGTGCTTTTGGTCAACCTTCTTCTTTAAAGGACACTTGTTAAGACCTTAGACTATATAAATGAAATGTATATATGGTCTCTGATGCATATTTTTATGTTTTTATGGTAACAAAATATTTTAATAATTTGTGCTAATATTGAAATATCTATATAATGTTTTATAACTACAATGAGTATCGATAAAATGAGTATCGATAAAATGAGTATCGATAATATGATAGATAGTCTATGAAACACTTTGAACATTTGTAGCACATAGTCATTAGATAGTATGATGAACAAATTAAATGTGTAACATTTTTTGTTTAAAAACTTGAACAAAATATTTTGGATAGACATATATACTATATACACATTCAATTAAAGACATTTTGTACTAAAAAACATTAAAATTCGAAATCGCGAAATCAATTTGTTCATCCCTTTTTTTAAATCTCTTTAAGGTTTATCATTTTTTAAACATATTTGATCCAATTAACATTTGAAATTATCTTTTATCATGTTTATGCATATCTTTGTATCTATACGAAACAAAATTATTTTGAACAACTAAAATCTTTAATGCTTTATTTTAAAGTTGCAAAAAAATCTATGACGAGAAGATTATCAGTTTAAGTTTCTATTTGGTTTTTACTAACCCATATTGTTATTACATGCTAATTAGTTTTGTCAAACAAATTCGAAAAAAATAAATTGAAAGATTATGAACCCAAGATATATATATATATATATATATATATATATATATATATGTATATAAATAAATATAGGAGAATAACGAAGTAATGCAAGCTAAGTAAAAAAATCCATACTAATGATCTTGTAGAACACATTTAGTCCTTTGGGTTATGAGTGAAATTTTTGTAATTCTTCACGTTGTGAAATCATACCCGTGAGCTTACTTTGTGCTCTTTTTTAGAGTGCTTTCTTTGTTTTTCTTGTGAGTTCTCAATCTCAGGGAGAGGTTAACAAGGTGTAACCAAGAGAGTTGCGAATACTTATTATAACCTGGAGAGGTGAGAATACTTGTTATAAACAGTTGGTTAGTGGAAGCTCTTAATCCATTTCTTAAGGAGACTGGATGTAGACTAGATTTGGGTGAACTAAGATAAATTTATTGGTTGGATATTGTTAGAAAAGATGGCTTTAAACTAGAGGGGGGGTGAATTGTTTAAAGGGGTTTTCGCAAAATTTTCAGAGCTAGAATGAATTTATTTAAGAAACCAATTTGATTCAACAATTCAGTTAGCCAAAACAGCAAGCAAAACTGTAACACTAGAAAAACAATCGGTTGTTTCTTCGAAACAATCGGTTGTTTATACTAGCAAACAACAAACAAACTGAATTTAAAGAGATATAGATAGAAAGATTGTACACAACTGTTTATACTGGTTCACTCCAATCCAGAGCTACATCCAGTCTTCTCAGAAACCCTGAGGAAATCCACTAAGCAATCACACCTTGATCACTTACACAACAACCAAGAAAATAACCTTGAAAACCTCAAGAAACACACTCTCCTTGGCCAACACTAAGATTTCTGATCTTGAACACCTCAAGAACACACAGACAATCTCAGCAAAAACACACAGACGAATTGTTTCAGTAGTTTACAAAGATTACACTTGTTACAGATGAATATCTGAAATCAATACAAGTAGAATCCTATTCCAGCACCTTGATCAATCACACAACTCTTAAGCAATCTCAGCACTTTGAAAAACTCTCTTAGCAAAACTTTGTCAAAAGATTCTCTTTACTTAAATCAGTTTTTCTGAATTTATACAAAGATTAGTTTGTTATCAAATCTTAACAAACTCTTAATTGCTTTAAAAAGATTGGTCAAAACATTTAATGACTGGAGCGTATTCAGTTTTAAATCATTTAAAGCTTAGTCAAAGAAAAACAGTTTTTCTGTTATGGTTCCAAAACAAACAATCAATTGTTTCCTCGAATCAATCGGTTGTTTTGTTACTTAACAGATTTCACCATTCAAAAACAGTTTTCAAACTTTCTCAAAACACCTAAGTGTAAACAATCGGTTGTTTCGACAGAACAATCGGTTGTTTCAACTTAGCTTGAAAAACATTTTGCTTTGCTAAAGATTGAGATGCTAATTGCTTTGAGATTTAATCTAAGGGTGGATTACAACATTAAACTACCCCAGAACAAAGCTTTAAACCAGCACAGCAGCATCAAGCAAAGCAGAGGCTTCAACATCCTTCAAAGGATTTGGATTCTTCAAAACATTGAACACCACTTGGTTCAACAGATATCTCATTACTGTAACATCCCTCCAAAACCTTTTCCTATTTATATAATAGAATAAAGCGTAGATATTAAATTTATAAAATCAACATATGTATTAGATATTGAAAATACATCATCCCGTACATCGTATTCAAAAAGAGACGTCCCTCTTATAGGGTTTTAATACATTCCATCAATTGTTTCGAAATAAAAACCAAATACAGCATGAAAAGGACAAAACAGGCGATCTCCTATCAGAAGACCCAAAATAGCCGATCTGCTATCAGAACAGAAAACAGGCGATCACCACGTAGAGACAGAAACAGGCGATCTCCTCCCGGCGACCACTCACTGAGGAGATCTACTCCCTGGAAGATCATCTGCTCCCGTGTAAAATACACGATCATCACAGTTTTAAGAGAAAACAGCCACATAACAATACAAAGGGTAAGCTAGATATTTTTAAACTTTAAATTATGAACTGGACAACCAACATAGATAAGCCTTTTTAAACATTCACAAAAGTCCATCACTTTCTCATTCATATCACACAGCCATCAAGTAATCACATATTTCACAATTTCCTCAAGAGTCGTTCAATTCACATAATTCCATCAAGTGTCTATCAATTTTCAATGTTTCTCATTTCTCACGTCAGACTTCCACTGACTCATCACACATGACACTTGACACTACTTCCGGAAGACTCGTGCGTTGACTCAGGCTCAGAGATCTGCACCTGTCATACCACACCACTGTGAAATCCACATAGGGTCGCTGTGAAATCCACACAGCCATGCGCATACATAGTCTCAATATCATCACTCTCCCGGTATGACAAGGTTAATTCATATAACAGGCCGAGCTCGTTCTTTTTCACACGACTCACCCATTCATATGAACCTCCTTCGACTATCCACAACTGAATAACTTCATCTATGTGATTCCATTATATCAGCAGAGTCAGGATATCTCCTTCTAGACAAGCCCCTAGTCAATACACATTACACACGATCTTACACGGTATTTTCTTTCCTGAAAATACTATGTCTTGATCCCACATTCACAACAATCAATACATCATACAACACTAAATGAACGATTCAGTCACAGCAAAACTCATGCCAAGGTTCAGATTTTCGAATATCACATTTAAATCTCAAACAGTTTCAAACAACACCAAAAACAGGGGAGTTCGAAAAACAACGCCAAAACCGGCGATCTCGTTCAAAAACAGGGGATTATGCAATAACAGTTGAAAACGGGCAACCACGTCGCCCCACACATAAAAACAGAGCATTGTGAAAAGAAATATGAAAACCGGCGACCACGTCGCCCTCACTTCAGAACTTACTCGCCTAACGTTTTTATAAATGTAGAGTACTAGCTTCCCTTACCTGGACTTGCGCAAAACACCAAGAGCTCCAAAACCCACCGAGCTTAAAGGATGCCTTGGCTCTGTTTTAGCGTCTGGTTTGTAGAACTTGCAGAGAACCTCCCAGGTGCTCCAAGGGTAGTCGTTGCTCGTCGCACTGGTGCTTGAGGATGCTTGAATCACAGCGCGAAGGAGAGAAAAGAGAGGGATGAAGATGCACTCACTCTTTCACTCTTGAGCCACTGCAACGTTCTTTGCCTCCCCGCAGTGGGTTTTTGAATCCAAGCCTACTTGTCCACGCATGCTGCTGCCACCACCCCCTCTACAGGAAAGCCTGAGTGTACGTTTCATTGAACAGTACGGCCACGGTTGTCTCTTGCGCATGCCAACCACTTCCCTGAACAGTACGACCGCGAGTGTATCTTGCGCATGCCAACTTTCTGAAGTCACTATTCTGAACCACCCTTTTTGTCCACGTGGCGCGTGTGCAGGACGTGTGATGCTGAGAGCCTGGGTCCCACCTTATTTGTGTGAAACTCGACATCGCGTGATAACCTTCCACCGATGACCGCTCGCGCGATGACTATCCACCGATGTCTCTCCCTGGAAAACGACCGATGTGTCCCTCATCCTGGCGATGACCGTCTGTCTCTCATACCGGCGATGACTGACGTGCCTCATCCCGGTGATGACTGATTCCTCATCCTGGCAGACAACCGATGTGTCACCCTGGAGGTCCACCGATGTCTCACACTGGCAGACAACCGATGTCCACCCTGGAGGACCACCGATGTCTCACACTGGCAGACAACCGATGTCCCACCCTGGAGGATCACCGATGTCTCACCCTGGCAGACCACCGATGTGTCTCCCATCCTAGTTGATGACCTATGTTCCTCTCATCCTGTTGGCGATCTCTTATCGCCCTTGTGTGTGACGAGAACATATTGCCTTACTCTGCTCACCGATGTCACATCGTCACACGTTGCTGAAGGTTCTTCATTCCACTATGTTACGTCCAAGGTATCACCTCCACATGGCTTGGTGACGTCGGTAGCTTCACTACTCCTCTTGCGCCCATGCATGCAACACTAAGGGCGATCTCTTATGCTCAAGCATAGAGCTTCGCATGCACAGCGTATCTAAGGCTTAACCCACACCTTGATACGCGTGGTTTTTGGAACCCACTATGGTTAATCTAGCATCTTAACCACATACTATGTGCACTCCCGTCGATCACGTACACCATAGGCGATTAGCGGTCATGTCTCCTCTAGGCGACAGGCGATTATGTCCCAGAGAAGTCGGAGATCGCCTCCGTCATCAATAACGGCGATCTCGTAGAAGACATCTTAGCTACACTTTTCTTCCTCTACTCTTCTTGATCTACATGCCAGCCGACCGACCTCTACCAGCTCTTTGTATTTTAAATAATAACGTCCTCTGAAATTATTTAAATCTAACACTTTTATTCCAATTAAAGTTTCTAGGTCCTTACAATTACTCTTGTTATTGTTTCCACTTTAATCTATTGGATGATCTTTTAAATAGTCTTACTGGACAATTTGTTAGACAATCCATTAGACAGTCTACTAGTTAGTCTAATGATTTTATTTGTTGCGAAAAGAGAGTCTAAGGTTCCATTCAACCCCCTTCTATAGCCAACTTCACCTACAACACTTTCACTCTTGGAGCACTAAGATGAGCGAGCTTGATGATAGAGAAATGTCTAAAAAGATAGTCCATCTCAACTTTGGATATGCTTAAGAAGGTGTTGGCTTTAGCCTTTTCAAGAAACATATTATGATTTTTTCTTTGGAAACCGCCTTTCTTCATGCAAGCCACCATTTTACCTTTGGATGCCATTTTCTTCAGTTTCGAAAGAAGAGTGAAGAAACTCCTCTTATAATGGCATTTAAGACTTGCTTCCGTTTCCATTCTCGTTTTTTGGAAGGTTGTGCCACCATCAACAAATTATCTTTCTGCAATGTTTTAGTGATAAATGGTGCTTGGGAAATCGCATATATGCACAATTGTCTTGACTTGTTCTCTGATCTTTTGATTTTCACTGAAACATTTCAAAATTTTAGTTCAGAAAAGTAGTTTAAGTTTCATTTGCACATCTCACATAGACGGTTAGTACTATACAAATGATAACATCGTCTAACCAATTAATCTCTATAAATTCAATTAAGTTTAAATTTTTTTAATGAAATTAAATCTTTTAATAGGCAGTGCTTTGGTGAAAATATTAGCCGATTGAGGATTTGTCTTAATGAATTGTATATCAAAAACATTTTTTTTTGGATATAATCACAAATGAAATGATATCACAATTCTATATGCTTGGCCTTTAAGTGTTGGATTAGGTTATTAGATAAGTTGATTGCACTAGTATTATCATAATATACATGTATATTATTTTGAAAACTAGAGTAATCCTCAATTTGCTTTTTGCTTAACCAAGATGAGACATGGTCCAATATCTTTATCTTTGAACAAACACAGATTAATGGTTTAACAACCTTAAGATGAGAATCCTTAGGATTTGATCAAAATTTGACACACAAATAGACGATATGCACAATGTTTGGCCTATTAAAGTAAGATAGAGTAGAGAACCAATCATACCTCTATAAATCGTTTGATATACTTTCTTGCCATTTTCATCCTTACTTAGGATTTGAGGTGTATGCATTGTTGTCTTCATAGGCTTTGTCATGAAGGACCATCTTGGAACCAAATATTTGACCTTTGACTAGGGCTCTATTCTTCAGACCAAGTATTTCCTGGTAACATCTTACTAGTGACATCAAGTAAGGAGGAGATGTCAGCTTCAATAATCTCCAACAGATCAATATTGCAATACTTAAGAAAAGTAGTCGTTATGAGTTTCAATAATATAAACTTTTATACCTTATAAAGGGGTGGATGATTAACAAATTGACCTTCATAATCCATAAAGTCTATCAAGATCGTTTCCTCTTGTCCTATTAAGAACTAACCTCAGACGTTAGCTAATGTGAGTTGATTTTAGATTGCACATTTTAAAGGTTTCACTTTTGTTTAGAATTTGAATTTTAGCAATTTAAAGGTGAGAACCCTAAGAAGATTCCCACTAGACAAGAACTTAACCAAATGGTTAAGTGTGAAGATTCACTTCACAAGGGCAAAGAGAAAAACACAGTATGAGGTGATAATGATGCAAATTGCAGAATTCAAGATAAAGGAATAAGAACAAAACGCATAAACAAGGAACAAATAAAGAGAAAAAGATAAGAAGATGATGGCCAAGAAGAAGATAGGTGACACAACAATAATAAAGAGAATGAAAGTAAAAAGGTGAAAGGATTAGAAGACTTAGGAGGGATGGAGGTGGTCACGCCACTTGGAGCAGATGAACTCCAAGATGAGTGGTGCAAGAGCCATCACTTGAGATGTCACTCACTCAAGATAAGACCCAGAGTCGCCACTTAGGATACTACCCACCCAAGATAAGACCTATAAAACCCTGAGTACTCAAAATCACAAAATCACTCCTCCAGAGTTTTTTTCTATTCCAAATCAACTCACATCATGTTGTCGTCAGAGCAAGGTTCTATTGTGCTTATATTGCTGAGTTGATATTTTTCTTTTAAATTTTTGCACATTTTAATTTCTCACTTTTGCATTCAAGCAATTTAAATTCCGCCTTTAAATTCCTGTCACTTACAATTTCTGTCATTTTATTCATTAAGCACTTTAAATTCCGCTTTTTGAATTCCGTTTTTTGTCAATTTTTTTTTACCGCTTTTGCTTGTGTCTGATGTTCGTAGTGTTCTAGGAGTCTTCCATCTATTCTTCTTATTTTCATCTTAATTGTGAAGTACTAAAACCAATTAGAAATTGTTATAGTAACGGTTGATTTAATTCCAAACATAGATTACAAGCGTTCATATAACTTGAATCCCAGTATCTTATCTTTTTCAAAAATTGAAAAGTGAATTCCATTTACATGCACAAAATTAATTAAAATGTGCAACCTAAAATCAACTCACATCATTAGCTCTGACACCAAGTGTAGGTATAGTTGGCTCCAGAAAGGAGATTTGAATGGAGCTTTAGACTCTTTTCACAATGAATAAAAGTAAACTATCTAGTAGATCGTCTAGTTGATTGTCCAACATGTCATCTAGTAGAAACGTTTCTTTTGAAAAACAATCTAAAAAATTGTCTAAAAATAAGAATAAAGTAAACAACAAAGAATGACCAACAATACGACTAACAAGAGATCAACACTCAAGAATTTATCTTGGTCCATCCAAAATTGGATTACATCCAATCCCCATAAGCATCTACTTAAGAGCTTCCAATAACTAGCACACTTGGTTACTATAAGTATTCAAAACCTCTCAAAGTAACAACAAGTACTTTCATCTCTTCAGGTTACACCTTCTTAACGTCCCAAAGATTAAGAACTCTCAAGAAAATAAAGAACACTCTCAAAAAGAGCACAAAGAAAGCTTACAAACATATAACTTCACAGTGTGAAGAATTAAAATGAGTTAGCACACAACCCAAAACACTATAAGCTTTAACGATTTGATTAGACACTTATTATAACTCTTGTAATTTAGTAAGATCACTTGAATATCTTGTGTGTTGGTCGTTAATCCTTTGTCTTGATGTTCTGCTAATTGCTTGGCCAACTGCCCCATTTGTGTTTCCAAATTTTTCATAAAGGCTTCAGTATTCCTTTGGTTCTTCAAGGAGGTTCCCATGAATTTTTCCAATGTATCCTCTAATTTTGAAGCTTTTTCATGTAACGAAGGATAATGTTGGTGTTGTGGTTACTGGTAGGGTTGGTCGTGATTGGAGGAAACATTGTCTTCCTTCCATCCAAAATTCTAGTTTGGATTGTTCCTCCAACTTTGCCTTCCTAAGTTGTTCATATACTGAACTTCCTCTATAGTTATGGGGTCATAGGAACATTGACCTGGAAAATGATTTTCTCCACATACCTCAAATGTCCTTGGTTGATTAAGAGATTGAGGAGGATTGATGGCATGCAATTGATGAGGAAATTTTGACATTTTCTTTGCAAGGCCTTCAATATTCTAGGTTAGGATCTTGTTTTGAGTTAGGAGTGCATTATTTGTATTTAGTTCTAGCACTCCTTTCTTTTGTCTAGCATATCTATCATGTTGTATTTGATAATATATTGAAGGCAAATTGTTTATTATCCTGGTTGCTTGCTTTGCATCAATTGTCATCATTGTTCCTCCAACTGCTTTATCTAATATCCTTTTTGTGTCATGCCTTAGACTATTGTGAAAGATACTTAGTTAGGTTATGATGGAGAACCATACAAGCCACCATACATAAGAATTAAAGACAAATTAATTGCCTGTATTGGAATTGTATTTTGGTTTCTTTTCAAGAGTACTTTATAGATGAAGCAAAGACACTCTATAAACTCTAACTTGTAACACAAGTAAGGGCTTCTAGAGCATCTCACAGGATCATACATGGTCTCTTTAAGCCAACATACTTACCTTGGTTAAGTATACTTAACTAGAGTTATAGTAGCTTAAAGAGAAAGCTACCTTCTTCTATAAATACCCTAAATTCCACTCATGTATTCAAATTTGCATGTACTGAATGAAGAGTCCAAAACTTGAATACTCATTCTCTCCTAAATCTCTCTTGCTAGTGAGCCTATTTGGCCTAGTGAACCTAGGGAAGGTTGGCCAATTCTCTTTCCCCTTCATTGCACCTTCAATCTCACGAATCGTTGCACCTTATCTCCATTTCGGTGCACTTGCTTCAATCCAATTCCACTGCCACTCCAATCAACCCATCAACCATAAGCTTGGAATGCATCAGGTGGATCAGAGCACACCAAGATCCTTTGGCCAAGCTAAGAAAATTTTCACAATTTTTTTTTATCAAGTTGTGTTCTTCATGGTTGTTGCTTTTTTTTGCTATGGTTAGGTACATCTTCTCAATAGTTTCTTAAAGCACTCCCAAGCTTCACATAAGGGCTCATTTGGTCCTTGCTTAAATGTGGAAGTATCAGATTTAGCTTTTATAAAATCAAAGAATGGAAAAAAGCTATTTAGAAATTTCTCTTCAATATCACTCTAGTTATTCAAGTTGCGGTTGAGGTGAGATTTAAGCCACTCTTTTGCTTTGTCAGCTAATGAGAAAGGGAATAATCTCAAGTAGACTGATTCCATGTCCCTTTCTTCAAATCCCATAGTTCCTATCAATTCATAGAAAGTGGATAAATGAGTATATGAGCCTTCATGATGTGAGTTGATTTTAGATTTGTCCATTTAAGTGGTGGCACTTTGTTTATGATTTGAGTTTTAGCAATTATAAGGTGAGACCTAGGGAAGATTCCCACTGGACACAAACTTAACAAAGTGTTTAGGTAAGTGTGAAGGTTCACTTCCAAAGGAAAAAGGAAAATACATTATATGGTGATGATGATGTATGGTGCGGAATTGAAAGAACATGAGAGGAAAAAAATTATATGGAGGAGACTGAAATGGAAAATGGAAGCAAAATAAGAACATAAACACAATGACAAATGGTGTAATGGAAAATAGAATAAGAGATGAAGGATAGGAAAGTTTATGTTGATGGAGGAGAGTGAACACGCCACTTGGAGTGTGGATTCTCCAAGATAAGTGTGGATGGCTGCCACTTGAAGAGCTCTCTAACTCTCACAAGATAAGACCTAAACTAAGAGAACACAAGTCTCACACAATTTGTGCAGAGTTTTCCTTCTATTTCAAATTTCAACCTGAAAATACATGAAGTAAGGCACCCTATTTATAGGAATGGGTGCCTTGGAAAACAAGAAGGGTAAGGTCATGAAAGTAAGTGAGGGAGGGGCAGTTTTTAGGTCTTGACTAAGTCAAAAAAGCACCCTAGGCTTGTTCTTCTAGAAGCTGGGTCAAATTTCCTTCCTAAAGGGCTAGGCACAAGCTAAAATGATAACTACACCCCCTATTATGCTAAAGAACCTATTCTAGCCTATCTTGCTATTTGGACCCCTAAAGTGAGCCTAAATTATTTACAACATGTTTTATTTTTAAGAAGACCAGGAGAAAGAACATTTGGTGTTCTAGTCTATGCCCACTTCTTCTTCTGGTGAGGTCCGCTAGATCTTTGGTGGGGTCTTGATTTGATTGTTGAGATGACTACTCATAGTGTGGATGGTCTTTTGAGGCCTTGGTCATCTCCTTGTTTACTTGGATTGTATCACTTCATGATCCATTCTTGTGAATTAATGGCTACTTATTAAGCTCAGAAATGTTGGCTTCATTTCCAGTGATATAGTTGCAGTAGGCATGGCTATGTTTGGAAAATATCTTGGTTCTTGTTGCAAAGCATAGTCTTCTAACGTGCTTCTTGGAGGATTAACAATTCTCCCTCCATCATTATTTCTATTTCCAGCCATGTCTTCAAGTTGAGATGTATGAGATTGAAAGTTGGGTGAGGTTGGATCTGATTCTTTTTCCTAATCTCCTTGGTTTTGTGTGAGCTTTCTTCTATCTAATCTTAAGAGTTTTTCAATATCATGCTAAAAAATATATCTTTTGAAGGGAACTTGCCTCTTGTTAGCAAGCTAGTATGTTCTTTCACAAGGAGATATATATTTTTCTGTAAAAATGAAAATAAAACAAAACTAAAATGGGCCATTGGGTTAGAAAAAGTTAATCTAATCTAAAAAGTTAAAGTCATATTTATAGATGAAAAGATAGCTATTCACAATTTTTACAATATGTACTTCTTAAAAATGAAACATATAACTACTTGATAAGTTAATTCACCGGCAATGGCACTAGAAAGACTTGATGGGGGCGGATATAAAATCCTTTTCTCAGCAAGCAGACCGAGTGAAATGTAGTACAACTTGTTGAACCAAGTGGTGTTTGTAAGGACCTTGAAAAATTAAGTTGGAATAAAAAGGATTATTTTAAATAAATTCTAAGTATGTTTTTATTTAAGTTAAAAAGGAAGGAAAGTGCAGTCTAGAAAACTATAAGAGTTCTTTGTTAATACATAATCGCCGGTCGCCTAGACTACACGTCGTCGCCAGGGCGCGAGGCATGCAGGCGTCGCCAGGGCACGATGCATGCGGGCATCATCATGGGGAGACATCGGTCGTTCGCCAGGGAGAGGTCATCGGTGGATAGTCTTCGCGCGAGAGGTCATCGGTGGATAGCCTTCGCGGGAGAGGTCATCGGTGGATAGCCTTCGCGTGAGAGGTCATCGGTGGATGAACTTCGCGCGAGAGGTCATCGGTGGATTGTCTTCGCGCGAGAGGTTGTAAGGACCTGTAAAATTGAATTGGAATAAAAAGAGATATATTTTAAAAGAATTCTATGTATGTTTTATTTAGAATAGAAAGGGAGGAAAAAGTTAAGTATAGAAGGCTATGAGGTCGCCGGTCGCCTGCTACACATGAGCGCCAGGTGGACGTCGCGCGGGCGCGAGAGGCATGCAGGCATCGCGCGGGCGCGAGAGGCATGCAGGCATCGCGCGGGCGCGAGAGGCATGCAGGCATCGCGCGGGCGCGAGAGGCATGCAGGCATCGCGCGGGCGCGAGAGGCATGCAGGCAACGCGCGGGCCCGAGAGGCATGCAGGCATCGCGCGGGCGCGAGGCATGTGGGCATTGCCAGGGCGCGAGGCATGTGGACGTGGCCAAGGCGCGAGAGTTATGAGGGCGTCGCCAGGGAAGACATCGGTCGTCTCCCAGAGGAAGACATCGGTCGTCTTCTAGGGCGAAGGAGACATCGGTCGTTCGCCAGGATGAGTCAGCGTTGGAAAGTTGTCGCGAGGGCGAGCCTCACACAGATAAAGTGGGACCCAGACTCTCAGCATGAAACGTCCTGCACGCGCGCCACGTAGACAAAAAGGATGATTCAGAGTGGTGACATCAGAATGTTGGCATGCGCAAGAGACACTCGCGGTCGTACTGTTCAGAGCAGTGGTTGGCATGCACAAACGACAACAGTGGTCGTACTGTTCAGAGCAGTGGTTGGCATGCATAAACGACAGCAGTGGTCGTACTGTTCAGGGCAGTGGTTCTCAGACTTTCCTGCAGGAGGGGTGGCAGCAGCAGCAAACGTGGACAGGTAAGCTGGGATTCAAAAGCCACTGCGGGAAGGCAAAGAGTGTTACAGACTCAAGAGTATTAGAGTGAGTGCAAACTTCCTCCCTCCCTTCTTCCCTTCCTTGCGTTGAGACTCAGGCAACCTCCAGCATCAGTGCGACACGCGACGTTGCCCTTAGAGCACCTAAGAGGTTCTCTGCAAGTTCTACAGACCAGGCGCTAAAAACAGAGACAAGGCGGGGTTCAAGCTTCGTTTGGTTTCGGAGATCCTGGTGTTTGCGCAAGTCCAGGTAAGGGAAGCTAGCCTTCATTTTCAATACAAGCCATAGATTAGCTGTTTCTGAAGTGAGGGCGACGTGGTCGCCGGTTTCGTTTTCATCTTCATGAATGCTCTGTTTCTATGTGTTTTTGGGCGACGTGGTCGCCGGTTTTATGTACAGACTTCGAAATACCTTATTTTTGAACCAGATCGCCGGTTTTGGCGTTGTTTTGCGAACTCTCTGTTTTTGGTGCTGTTTTGAAACTGTTTGAGATTTAAATGAGATATTCGAAAATAAGAATCCTGGATTGAGTTTTGCTGTGATTGAAATCATTCCTTTAAGTGTTATGTGATGTGTTGGATGTGGTGAATGTGGATCGAGGCATAGTATTTTCAGGAAAGAAAATACCGTGTAAGATCGTGTAGGATGTGCATTGATCGGTGATGTCTATAATGGGATTATCCTGACTCTCCTGAGATAATGGATTCATATAGATGAGGTTATTCAGGCGTTGAGAGTCGAAGGAGGTTCATATGTATGGGTGAGTCGTGTGAAACAGAACGAGCTCGGCCTGTCATATGGATCAACCCTGTCATACTGTGAGAATGGTGAACTTGAGATTGAGATTGTGTTGATGCGCATAGCTGGTAAACATTACAGCTTGTATGACAGGTGCAGAATCCCTGAGTCTAGTCAATGCACGAGTCTTCCGGAAGTAGTGTCAAGTGTCTTGTGTGCTGAGTCAGTGGTGGTCTGACATGTGAAATGAGGAACTTGAAATTATAGACACTTGATGCAGTTTTGTGAAATAGAATGACTCTTGTGAATATTGTGAAATGTGTGATTTTTGGGTGATCAGGTGAAGGGCATTGAGAAAATCTATAGCTTTACGTGAATATCTTGAAAATTGCTTACTCTGATTTTAATGTTCTTATTTAAACTCTCTTTAAAATATCTAGCTTACCCTGCGTGTTTTGGTTCTGTGGCTGTTCTCTTAAAACTGTGATGATCGTGTATAACTTACACGGGAGCAGATGATCTTCCAGGAAGTAGAGCTCCTTAGTGAAGTGGTCGCCGGAAGGAGATCGGCTGTTTTTGGGTCCCCTGATGGGCGATCGGTCTCTTCCGATAGGAGATCGGTCTCTTTCGATAGGAGATCGCCTGCTTCGTTTTTTTTTACTGTATTTTGTTTATGTTTCTGGAAAAATTTGACCGAATTTGTATTAAACTCCCTGTGAGGAGAAACTACATTTCATATATATAATATTTTGTTCATAGAATCTATTTGTTACCTTTATTTTCATTATATACATTTGTATAGTATTTTGGCGGGATGTTACATTAATGGTATCAGAGCAGTTCGTCCTTAGGATGACCTGAGGGCTGTGGATCCATTGTGTTTCTTCTGCTCATGAAATTTATTTGAGTTTAAAATAACAACTATAGTGAAAAGTTTTCAAACGTTTTTGTATTGAGATTTTGTGTGTGCTTTGGTGAATATATGTTATAACTGAAAATCTTAGTATTAAGAATGAGAAGGTCCTGATAAAGTAGTGAGGGTGCACACTCATAACTGGATCGGGATGAGTCTCAACCTTAATTCCAAAGATTTGATGTTTAGCATATATTGAATTCTGGTGTGAGCTATTTCATTTTCTTGAGTGTCCTTGTAATGGATTGAAAATGGTTGATTGGATTGATGACTGCATACCAGTAGTTGTTCTGGTGTTATGCTTGATGCTATAAGCATTATGATTCTGTTGTTGAGCTCAAATTCTTAATGATTTTGAGATGCTGACCTTTGTAAGGTCTATATGTTACCTCCTGAATGAATTGATTTCTTATCGATCTCATTCTTGTAGTTGTAGGGAATATAGAAACCTGTAGTTTCAACTCTGAAACAAAGAGAGATGGCACGTAGACCTTCTACCCCTCCCCAATCTTCTTCGGAGATGAGCCAGATTGCTAAGGCTATCGAGATGATGGCAACTGCCATCCAGCAGCAGAATGCAGCGATGGCTCAGAACCATCAAGCTACAATGCACCACTGGGAAACTGCTCGGTCGGCTGAGACAAACTCCCACGGCGGTCAGCCTCAAGAACAGATGGGACTGACCGAGTTCATGAGACACAACCCACCCAAGTTTAGTGGGAATGCTACCCCTGATCAGGCAGATCAGTGGGTCAGAGAGCTGGAGAAAATCTTTAGGGCGACCTCCTGCCCTGAAGAGAAGAAATTGCTGTTCGCCACTTATCTGCTATCAGGAGAAGCTGAGTTCTGGTGGATGGGAGCTCAGCAGATGATGGATGCCCGAGGGGATGTTTTGGATTGGGAGAGCTTCAGGGTGAAGTTCTTGGAGAAATACTTCCCTGACAGCGCCAAGTTTGCGAGGGAAGCTGAGTTCCTGAAGCTGGAGCAGGGGGATATGTCAGTGAACGCCTATGCTGCTCGTTTTGAGTACCTCGCCCGGTTCTATACCCAGGCGACCTCTGAGGCCTGGAGGTGTAGGAAGTTTGAAGAGGGACTGAAGCATGGGCTGAAGAAGACCATAGCCCCGATGTGCATCAGGGAATTTCACGCCTTAGTAGAAAAGGCGAAGATGGTGGAGACCCTGGAGAAGGGTGATTCTCGGGTGATCAGGTCACACCCAGGAGGTTCTTCCAGTGGGAAAGCTAAGGCACAGCACTTACAAAGCAAGCCCTATACGAGGCCTCCACCACATCGGGTGGGAACAACGTCATCCCAGTTTCAGCAGCGGCAACCTTGGAAACCCAAGTGTTTCCATTGTGGTGGACCACACACGCCCAACGTGTGCCCCAAGCAGCCTTCAGAGAGAAGGTGTTTTACCTGCCAAAAGACAGGGCACGTTGCTAGAGAATGCCCTAGCAGGAATGGGGCGACCCAACCCAGTGGCTCCCAGCAGAGGAGAAACGAAGGCAGCAGACCTCAGGCGACAGGGAGAGTGTTTGCCATGTCTGGAGCAGAAGCATCTCAGTCAGGTAACCTCGTGCAGGGTATATGTTTTATAGCTGGTAGGGGTGTAAAAGCTTTGTTTGATTCTGGAGCGACACACTCCTTTGTGTCAAGCCTGTGTGTAGCCGAGTTGGGCCTTCTAGTGAAGGAGTTACCCTTCGAACTGTTGGTCTCTACACCTGCATCAGGACAGGTGTCGACCTCTACAGTGTGCCCCGAATGTCCAGTGATTGTAGAGGGACGCAGATTCAAGGTGAACTTGATCTGCCTACCTCTTCAGGACCTAGATGTTATCCTGGGAATGGATTGGTTAGCCGCCAATCACGTTCTCATTGACTGCGGTAGTCAGAAGATTGCGTTTCCAGACCTCCAAGGATCAGATGTAATTTCTGCTCAGCAAGGGCAGTCAGAGTTGGAAGAAGGGGCGAGGTGCTTCGTGATACTCGCTCGGTCGGAGGTGGAGAATAAAGGGGACGTAAGCAGAATACCCGTGGTGAAAGATTTCACGGATGTATTCCCAGAAGAGGTGCCTGGGTTACCCCCTAAGAGAGAAGTGGAATTCTCTATTGACTTGGTACCTGGAGCTGGACCAGTGTCAATGGCACCTTACAGGATGGCACCAGCCGAGTTAGTAGAGTTGAAGAAGCAAGTGGAAGAGTTGCTGGAGAAGCAATTCATCAGACCCAGTGTATCTCCATGGGGAGCTCCAGTGCTCCTAGTCAAGAAGAAGGATGGAGGGTCTCGGCTGTGTATAGATTACAGGCAGTTGAACAAGTTGACCATCAAGAACAAGTACCCCCTGCCTAGGATTGATGATTTGATGGATCAAATACATGGAGCCTCGGTGTTCTCCAAGATTGACCTGAGATCGGGGTACCACCAAATCTTGGTAAAAGCTGAAGATGTTCAGAAGACAGCTTTTAGGTCTCGATATGGGCACTACGAGTATGTAGTGATGCCATTTGGAGTCACCAATGCTCCAGCTCTATTCATGGACTACATGAATAGGATCTTTCGCCCTTTCTTGGATAAGTTTGTGGTGGTCTTCATAGATGACATCCTCATTTATTCAAGGACCGAGGAAGAGCATGAGGAACACCTGAGGACAGTATTGGAAATACTGAGAGAGAAGCAGCTCTATGCCAAGTTCTCCAAGTGTGAGTTCTGGCTGAGGGAAGTCAACTTCTTAGGACACGTGATATCTGCCCAAGGGATCTCGGTAGATCCAGCCAAGGTAGAGGCAGTGCTGCAATGGGAACGTCCTAAGACCGTGACTGAGATAAGGAGCTTTGTGGGGTTGGCGGGCTACTATCGGAGGTTTATTGAGGATTTTTCCAAGATAGTGGCTCCTTTAACACAGCTAACCCGCAAGGACCAACCTTTTGCTTGGACCGACCGATGTGAGCAGAGCTTCATGGAATTAAAGGAGAGGTTGACTAGTGCTCCAGTGCTGGTGATCCCCGAAGTAGGAAGACCTTTTGATGTCTTCTGTGACGCTTCACATCAGGGCTTGGGATGTGTTTTGATGCAAGAGAAAAGAGTGGTTGCATATGCTTCAAGGCAACTCAAGGTTCATGAGAGAAACTACCCTACGCATGACTTGGAGTTGGCGGCAGTGGTTTTTGCCTTGAAGATCTGGAGGCACTATCTATATGGAGCTCGGTTCCAGGTGTTCAGTGACCACAAGAGCTTGAAGTACCTGTTCGATCAGAAGGAACTAAACATGAGACAAAGAAGGTGGATGGAATTCCTAAAGGATTACGACTTTCAACTCATGTATCACCCAGGGAAGGCCAATGTAGTGGCAGATGCCTTGAGTAGGAAGTCTATACAAGTCGCCACCATGATGATGGAAGAGCAGAAACTGATCGAGCAGTTCAGAGACTTAAACCTTGGAGTAGAATTTCACGTGAATCACATTAGTTGTAGTAAGCTGGCTATAAATAATGACTTCCTTGGGATGTTAAGGGATAAGCAGTTGGAGGACCCTAGTCTAAAGCGTACTGTGGAGTCACTAGGGACCGACCAGGCTAGAGACTTTGTGATGGGCGATGATGGGATCTTGAGATTTAATGGTAGGATTTGCATCCCTGCAGATGGAGAATTGAAGAAGATGATCCTAGATGAAGGTCATAAGAGTCGCCTTAACCTCCATCCAGGCATGACCAAGATGTACCATGACTTGAAGGAGTCATTTTGGTGGTCAGGCATGAAGAGAGACATCGCCCAGTATGTCGCTACCTGTTTGACGTGTCAGAAGGCAAAGGTAGAACATCAAAGGCCTGGCGGGTTGTTACAACCATTGGATATCCCTGAGTGGAAATGGGACAGCATTGCCATGGATTTCGTCACCCATTTACCCAGATCGGTAAAGGGCCATGATGCAGTATGGGTCATCACTGATCGGCTGACGAAGAGTGCTCATTTTCTCCCAGTGAATATGAGGATGCCCATGGCCAAGTTGGCACAGTTGTACATCCAGGAAATAGTGAGGCTGCATGGAGTGCCTTCCAGCATCGTTTCAGATAGAGATCCCAGGTTCACTTCACGGTTTTGGCAGACCTTGCAAGAGTGCTTGGGAACTAAGTTGAGGATGAGCTCTGCATATCATCCCCAAACAGATGGTCAGTCAGAGAGAACGATCCAGTCCTTGGAAGACCTGCTGAGGACGTGTGTCTTGGATCAATTGGGGAATTGGGACGAGGTGTTGCCACTGGTGGAGTTTACATATAATAACAGTTATCACGCCAGCATAGGGATAGCACCATATGAAGCCCTGTATGGGAGGAAATGTAGGACTCCCTTATGTTGGTACCAGGAGGGCGAAGCAGTCTTGGTTGGGCCAGAGTTGATTCAACAGACGACCGAGAAGGTGCAGCAAATACAAAGCAGAATGAAGGCTTCTCAAAGTAGGCAGAAGTCATATGCAGACCAGAGGAGGAAGCCTTTGGAGTTTGCTGCTGGAGACCACGTGTTCATGAAAGTGACACCAACCAAGGGTGTAGGAAGAGCGATCAGGTCAAAGAAGTTGTCCCCTAAGTTCGTGGGACCATATCAGATCTTAAGGAGGATTGGCCCAGTAGCTTATGAGATCGCCCTGCCTCCCCATTTAGCGAATCTGCACAATGTCTTTCACGTTTCACAGCTGAGGAAGTACATGGCAGACCCTAGTCATGTGCTGGAAGTGGACAACGTGCAGATCAGGGATGACTTGTCCTTTGAAGCGAAACCAGTCAGGATTGAAGATCGTCAAAGTAAACAGCTCAGAGGCAAGACCATCAACATGGTAAAAGTAGTGTGGGATGAACGATCGGGTGATTCAACTTGGGAGTTAGAAGCAACCATGAGAGAAGCCTATCCATACCTCTTTTCCTTGTAATTCAATTTTCGAGGACGAAAATTTTTCTTGTTGGGGAGAATGTAAGGACCTGTAAAATTGAATTGGAATAAAAAGAGATATATTTTAAAAGAATTCTATGTATGTTTTATTTAGAATAGAAAGGGAGGAAAAAGTTAAGTATAGAAGGCTATGAGGTCGCCGGTCGCCTGCTACACATGAGCGCCAGGTGGACGTCGCGCGGGCGCGAGAGGCATGCAGGCATCGCGCGGGCGCGAGAGGCATGCAGGCATCGCGCGGGCGCGAGAGGCATGCAGGCATCGCGCGGGCGCGAGAGGCATGCAGGCAACGCGCGGGCCCGAGAGGCATGCAGGCATCGCGCGGGCGCGAGGCATGTGGGCATTGCCAGGGCGCGAGGCATGTGGACGTGGCCAAGGCGCGAGAGTTATGAGGGCGTCGCCAGGGAAGACATCGGTCGTCTCCCAGAGGAAGACATCGGTCGTCTTCTAGGGCGAAGGAGACATCGGTCGTTCGCCAGGATGAGTCAGCGTTGGAAAGTTGTCGCGAGGGCGAGCCTCACACAGATAAAGTGGGACCCAGACTCTCAGCATGAAACGTCCTGCACGCGCGCCACGTAGACAAAAAGGATGATTCAGAGTGGTGACATCAGAATGTTGGCATGCGCAAGAGACACTCGCGGTCGTACTGTTCAGAGCAGTGGTTGGCATGCACAAACGACAACAGTGGTCGTACTGTTCAGAGCAGTGGTTGGCATGCATAAACGACAGCAGTGGTCGTACTGTTCAGGGCAGTGGTTCTCAGACTTTCCTGCAGGAGGGGTGGCAGCAGCAGCAAACGTGGACAGGTAAGCTGGGATTCAAAAGCCACTGCGGGAAGGCAAAGAGTGTTACAGACTCAAGAGTGTTAGAGTGAGTGCAAACTTCCTCCCTCCCTTCTTCCCTTCCTTGCGTTGAGACTCAGGCAACCTCCAGCATCAGTGCGACACGCGACGTTGCCCTTAGAGCACCTAAGAGGTTCTCTGCAAGTTCTACAGACCAGGCGCTAAAAACAGAGACAAGGCGGGGTTCAAGCTTCGTTGGGTTTCGGAGCTCCTGGTGTTTGCGCAAGTCCAGGTAAGGGAAGCTAGACTTCATTTTCAATACAAGCCATAGTTTAGCTATTTCTGAAGTGAGGGCGACGTGGTCGCCGGTTTCGTTTTCATCTTCATGAATGCTCTGTTTCTATGTGTTTGGGCGACGTGGTCGCCGGTTTTATGTACAGACTTCGAAATACCTTATTTTTGAACCAGATCGCCGGTTTTGGCGTTGTTTTGCGAACTCTCTGTTTTTGGTGCTGTTTTGAAACTGTTTGAGATTTAAATGAGATATTCGAAAATAAGAATCCTGGATTGAGTTTTGCTGTGATTGAAATCATTCCTTTAAGTGTTATGTGATGTGTTGGATGTGGTGAATGTGGATCGAGGCATAGTATTTTCAGGAAAGAAAATACCGTGTAAGATCGTGTAGGATGTGCATTGATCGGTGATGTCTATAATGGGATTATCCTGACTCTCCTGAGATAATGGATTCATATAGATGAGGTTATTCAGGCGTTGAGAGTCGAAGGAGGTTCATATGTATGGGTGAGTCGTGTGAAACAGAACGAGCTCGGCCTGTCATATGGATTAACCCTGTCATACTGTGAGAATGGTGAACTTGAGATTGAGATTGTGTTGATGCGCATAGCTGGTAAACATTACAGCTTGTATGACAGGTGCAGAATCCCTGAGTCTAGTCAATGCACGAGTCTTCCGGAAGTAGTGTCAAGTGTCTTGTGTGCTGAGTCAGTGGTGGTCTGACATGTGAAATGAGGAACTTGAAATTATAGACACTTGATGCAGTTTTGTGAAATAGAATGACTCTTGTGAATATTGTGAAATGTGTGATTTCTGGGTGATCAGGTGAAGGGCATTGAGAAAATCTATAGCTTTACGTGAATATCTTGAAAATTGCTTACTCTGATTTTAATGTTCTTATTTAAACTCTCTTTAAAATATCTAGCTTACCCTGCGTGTTTTGGTTCTGTGGCTGTTCTCTTAAAACTGTGATGATCGTGTATAACTTACACGGGAGCAGATGATCTTCCAGGAAGTAGAGCTCCTTAGTGAAGTGGTCGCCGGAAGGAGATCGGCTGTTTTTGGGTCCCCCGATGGGCGATCGGCCTCGTCCGATAGGAGATCGGTCTCGTCCGATAGGAGATCGGTCTCTTTCGATAGGAGATCGCCTGCTTCGTTTTTTTTACTGTATTTTGTTTATGTTTCTGGAAAAATTTGACCGAATTTGTATTAAACTCCCTGTGAGGAGAAACTACATTTCATATATATAATATTTTGTTCATAGAATCTATTTGTTACCTTTATTTTCATTATATACATTTGTATAGTATTTTGGCGGGATGTTACATTAATGGTATCAGAGCAGTTCGTCCTTAGGATGACCTGAGGGCTGTGGATCCATTGTGTTTCTTCTGCTCATGAAATTTATTTGAGTTTAAAATAACAACTATAGTGAAAAGTTTTCAAACGTTTTTGTATTGAGATTTTGTGTGTGCTTTGGTGAATATATGTTATAACTGAAAATCTTAGTATTAAGAATGAGAAGGTCCTGATAAAGTAGTGAGGGTGCACACTCATAACTGGATCGGGATGAGTCTCAACCTTAATTCCAAAGATTTGATGTTTAGCATATATTGAATTCTGGTGTGAGCTATTTCATTTTCTTGAGTGTCCTTGTAATGGATTGAAAATGGTTGATTGGATTGATGACTGCATACCAGTAGTTGTTCTGGTGTTATGCTTGATGCTATAAGCATTATGATTCTGTTGTTGAGCTCAAATTCTTAATGATTTTGAGATGCTGACCTTTGTAAGGTCTATATGTTACCTCCTGAATGAATTGATTTCTTATCGATCTCATTCTTGTAGTTGTAGGGAATATAGAAACCTGTAGTTTCAACTCTGAAACAAAGAGAGATGGCACGTAGACCTTCTACCCCTCCCCAATCTTCTTCGGAGATGAGCCAGATTGCTAAGGCTATCGAGATGATGGCAACTGCCATCCAGCAGCAGAATGCAGCGATGGCTCAGAACCATCAAGCTACAATGCACCACTGGGAAACTGCTCGGTCGGCTGAGACAAACTCCCACGGCGGTCAGCCTCAAGAACAGATGGGACTGACCGAGTTCATGAGACACAACCCACCCAAGTTTAGTGGGAATGCTACCCCTGATCAGGCAGATCAGTGGGTCAGAGAGCTGGAGAAAATCTTTAGGGCGACCTCCTGCCCTGAAGAGAAGAAATTGCTGTTCGCCACTTATCTGCTATCAGGAGAAGCTGAGTTCTGGTGGATGGGAGCTCAGCAGATGATGGATGCCCGAGGGGATGTTTTGGATTGGGAGAGCTTCAGGGTGAAGTTCTTGGAGAAATACTTCCCTGACAGCGCCAAGTTTGCGAGGGAAGCTGAGTTCCTGAAGCTGGAGCAGGGGGATATGTCAGTGAACGCCTATGCTGCTCGTTTTGAGTACCTCGCCCGGTTCTATACCCAGGCGACCTCTGAGGCCTGGAGGTGTAGGAAGTTTGAAGAGGGACTGAAGCATGGGCTGAAGAAGACCATAGCCCCGATGTGCATCAGGGAATTTCACGCCTTAGTAGAAAAGGCGAAGATGGTGGAGACCCTGGAGAAGGGTGATTCTCGGGTGATCAGGTCACACCCAGGAGGTTCTTCCAGTGGGAAAGCTAAGGCACAGCACTTACAAAGCAAGCCCTATACGAGGCCTCCACCACATCGGGTGGGAACAACGTCATCCCAGTTTCAGCAGCGGCAACCTTGGAAACCCAAGTGTTTCCATTGTGGTGGACCACACACGCCCAACGTGTGCCCCAAGCAGCCTTCAGAGAGAAGGTGTTTTACCTGCCAAAAGACAGGGCACGTTGCTAGAGAATGCCCTAGCAGGAATGGGGCGACCCAACCCAGTGGCTCCCAGCAGAGGAGAAACGAAGGCAGCAGACCTCAGGCGACAGGGAGAGTGTTTGCCATGTCTGGAGCAGAAGCATCTCAGTCAGGTAACCTCGTGCAGGGTATATGTTTTATAGCTGGTAGGGGTGTAAAAGCTTTGTTTGATTCTGGAGCGACACACTCCTTTGTGTCAAGCCTGTGTGTAGCCGAGTTGGGCCTTCTAGTGAAGGAGTTACCCTTCGAACTGTTGGTCTCTACACCTGCATCAGGACAGGTGTCGACCTCTACAGTGTGCCCCGAATGTCCAGTGATTGTAGAGGGACGCAGATTCAAGGTGAACTTGATCTGCCTACCTCTTCAGGACCTAGATGTTATCCTGGGAATGGATTGGTTAGCCGCCAATCACGTTCTCATTGACTGCGGTAGTCAGAAGATTGCGTTTCCAGACCTCCAAGGATCAGATGTAATTTCTGCTCAGCAAGGGCAGTCAGAGTTGGAAGAAGGGGCGAGGTGCTTCGTGATACTCGCTCGGTCGGAGGTGGAGAATAAAGGGGACGTAAGCAGAATACCCGTGGTGAAAGATTTCACGGATGTATTCCCAGAAGAGGTGCCTGGGTTACCCCCTAAGAGAGAAGTGGAATTCTCTATTGACTTGGTACCTGGAGCTGGACCAGTGTCAATGGCACCTTACAGGATGGCACCAGCCGAGTTAGTAGAGTTGAAGAAGCAAGTGGAAGAGTTGCTGGAGAAGCAATTCATCAGACCCAGTGTATCTCCATGGGGAGCTCCAGTGCTCCTAGTCAAGAAGAAGGATGGAGGGTCTCGGCTGTGTATAGATTACAGGCAGTTGAACAAGTTGACCATCAAGAACAAGTACCCCCTGCCTAGGATTGATGATTTGATGGATCAAATACATGGAGCCTCGGTGTTCTCCAAGATTGACCTGAGATCGGGGTACCACCAAATCTTGGTAAAAGCTGAAGATGTTCAGAAGACAGCTTTTAGGTCTCGATATGGGCACTACGAGTATGTAGTGATGCCATTTGGAGTCACCAATGCTCCAGCTCTATTCATGGACTACATGAATAGGATCTTTCGCCCTTTCTTGGATAAGTTTGTGGTGGTCTTCATAGATGACATCCTCATTTATTCAAGGACCGAGGAAGAGCATGAGGAACACCTGAGGACAGTATTGGAAATACTGAGAGAGAAGCAGCTCTATGCCAAGTTCTCCAAGTGTGAGTTCTGGCTGAGGGAAGTCAACTTCTTAGGACACGTGATATCTGCCCAAGGGATCTCGGTAGATCCAGCCAAGGTAGAGGCAGTGCTGCAATGGGAACGTCCTAAGACCGTGACTGAGATAAGGAGCTTTGTGGGGTTGGCGGGCTACTATCGGAGGTTTATTGAGGATTTTTCCAAGATAGTGGCTCCTTTAACACAGCTAACCCGCAAGGACCAACCTTTTGCTTGGACCGACCGATGTGAGCAGAGCTTCATGGAATTAAAGGAGAGGTTGACTAGTGCTCCAGTGCTGGTGATCCCCGAAGTAGGAAGACCTTTTGATGTCTTCTGTGACGCTTCACATCAGGGCTTGGGATGTGTTTTGATGCAAGAGAAAAGAGTGGTTGCATATGCTTCAAGGCAACTCAAGGTTCATGAGAGAAACTACCCTACGCATGACTTGGAGTTGGCGGCAGTGGTTTTTGCCTTGAAGATCTGGAGGCACTATCTATATGGAGCTCGGTTCCAGGTGTTCAGTGACCACAAGAGCTTGAAGTACCTGTTCGATCAGAAGGAACTAAACATGAGACAAAGAAGGTGGATGGAATTCCTAAAGGATTACGACTTTCAACTCATGTATCACCCAGGGAAGGCCAATGTAGTGGCAGATGCCTTGAGTAGGAAGTCTATACAAGTCGCCACCATGATGATGGAAGAGCAGAAACTGATCGAGCAGTTCAGAGACTTAAACCTTGGAGTAGAATTTCACGTGAATCACATTAGTTGTAGTAAGCTGGCTATAAATAATGACTTCCTTGGGATGTTAAGGGATAAGCAGTTGGAGGACCCTAGTCTAAAGCGTACTGTGGAGTCACTAGGGACCGACCAGGCTAGAGACTTTGTGATGGGCGATGATGGGATCTTGAGATTTAATGGTAGGATTTGCATCCCTGCAGATGGAGAATTGAAGAAGATGATCCTAGATGAAGGTCATAAGAGTCGCCTTAACCTCCATCCAGGCATGACCAAGATGTACCATGACTTGAAGGAGTCATTTTGGTGGTCAGGCATGAAGAGAGACATCGCCCAGTATGTCGCTACCTGTTTGACGTGTCAGAAGGCAAAGGTAGAACATCAAAGGCCTGGCGGGTTGTTACAACCATTGGATATCCCTGAGTGGAAATGGGACAGCATTGCCATGGATTTCGTCACCCATTTACCCAGATCGGTAAAGGGCCATGATGCAGTATGGGTCATCACTGATCGGCTGACGAAGAGTGCTCATTTTCTCCCAGTGAATATGAGGATGCCCATGGCCAAGTTGGCACAGTTGTACATCCAGGAAATAGTGAGGCTGCATGGAGTGCCTTCCAGCATCGTTTCAGATAGAGATCCCAGGTTCACTTCACGGTTTTGGCAGACCTTGCAAGAGTGCTTGGGAACTAAGTTGAGGATGAGCTTTGCATATCATCCCCAAACAGATGGTCAGTCAGAGAGAACGATCCAGTCCTTGGAAGACCTGCTGAGGACGTGTGTCTTGGATCAATTGGGGAATTGGGACGAGGTGTTGCCACTGGTGGAGTTTACATATAATAACAGTTATCACGCCAGCATAGGGATAGCACCATATGAAGCCCTGTATGGGAGGAAATGTAGGACTCCCTTATGTTGGTACCAGGAGGGCGAAGCAGTCTTGGTTGGGCCAGAGTTGATTCAACAGACGACCGAGAAGGTGCAGCAAATACAAAGCAGAATGAAGGCTTCTCAAAGTAGGCAGAAGTCATATGCAGACCAGAGGAGGAAGCCTTTGGAGTTTGCTGCTGGAGACCACGTGTTCATGAAAGTGACACCAACCAAGGGTGTAGGAAGAGCGATCAGGTCAAAGAAGTTGTCCCCTAAGTTCGTGGGACCATATCAGATCTTAAGGAGGATTGGCCCAGTAGCTTATGAGATCGCCCTGCCTCCCCATTTAGCGAATCTGCACAATGTCTTTCACGTTTCACAGCTGAGGAAGTACATGGCAGACCCTAGTCATGTGCTGGAAGTGGACAACGTGCAGATCAGGGATGACTTGTCCTTTGAAGCGAAACCAGTCAGGATTGAAGATCGTCAAAGTAAACAGCTCAGAG
This sequence comes from Phaseolus lunatus, assembly GCA_013389735.1. NCBI lineage: Eukaryota > Viridiplantae > Streptophyta > Magnoliopsida > Fabales > Fabaceae > Phaseolus > Phaseolus lunatus. The sequence continues at coordinate 13,857,062 of CM023866.1, read as the reverse complement.
GCAAGACCATCAACATGGTAAAAGTAGTGTGGGATGAACGATCGGGTGATTCAACTTGGGAGTTAGAAGCAACCATGAGAGAAGCCTATCCATACCTCTTTTCCTTGTAATTCAATTTTCGAGGACGAAAATTTTTCTTGTTGGGGAGAATGTAAGGACCTGTAAAATTGAATTGGAATAAAAAGAGATATATTTTAAAAGAATTCTATGTATGTTTTATTTAGAATAGAAAGGGAGGAAAAAGTTAAGTATAGAAGGCTATGAGGTCGCCGGTCGCCTGCTACACATGAGCGCCAGGTGGACGTCGCGCGGGCGCGAGAGGCATGCAGGCATCGCGCGGGCGCGAGAGGCATGCAGGCATCGCGCGGGCGCGAGAGGCATGCAGGCATCGCGCGGGCGCGAGAGGCATGCAGGCAACGCGCGGGCCCGAGAGGCATGCAGGCATCGCGCGGGCGCGAGGCATGTGGGCATTGCCAGGGCGCGAGGCATGTGGACGTGGCCAAGGCGCGAGAGTTATGAGGGCGTCGCCAGGGAAGACATCGGTCGTCTCCCAGAGGAAGACATCGGTCGTCTTCTAGGGCGAAGGAGACATCGGTCGTTCGCCAGGATGAGTCAGCGTTGGAAAGTTGTCGCGAGGGCGAGCCTCACACAGATAAAGTGGGACCCAGACTCTCAGCATGAAACGTCCTGCACGCGCGCCACGTAGACAAAAAGGATGATTCAGAGTGGTGACATCAGAATGTTGGCATGCGCAAGAGACACTCGCGGTCGTACTGTTCAGAGCAGTGGTTGGCATGCACAAACGACAACAGTGGTCGTACTGTTCAGAGCAGTGGTTGGCATGCATAAACGACAGCAGTGGTCGTACTGTTCAGGGCAGTGGTTCTCAGACTTTCCTGCAGGAGGGGTGGCAGCAGCAGCAAACGTGGACAGGTAAGCTGGGATTCAAAAGCCACTGCGGGAAGGCAAAGAGTGTTACAGACTCAAGAGTATTAGAGTGAGTGCAAACTTCCTCCCTCCCTTCTTCCCTTCCTTGCGTTGAGACTCAGGCAACCTCCAGCATCAGTGCGACACGCGACGTTGCCCTTAGAGCACCTAAGAGGTTCTCTGCAAGTTCTACAGACCAGGCGCTAAAAACAGAGACAAGGCGGGGTTCAAGCTTCGTTGGGTTTCGGAGCTCCTGGTGTTTGCGCAAGTCCAGGTAAGGGAAGCTAGCCTTCATTTTCAATACAAGCCATAGATTAGCTGTTTCTGAAGTGAGGGCGACGTGGTCGCCGGTTTCGTTTTCATCTTCATGAATGCTCTGTTTCTATGTGTTTTTGGGCGACGTGGTCGCCGGTTTTATGTACAGACTTCGAAATACCTTATTTTTGAACCAGATCGCCGGTTTTGGCGTTGTTTTGCGAACTCTCTATTTTTGGTGCTGTTTTGAAACTGTTTGAGATTTAAATGAGATATTCGAAAATAAGAATCCTGGATTGAGTTTTGCTGTGATTGAAATCATTCCTTTAAGTGTTATGTGATGTGTTGGATGTGGTGAATGTGGATCGAGGCATAGTATTTTCAGGAAAGAAAATACCGTGTAAGATCGTGTAGGATGTGCATTGATCGGTGATGTCTATAATGGGATTATCCTGACTCTCCTGAGATAATGGATTCATATAGATGAGGTTATTCAGGCGTTGAGAGTCGAAGGAGGTTCATATGTATGGGTGAGTCGTGTGAAACAGAACGAGCTCGGCCTGTCATATGGATCAACCCTGTCATACTGTGAGAATGGTGAACTTGAGATTGAGATTGTGTTGATGCGCATAGCTGGTAAACATTACAGCTTGTATGACAGGTGCAGAATCCCTGAGTCTAGTCAATGCACGAGTCTTCCGGAAGTAGTGTCAAGTGTCTTGTGTGCTGAGTCAGTGGTGGTCTGACATGTGAAATGAGGAACTTGAAATTATAGACACTTGATGCAGTTTTGTGAAATAGAATGACTCTTGTGAATATTGTGAAATGTGTGATTTCTGGGTGATCAGGTGAAGGGCATTGAGAAAATCTATAGCTTTACGTGAATATCTTGAAAATTGCTTACTCTGATTTTAATGTTCTTATTTAAACTCTCTTTAAAATATCTAGCTTACCCTGCATGTTTTGGTTCTGTGGCTGTTCTCTTAAAACTGTGATGATCGTGTATAACTTACACGGGAGCAGATGATCTTCCAGGAAGTAGAGCTCCTTAGTGAAGTGGTCGCCGGAAGGAGATCGGCTGTTTTTGGGTCCCCCGATGGGCGATCGGCCTCGTCCGATAGGAGATCGGTCTCTTCCGATAGGAGATCGGTCTCTTTCGATAGGAGATCGCCTGCTTCGTTTTTTTTTACTGTATTTTGTTTATGTTTCTGGAAAAATTTGACCGAATTTGTATTAAACTCCCTGTGAGGAGAAACTACATTTCATATATATAATATTTTGTTCATAGAATCTATTTGTTACCTTTATTTTCATTATATACATTTGTATAGTATTTTGGCGGGATGTTACAGAGGTCATCGGGGGATAGCCTTCGCGGGAGAGGTCATCGGTGGATAGACTTCGCGCGAGAGGTCATCGGTGGATAGACTTCGCGCAAGTGGTCATCGGTGAAAGGTCATCGCGCGACGTCGAGTTACACACAGAGAAGGTAGGACCCAGACTTCCAGCATGGAACGTCTTGCACGCGCGCCACGTAGACAAAAAGGGTGGTTCAGAATAGTGACCTCAGAGTGTTAGCCTGCGCAGAGGCACGCTTAGTAGTACTGTTCAGGGAGTGGTTGGCCTGCGCAAGAGACAACTGTAGTCGTACTGTTCAGGGAAACGTACACTCAGACTTCTCTGCAGAGTGGGTGGTGGCAACTGCCTTTGGTGGATAAGTTGGTTTAAGATGCAGAAACCCACTGCTGAGAGAAAGAAACGTTGCAGCCTTCAAAGAGAGAAATAGTGAGTTACCTCCCTTCTCCTCCAGTTGCCTCCTTCGCACTGCGATTCTAGCACCTTCACACGAGAGTACGACGGGCGACAACCACCATTAGAGCACCTGGGCAGTTCTCTGCAAGTCCTTCAACCAGACGCAAAAACAGAGCCAAGGCGTTCTTCAAGCTTCGTTGGGTTTCGGAACTCTAGGTGTTTGCGCAAGTCCAGGTAAGGGAAGCTAGACTTCATTTTCAATACAAGCCATAGTTTAGCTATTTCTGAAGTGAGGGCGACGTGGTCGCCGGTTTTCGTTTTCATCTTTGTAAAATGCTCTGTGCTATGTGTTTGGGCGACGTGGTCGCCGGTTTTAAATGCAGACTTCGAAATACCCTGTTTTTGAACTAGATCGCCGGTTTTGGCGTTGGTTACGAACTCCCTGTTTTTGGTGTTGCTTTGAAAACTGTTTGAGATTCAAATGACATATTCGAAAACATGAACCTTTGAAATGACTATTGCGGTGATTGAATCATCTAGTTGAGAGTGGTATGATGTGTTGAATGTTGTGAATGTGGGATCGAGGCATAGTATTTTCAGGAAAGAAAATACCGTGTAAGATCGTGTAGGATGTGCATTGACCGGTGATTCGTCATGATATCCTGACTCTCCTGAGATAATGAATTCATATAGATGAAGTTATTCAGGCGTTGAGAGTCGAAGGAGGTTCATACGTATGGGTGAGTTGTTTGAAAGAGAACGAGCTCGACCTGTGGTGTGGATTAACCCTGTCATGTTTGGATGGTGATGATATTGAGATTCATTATACGCTTGTGAATGTGTGTGATTTCACGGCGACCCTGTGAATGTGTGTGATTTCACAGTGGGCAGTATGATAGGTGCAGATCTATGAGTCTAGTCAATGCACGAGTCTTCCGGAAGTAGTGTCAAGTGTCTTGTGTGCTGAGTCAGTGGTAGTCTGACGTGTGGAATGAGGAATTTGGAATTTATAGACACTTGATGCTGTTTGTGAAATAGAACGACTCTGGGAAATATTGTGAAATGTGTGGTTTCTGGGCGATCAGGTGGAGGGTATGAGCAACTCTAAGTTTTACATGGATATCTTGAAAAATGTTTTTACCTTGATTTTAATGTTCTTATTTAAACTCTCTTTAAAATATCTAGCTTACCCTGCGTGTTTTGGTCCTGTGGCTGTTCTCTTAAAACTGTGATGATCGTGTAATTGTTACACGGGAGCAGATGATCTTCCAGGATGTAGAGCTCCTTAGTGAGTGGTCGCCGAGGAAGAGATCGCCGGTTTTCTACCTCTTGGTGGTGATCGCCGGATTTATGTCCTGCTGCAGATCGCCTGTTTTGGGCCTTCTGTTACCAGATCGCCGGTTCATGTATGGAGATCGCCGGTCTTGTTGTATTTGGTTGAATTTCGTTTTAAATTTTGAAAACATTTGACCTGGTTATGTATTTAACTCCCTAAGAGGAGCAACTTCATTTCTTATATATATAATATCATGTACTCTTCAATATTATTTGTTTACCTTTATTTTCATTATACATGTATGTATGGTTTTCTTTTGCGGGATGTTACAGTGTTCAAGGTTTTGAAGAATCCAAATCCTTTGAAGGATGATGAAGCCTCTGCTTTGCTTGATGCTGCTATGCTGGTTTATTGTTTTGTTCTGGGGTAGTTTATGTTGTAATCCACCCTTAGATTAAATCTCAAAGCAATTAGCATCTCAGTTTTTAATAAAACAAAGAGTTTTTCAAACTAAGTTAAAACAACCGATTGTTCTGTTGAAACAACCGAATGTTTATACTTAGATGTTTTGAGAAAGTTTGAAATTTTTTTTTGAATGGAGAAAACTGTTAAGTGACAAAACAACCGATTGATTCGAGGAAACAACCGATTGTTTGTTTTGGAACCTTAACAGAAAAACTGTTTTCTTTGACTGAGCTTTAAATGATTTGAAACTGAATACGCTCCAGTCAGTAAATGCTTTGACCAATCTTTTTGAAAGCTTTTATGGGTTTGTTAAGATTTGGTAACAAACTTCTTTTTATATAAATTCAGAAAATATCTTTTAAAGAAGAGAATGCTTTTGACAAAGTTTTTTTTTAAGAGAGTTTTCAAAGTGCTGAGATTGCTTAAGAGCTAAAGAGATTGATCAAGGTGCTGGAATAGGATTCTACTTGTATTGATTTCAGATCTTCATCTGTAACAAGTGTAATCTGTGTAAACTGCTGAAACATTTCTTCTGTGTATTGTTGCTGAGATTGGCTGTGTGTTCTTGAGGTGTTCAAGATCAGCAATCTTAGTGTTGGCCAAGGAGAGTGTGTGTCTTGAGGTTTTCAAGGTCATTTTCTTGGTTGTTGTGTAAGTGATCAAGGTGTGATTGCTTAGTGGATTTCCTCAGGGTTCTGAGAAGACTGGATGTAGCTCTGGGTTGGAGTGAACCAGTATAAACAATTGTGTAGAATCTCTCTATCCCTTACTCTTTAAATTCAGTTTGTTTGTTATTTGCTGATATAAACAACCAATTGTTTCGCAGAAACAACCGATTGTTTTCCTAGAAGTACTGTTTTGCTTGTTGTTTTGGCTAACTGAATTGCTTAATCAATTGGTTTCTGAAATAAATTCATTCTAGCTTGTAAAAGATTGCGAAAACCTCTTTAAACAATTCACCCCCCTCTAGTTTAACGCCATCTTTCCTAACACAACTGAGGGTTTTCGTATCCATAGGGAATTAATGGTTATCATAGTAGAAATAACTTTCAAGATGAAATGATGCAAAAACAAAGATTGATTTCATATATTTTGTGATTAACTAACTATACTAATTTTACTATAATTTTTAACTCTATAACTAAAGCTTTGACAAAAAAAAAAAAAGAAGTAAATGGATGACGATGTAGAAAAAATGTTGGGATTGAAAGAGCTTTTGAATTCCTCTTGTTATTGTTATTTATAAGTACTATGTTTGTTCAAATTCCATATGCCTTATGGCCAAACCAAGTCGATTCCTCACACGAGGTTATCTAGAACCATAAACTATCTCAATCAATTATTTGCATTGTTATAGCTTATTTTTGCACTAAGATGGAACAATTCATCATATTCTTAGCTCTGCGTTATGTGACCATATAGATATATGACTAGTTTGTTAGGGTTTTGATACATGAATTCGCTTGTTGGCCTCATTCAAGCTCCAAGGACATCAATGGTCATCCCTCACCATTGAGCATTAAGCATACTACCAAACCTAAGGAACTTGAATCTCAAAGAAAAACAAGTATTTATAAACAACAATAACTTAAGAAATATCACATTGCTTTTCAATCCCAACATATTATGTTTAACAACTCATAAAAAAGTCTTATAGTGAATGCTCAAGTCTGAAAAGCTAAAGAACAAAAAATATGAATTTTGTTGGCCAACTTAGGCTCTTCATCCTTTTCCTTCAGATTTCTCTCTAGGATTCAACTTTAAGGCTTTGTCCTTTCAATTTCTCTCTACCATCTTGATGCAATCCTAGCTTGCATCTTCATTTGTAGATCTTCTTCATTGTTTTGATTTGAATATCTTCTACGGATGATGAACACTATTGCAGAAGCATGAAGAATTGTAGAAATTTGTAAGAGATGAAAATTATGACGGTGAATCTAGGTGAGGTTAGGCCAACACTTAGTTTCTATAGTAAGGTTGGGCCAACACTACTAGGTGGAGTCTAGAAAATTCTCTAGCAAGAAGACAATTCTAGGGAGAACTTTGAACAAGTAAAAGTGTCTCAAATCGAACAATATTTCATTACTCAAATCAAAGTTAAAAATCATGTACAAGTGATACAACCCAACTCGACAAACAGATGAGCAAGGACACAACAGACACTTCACAATTAGGTCAGTCATCTCTGCATACAAGACTAGGCCCCACCAAACCTCAAGAGAGCCTCAGCAGAATAAGAACCAGACATAAAGCAGAATATCATATGTTCTTCCTTCTAGTCTTTTCACAAGACAAGTTATGTAAATAAATTGGGCTCACTTTGGGGTCTGAATAGAATAATAAGCTAGAGTGTACTTAGTAAATTGGGCTTTTGCCAAACCCATCTTTCATGACATGTGAACTTAGGTTTAGGGTTTCTTTGACCTGCCTTCTAGAAGGTTTCTCACAAATGATGTCCCTACCCCTCTCACTCTTGCTCCCCAAGTCACTCTCTCCTATATAAAGGGTGTCTTGCCTTATGTATTTTTACTTGAATTTGAATATAGAAGAGAAACTCTGCTTGAGTAATTAGTGAGCTTTGTCTTCTAAATTGTTCTTGGGTCTTATCTTGAGTGGAGTGCACCTCAAGTGGCGGCTCCTCACCACTCATCTTGGAACCATCCACCATTCCAAGTGGCGTGACCACTCCATAGTCATCTCTTCCATAAGCTTTTCTTTCTCTTAATCCTTTCCTTGATTTCTCTTTTCAATTCCATCATTTCTCTTTCACTCTTTTGCTTATCCTTGTCTTTTCCTTTAATTCGGTTTTCATCTTGCTTCATTCCATTTTATGTTCTTTAATTCCACAAGTCTTCATCATCATCTTCACCATATATTGTTTTCTCTTTTGCTCTCTAGAAGAGAACCTTCACACTTAACCACTTTGTTAAGTTCGTGTTCAGTGGCAATCTTCTTTGAGCTTATCACCATATTATGCTTAATTCAAAAACCTTAAACAAAGTGCAACCTCTAAAATGTGCAATCCTAAAATAATGCATGATGTAAGGATTGCACATTTTAGAGGTTGAACTTTGTTTATGGTTTTTGAATTAAGCAGAATATGGTGATAAACCCAAAGAAGATGCCCACAGGACACGAACTTAACCAAGTGGTTAAGTATGAAGATTCGCTTCTAGAGGGCAAAAAAAAAAACACAATTATATGGTGATGATGATGAAAAGGTGCAGAATTAAAGAAAATATAAGGGAAAGAAAGAAGATGAAACTGAATAGACAAAGATGAACATAAGAACATAAAGGAATGGAAAATAAAAAGATGAAAGGAAAGAAAAGCTTAGGATGATGAAGGTGTGGTCACGCCACTTGGAGGGGGAGGAGACTCCAAGATGAGTACTGAAGAGTCGCCACTTGAAGTGTAGAACACTCAAGATAAGACCAAAATTCTAGGAGACTCAGCTCATTAAACACTCTGACAGAGTTTCTTTTCTATGCAAAATTCAATGTGTTTTACAATAGGGGAGGCACCCTATTTATAGAGATGAGTGCCTTGGAGAGGAGGAGAGGAAGGGGTAAGGGTGTAAATAACTACAAGCTTCTAGAAACTAGGTCAAATGTGAGCACATGGGGGAGTCTTGTAAAATCTAGGTCAAAGGTGAGCACATGGGTGGCACATGGGTGTGTTTCTAGAAGCTAGGTTAAGGTGGACTTTGGCACAAGCCCAATTTATACTAAGTACACCCTAATCTAGCTTATTCTTGTATTTGAACCCCCAAAGTGAGCCCAATTTATCTACTTCAACTTGTCTTGTAAAAAGACTAAAAGGAAGAATGGTTGATATTCTGGTCCATGTGGTTCTTCTTCTACTGAGACTCTTTTGAGGTTTGGTGGGGTCTTGTCTTATATGCTGAGATGTTTGACCTAAGTGTGAAGTGTCGATGGTGTCCTTGTTCATTTGAATGTCGAGCTGGGTTGTATAAAAAACTTCCCTGACACTTGTTCATCCAGTGCATGATCTTCATCTGTTCCGTTCTTTTTTATCATCATCTGGTTCGTGCATGCTTTGTGCTTTGTAGTATACACTGTAGCATATTGATCACCATTGTCTGATGCATTTTTCTTTCAGTACTTTGTGTTAGTCTTCGTCTAATATTTAAAGTATGACTCTTGGTCCATTAAGTTCTATTGCAGACTTTGTATATTGCTTGCTAAATACAGCTTGTTGCGTCTAATACATTCTCAAGGTTTTATCATCTTAATGCAATGTTTTGGTTTTTGTTGATATAGATTTTTTTTTGTTATCATCAAAACTTATTTAAAATTTTTATTTATGGGATCATCTAAGACTAAATCGTCTTAACATTCTTCACATGAGTGAGCTTTATCATATCATAACACATCTTATAGTATTTGTTGTCATCAAAACATGTAGACACTCATATCACGAGTTCGTCTTATGAATATTGGTTTGTTTATGACTTAACAACTTGCTACCTTCAATAACTAGAAAAATGACTTATCTTTCTTAGACAACTTAAAGGAGAAACCATGAGAGCATTCTAAGCTTTCCATTCATTGGTTGGAATTCTTTGAGGTTGTTTGGACTCCTCATGCATAGGATGGCTTCACACTTGTCTAAATTGGCTTCAATTCCTCTGTGTATTATGATGAGGCCTAAGAATGTTCCTCCACCTACCCAAAGAAGCACTTTTTACGGTTAAGTCGTATATTATGTGCTCAAACTTGGCTACAAACCTTCTCCAAATTGGTCGAATGATCCTCGGTTGTGGCTGATTTAATCACCATGTCATCAACATAAAATTCCATGGTGTTACTGACATTGAGGCACTACTAGGTGGCACCAACATTTTGAAGGCTGAACAACATGCATCAATAGGGCTGAACAATAGTTGGCTCCTTTTGTTATGAATGCGGTTTTGTCTTCGCCAGGTGGGTACATTCTAATATGATTATATTTGGAATATGCATTAAGAAAGATGAGTAACTCTAATCCAAAGGTATTATCTACAAGTCAATCTATGCTCGGCAAATGAAATGTGTCATTAGGACATACTTTGTTTCAGCTAATATAATCGGTGCACATACTCCACTTTCCATTTGCTAACTTGGAGCTTTCCCCATCGGAAAAACTCCCATGATATATTGTTGATAGTGGCCCTAACCTCATTGATGTCATGTTAAGGTTGCTCCCTCTACTCTTGTTCAAGTTGAGGATGGTGAGTTGCTTGCTCTATAGGGTATCCTCGACCTTCACATTTATAGCGGCCTCAGAAGCCACGATCTCTCTATTAGAATTAATGGCCTTAACAAGACAGGGGGTGAATTGTTAAGTGAAATATTTTCGCAAATACTGGCTTAGAATGAAGATTAATGAAGATTTACAGATAAAGCAATCAAAGAAGCCAAGAAACCAAAGCTTTTAAAACTGTTTGTAGAAAAATAATCGGTTGAAATTACAATTTAACCGGCACACCAAACAGTTTGTAATTGAGAGACCAAGAGAGAGAAGATTACACAATCAATTATACTGGTTCACTCCTTACCAGAGCTACAACTAGTCCCCAGAAAACCACTAGGTATTTCACTAGGTAACTAACAACAGATTACAACACACCAAAAACTCAAAGAGGTGATCTTTACCACTCAAGAACACACACCCTCTTTGACTATACAACACACAGAGTTAGAACAGCCCTCTGACTTTCCAGATTCATTGTTTTACAAGTATTCAAAATGAAAAACAATTACAAGAATAAAAGGAATAGATTACATCCTATTTACAAGAAATCACAGTGTTCTTAATCCACTTCTCAAACCAATTGCACAGCTCAAGGAAATCTAGCAAAGCTTGAATGAACTCCTTCACAAAACTATTTCTTAATCTTTTTCTATATTTTTTCAAATATGGAGGGTAACCCAGATTTATAGCTCTTCAAACTAACCGTTTTAGGCAGTTAAACACGAGCTAAAACAGTTTCAAATCAACTGAAAATAGATTTAACAAGGTTTTTGAAAAGCTGTTAAGAAATTCAAAAATCAACTGGTTGAAAAGACGATTTAACCAGTTAAATTGGTTTTGACAGTTCGTCAACCAAGTCAAAGAAAGTTTGAAAACCCTCAGAACAAGTTGGGTGAAAAACAACCGATTAAACCGAGAAATCAACAGGTATTTTTTCACTTAGTTGTGTTCTTACTAGTTGACCTGGTCGCCCGTAGACTTCTGTGGGTGAGCTCTAACTTTGGTTGCCTCTGTTGGAATCTGCGCTTTCCTTAGTGGTCGCGTAGTCGGACTTGTTGAGAGAGAGGGCACCCTACTAGCCTGTCGCACTCCGACGATCAAGTCAGTATAGGGCTTATAATAAACAAGAAGTATCTAGTTTAAGGCTCAGAAAAAGCGTGCCTTCACCTGGGACCTCTAGTCCCTTTTATAGACTAGCACTAGGCTGCCTCTTGTAACAAACTTCTCCTGAGAATCTTATCTCAAACAAATGTATATTCAATAACATATTCAATGGGAGACAATCCTACTACAGTACGTGTAATCTTAACAGCACAGCTACACAGAATCTTATCTCCTTGGAGTGCATTAAATGTTAACAGAATAAGTGCCTAGGTACCGCTGACTTCTGGGGTCCAATCTGTTTTCTGTAGGAACACTAGCCTTCACGTAAGATGCATTCAGCTTATCCCCCAAAACCCTAGTGCCTTTGGGTCTAGGCGTCTTTGGGGAATATTTACTTGCTAGACCCGAATGTACTACACACACCACCTGCACTTTTCTCGCTTACCAAGCCTTATATACATATACGTGAGATGAACATCACCTCACGCATTCTTGGGGCTCACTTACGTGGCCCATCAACTCTACCGAGTTGACCCCCGATGTTTGATCAGCTAAGCACTAAGCTCAGCACCCTAGTCTAATACATAAGCCCCCAGGCTCGAACTAGAACTTGTTCCAGTGAAGAGGCTAACTGCTTGCCTATGGCGACCTATGTGTCTTGTGAATGACGCGACACACACAGTGTTTTGAGGTGACATCTCACCATACTTCCTCACAAACGCACACATGGCCATCATCAACAGTTGGAAAACGTTGCCGCTTGCGCTTCTCTTTGAACACTCTGCTTTGAACGTCTCAAGGTGCATTTTTTATCTTATGAATGCCTTTGGTCTGCCATTTCAATTCTTTTAATCTGCTCCTAACTGCGCTGGGACTATTTGTATTTCTCGTATCGATACTCATAAATACCTCTATTCATCTGCTCCATTGCTCCTTTCTTCAAAATGCATGTGCTTCTTTCTCTAAGTTCGACTAGCTTAGTAGTAATGTATGTCCATGATTGAACGGCTGAACGTCAATGATCGTTCGCGCTTAAGTAACACGGTCATCATAACAAACTAATCAATGGTAAACCATGATTCAAGGTACCTGAGCTCAGAGCAATAGGTCCTCCCATACAAACTGTTTTCCACTGTACATACTCCCTAAAAGGAGGTTTCACTGTACTATGAACCTTACTGCTCCCAAAGGGAGATTTCACTGTGGTTCACTATGAACCTTTACTGCTCCCCAAACGGAGATTCCGCTGTGGTTCACTATGAATCTTTACTGCTTCCAAAGGGAGATTTCACCTTTATTGCTCCCAAAGGGAGATTTCACTATGGTTCACTATGAACCTTTACTGCTCCCCAAAGGGAGATTTCACTGTGGTTCACTATGAACCTTTACTTCTCCCCAAAGGGAGATTTCACTATGGTTCATTATGAACCTTTACTGCTCCCCAAAGGGAGATTTCGCCGGCAAGCTATGATTCAAGGGTCTTGATGCTCCCACTCTTGTAATCTTACCAAGGAGAGATCTCTCGCCTGAATCGTTACAGATCTTAATGTTCCCACTCTTGGAATCTTACCAAGGAGAGATCTCTCGCCTGAATCACCATATACTTGTTCATGTACCTATTCGTTCCCAAACTAGGAATGTTTCCAAGGGGAAATTACATTTTTGTGGCTCAAGCCACAACGGTGGCGAGCTGCGATTCATGGGTTCTCATACTCAGAATCTCGCCTGAATCGTCATGTACCTGTTCTTTCCCAAACTTGGAATGTTTCCAAGGGGAAATTACCTTTTCCTGCATGTCAACAAAGTACAGTGACAAATCATATTTCATAAACAACTTCTCATTGGGTGATCATATTAAAAACCCCTAGCCAGGGAAAAAGAGCGTCACCTTTACCATCACATTGTTCAACAAGAGAGCATTAGATCAGAATAACTTATCTGAAATAGAACTTGAGGCTTGCCGCGTTCCCCACTTGAGAAATGGCTCCACTGTCTTGAATTTCCAGTCGATAGGCTTCGTCACCCAACGCTTCTATGAACCTGTATCGTATAAAAGTTTGGTGTTGTATTACCTTTTACTGTTGAGCGACAGTAGGACCTTATCCTTTGTCATTCTCGACACATCAGTTATGACAAAATTTTCAAAGTGTTTGATTTTTGTTGCATATACATTATGAACAATAATATTTACTAGAATAATGATTGTAGACCGTGAACTAGTACACTAGGTAAGTTCCCAGGAAAGAGAGGTAGGTCACCAATGGACGTGCTTAAGTACCAAGTTTTTCCTCGCCAGAACTTTCCTAAACAAGTACTCTTACACTACAAGACTCCATATCCGGTAAGAATAGTTTCTCTCATGTGAAAAATCATGATAATAATGATGATAATCATATCACAACGGACTTAAATGATAATCATTTATGTTATCTTCAAAATAACATAATAACAAATTTACATATATCTGTTACTATGATAATAGGTTTAAACAATAACAATTATATCTTTCATCTTCGGAATAATATTACAACAGATAAAATATCTCTTTATCTTTTATCCCTAGAATAATATCTCAACAGATAAAATATAATATCGCAACAGATAAAATATATCTTTATCTTTTATCTCCAGAATAATATCACAACAGATAAAATAAAATATCTCTTTATCTTTTATCCCCAGAAGAATATCACAATAGATAAAACATAATATCTCAACATATAAAATATAATATCGTAACAGATAAATCTCTTTATCTTTTATCTCCAAAATAATATCACAACAGATAAAATATAATATCTCAACAGATAAAATATAATATTGCAACAGATAAAATATCTCTTTATACTTTATCTTCAGAATAACACAATAGATAAAATATAATATCACAACAAATAATATATATCTTTATCTTTTATCTTCAGAATAATACAACAGATAATATATTATCTTTATATTTTATCTTCAGAATAATATCACAACAGATAAAATATCTCTTTGTATTCTATCTTTTAGAATAACAGATAAAATATCTTTTTATCTTCTATCTTCATAACAATATCACAACAGATAAAATATCTCTTCATATTTTATCTTAAGAATAATATCACAACAAATAAAATATAATATCACAACAAATAAAATATAATATCACAACAGATAAAATATCTCTTTATACTTTATCTTCAGAATAACACAACAGATAAAATATAATATCACAACAGATAATATATCTCTTTATATTTTATCTTAAGAATCATATGATAATAACAATTATATATTTTATCTTAATTACATTTTCTGGGATGATCAACATCTAGGCCAAACTCGTGACCTACCCAATAGTCGAGGTCCCGAGCACTCAAGCACTCATGTCCAGCACACAAGCCCCCTCGTCTTACCTGCCATTAGGTAATCATTTACTCACAGGGTGCCCATACTCGAGTGGTCGTATTGACACCGAGCCAGGTTGACTTACTTGTGCATGTGCCAATTCAAGTGAACCATTAAAGCTGAATGCATCATCTTCGAGGAACAAATTTATCACACATTATTCAAAAAGTATGCGTTAAGCAAGAATATCTTAGCTGAAATGTAACTTGAAGTTTTGCCACATTCCAGGCTCGAGGAATGACTTCTCCCTCCAAGGTCTCTAGTCTATACGCTCCATTCCTAAGCACCATGACTATACGGTGGAGGCTACTGCCCCAACCTGTTCAAAGAGGGTCTACCCGAAAGCAAATTGTAAGCAAAAGGCACGTTAACAACAATATACCTGATGGTGATGGCCCTGGCCGCATTTTCATCAGTGAAGGTTGTCCTCATTCTTTCTACCTGATTTCACGTGAAGTCAACCAAACACCCATCGTATGGACTTGATTGGTTAGCCTTGGCTTCTTCGTTTGCTGCTTGGAGGGTTCTCGTGGTCTCCATGATTTTCGGTAAAGTGGGGGCCTCACTCCCTTCAGATCTCAGTGGACCTTGCCTCCTGTTCCACATTACGTAAAAAAACTCAAACACAATTGTGGATGGGATTAGGTTTTATCGGGCACCATGGGCGCCAAATGTTCTTATCAGTTGGCTTGGTCGCTAGCGTACTTCTACAGGCGAGCTCTGACTTTGTCTGCCTCTGCTGGAATCTGCGCTTTCCTAAGTGGTCAGGTAGTCAGACCTGTTGAGACAGACGGTGCCCAACCGGCCTGTCGCACTCCGATGATCAAGTCAATACAAGACTTATAATAAACAAGAAGTATCTAGTTTAAGGCTCAGAAAAAGCGTACCTTCACCTGGGACCTCTGGTCCCTTTAATAGACTAGCACTAGGCTACCTCTTGTAACAAGCTTCTCCTGAGAATCTTATCTCAAACAAATGCATATTCAATAACATATTCAATGGGAGACAATCCTGCTACAGTATGTGTAATCTTAACAGCACAACTACACAGAATCTTATCTCCTTGGAGTGCATTAAATCTTAATAGAATAAGCACCTAGGTATCGACGTACTGACTTTCGGGGTCCAATATGTTTTCTGTAGGCACACTAGCCTTCACGTAACATGCATGCAGCTTATCCCTCAAAACCCTTGTGCCTTTAGGCCTAGGCATCTTTGAGGAATATTTACTTGCTAGACCCAAATGTACTACACACACCACCTACACTTTTCTCACTTACCAAGCCTTATATACATATACACGAGATGAGCGTCACCTCACGCATTCCTGGGGCCCACTTACGTGGCCCATCAACTCTACCGAGGTGACCCCCGATGTTTGATCACCTGAGCACTAAGCTCAACACCCTGGTCTAGTACACTTTAAAAAACAGTTTTCATTTTCAAAACCAGATTGATTCTGTTGTGCTTTGGATTAAGAGTGGATCTAACAAATTCTAAACTACCTAGAACTAAACCCCAAACACAGTAGCACAGTCTTCAAGCTCTCTTCACTATTTGGAGGCATCAAAGCTTCATTTTCAACATTCTCCCCCTATTTGATGAAGACAAGTCCCTTGGTAGCTTTGGGATGTTCTGTTTAGAATTTGGCACAACCTACAATCACAAAAAGATGCAGAAACAAGAGATAATCTATTCCAGATATATCAAGCATCACAAAACCAAATTTCACTAGGTGATTTTCAAAGAGAAAGATCAACCAAATTAGTGTGAAAACTAGTTACACATACACAGGTGCAGCAGCAGAAAAAAAATCAATTAAAATGCAAGAATAATGGTTAAAAATATCAGAGTTCAGAGTTTAACATCTATCTAATGCAGTTATCAAACAGAATAAGTGCAGGAATTAGATGATTACAGTCCTAAAGTCCCAAAGACACTTCTCCCCCTATTTGTCTTTACAAATGGAGTATAAGAAGGGTTAAGAGCAACATAAAATAAAACGAAATTGTTCAGAATATTAAACCGTAAAATGAAAGGAAAGCTTGAAACTTGCTTCATTCATCCTTGTCGTATTGTAGCTCAAAGAGTTATTTTGCACAACCACGATTTGTTCATCCAAAGTCTGAAACCTGGTATCCATGCTCTGGAACCTTGTGTCACACAGCTCATACAGGTTCCTTTGACAGTCAACAAAGCCATCCATCCTATTTATCATAAGCCTTTCAAATAGAGTCATGGATGTGACTCTTTCTTCTGTAGTGGCAACACTTGGTCCAACTTCAAAAGCTTTTGCAGCGGTTTCCTCTCTAGTAGCAGCTTCATTTTCTTCCTCAGCTTGTGCTCCACTAGATGATCCAGCTTGATCTCCTCCCCCTTTGCTAACCCATTTGCCATTAGTTTTGGTAAACCCCATTATACTTAGGGAACCATTATTGATTTCACTTGAGGACTTCACAACCTCAGATTGTTCTTCCTTTAAATCCACTTCAAAATAGTGCAGAAATTAAAATGGCACAGGGATGGTGCTGTAGTAGGAGTTTTGTAACCTCTTGGCTAGCTTCTTGAATGTAGAATAAGCATCACTTTTTGATTCCAAGAAAAGTGTCCAAGTAAACCTGGAAAAATCATCAACCACAACAAGAGCATAATAATTTCCACCTAGACTCATGGTTCTTTAGGGACCAAATAGATCCATGTGAAGCAATTCAAGAGGTTTTGATGTGGAAACCATGTTTTTCAATTTAAAGGAATGTTTGGATTATTTTCCCTTTTGACACGCTTCACACACATGATCCTTCTCAAACTTGAGCTTAGGTAAACCTTCAATAAGATCATTAGAAATCAGTTTATTCAAATGATGCATATGTATGTGAGCAATCCTTCTATGCCAAAGCCATGATTCCTCATGTTTTGACAAAAGAAAACCTATAGAAGTAGAATTTGAAATATCAAGAAGGTAGACATTATTAACCATTTTACAAAACAGCAGAACGTCCTTTGAATTGGTAGGAGAATCTCACAAGAATTTGTTTTAAAGGTGACTTAATATCCTCTGTCACACAATTGGCTTATGTTGAGAAGATTGTGCTTGAGTCCTTCCACATAGAACACATCATCAATTAGAAAATTAATTTCATTCCCAATAGTACCTTTTCCAAGTATTTTTCCTCTGCTATTATCCCCATATGTCACATGGACTTCTTGCTTTAGGATGATGTTGACAAACTTGGACAAGTCTCCTATCATATGCTTGGAGCAGCTATTGTCCAAGTACCACAAATGTTGATTTTTCACCAAGAAGTCCTGCACACAACACAATCAAGTGGCAAGGTTTGGTCCCCTAACAAACTTGGGTCCATAGAGGTTACTTTTGTTGCTAGGAACCTTAGAATTCTTAGGAACCCACTTTAGAAAGCCTCTGGGAACAAGAATTTTACGAACTTTGCAGAACCTCACAAAATGACCCTTTCTCATACAGTAGAAACAAGAAACAACCAGTTGTTTCAAATTTTTAATCGGTTGATTTTCTGTGATGATTAAAAAAGGTTTTGAAAAACCACTGTTCTTACTCTGTGGATTAAAACCAAGACCTGATTTTCCAAAAAACACAATTTTGAGATGCTAAGACATTCTCAAAGTTGGATTTTCCTTTTGAAATTCTATCCACATTTTTCACAAGATAAAAAACTTTCTTTTGAAGGGATTCACAGTTTTCACAAGAATTATATTCACACCTACAAGAAGAATTTTGATAAATCATTTCTAAGTTTTCGAAATCAGTTTTAGAATTATCCAATTCTTCTTCCAAGACTTTGACTCTATTTTTCAACCAGTTGTTTTTATTTTTCAACCGATTGTTTATAAGGGTCAATCTATGAGCTTCTTCATGAGTCTCTTTAAAAGCCTCAAGAAGTTGGAAATAACTATCACATTTAGAAGAGGAGGTTGTACTTACATGGTTTGATGAAGAATTTTCTTTTTCCATCAGACACATGTTGATTTTGGAAACTATAGAGGATGATCCAGAAGGGAACCTTTCATTGTCCAGCCAATCATCTCCTAAATCTTTATGAGTTCTTGCAAGAGTATCCCACATATCTTTAGCTGAAACACATTTTGAGACTCTAAGAAGCTCATTAGAATCAACAGTAGATACAATAATGTTCTTAGCAACACAATCAAGATTGAGAAACAAAATTTTCAAAGAAAGCTTTATTAGTTTCATTTTCATCCTTAATCAATTGAGAAATAGAATTTTCAGAGAAAGCTTTATTAGTTTCAAACATAGGTATGAAAGAACTGTTTGTGATGGCATTCTAGATTTTCCTCTCTATGGATTCAACAAAAATTTTCATTCTAATACACCACAGTTGATAGTTCACACCACAGAATAGAGGTGGTTTATTTAAAGAAGCACCTTCCCCAAAAGAAAACTTGTCAGCCATTAAAACAGATTTAAAAAAAAAAAAACTTGAGAAAATTTCAAGAACCTTGCTCTTGATACCAATTGTTAGAATTAATGGCCTTAACAAGAGGGCGGGGTGAATTGTTAAGTGAAAGATTTTTGCAAATACTGGCTTAGAATGAAGATTTACAGATAAAGAAATCAAAGAAGCTAAGAAACCAAAGCTTTTAAAACTGTTTGCAGAAAAACAATCAGTTGAAATTATGATTTAACCAGTTGTTTATAGCAGTAGAGACATAAACTACACCAAACAGTTTGTAATTGAGAGAAAGAGAGAAGATGGTACAATCAATTATACTAGTTCACTCCTTACCAGAGCTACATTCAGTCCCCAGAAAACCACTGGGTGTTTCACTAGGTAACCAACAACAGATTACAACACACCAAAAACTCAAAGGGGTGATCTTGACTGTAAGGACCTGTAAAATTGAATTGGAATAAAAAGGGATATATTTTAAATGAATTCTAAGTATGCTTTTATTTAAAATAAAAAGGAAGGAAAGTGTAGTTTAGAAGACTATGAGATCGCCGGTCGTCTACTACACATGATCGCCAGGGCGCGAGGCATGTGGACGTCGCCAGGGCGCGAGAGGCATGCGGGCATCGCCAAGGCGCGAGGCATGTGGACGTCACCAGGGCGCGAGAGGCATGCGGGCAACGCTGAGGCGCGAGAGGCATGCAGGCGTCGTCGGGGCGCGAGGCATGCAGGCATCGCAGGGTCGCGAGAGGCATGCGGGCGTCGCCAGGGATAGACATCGGTCGTCTCCCAGAGAGAGACATCGGTCGTCTTCCAGGGAGAGACATCGGTCGTTTGCCAGTATGAGACCTCAGTGGATAGTCATCGCGCGAGCGGTCATCGGTGGAAGGTTATCGCGCGATGTCGAGTTTCACACAGATAAAGTGGGACCCAGACTCCCAGCATGACACGTCCTGCACGCGCGCCACGTGGACAAAAAGGGTGGTTCAGAATAGTGACATCAGAATGTTGGCATGCACAAGAGACAACAGTGGTCGTACTGTTCAGGGCAGTGGTTGGCATGCACAAGAGACAACAGTGGTCGTACTGTTCAGGGCAGTGGTTGGCAGGCACAAGAGACAACCGTGGCCGTACTGTTCAGTGAGAACGTACACTCAGGCTTTCCTGCAGAAGGGGTGGCAGCAGCAGCATGCGTGGACTGGTAGGCTTGGATTCAAAAGCCCACTGCGGGAAGGCAAAGAGGGTTACAGTGGCTCAAGAGTGAAAGAGTGTCTGCATCTTCATCCCTCTCTTTTCTCTCCTTCGCGCTGCGACTCAGGCAACCTCCAGCACCAGTGCGACGTGCGACGACTGCCCTTAGAGCACCTGGGAGGTTCTCTGCAAGTTCTACAAACCAGACGCTGAAAACAGAGCTAAGGCATCCTTTAAGCTCGGTGGGTTTTGGAGCTCTTGGTGTTTTGCACAAGTCCAGGTAAGGGAAGCTAGCCTTATTTCCAACGAAAATCCTTATATTCGATGATTAAGATGATGGGGGCGACGTGGTCGCCGGTTTTTCAACTGTTAGTGTACAACCCTCTGTTTTTGAACGAGATCGCCGGTTTTGGCGTTGTTTTTCGAACTCCCCTGTTTTGTGTTGTTTGAAGCTGTTTGAGATTTAAGTGTGATATTCGAAAATATGAACCATGAAATGATTGTTGTTGTGATTGGATTTATTCATTTAAGTGTTATATGATGTGTGGAATGTCGTGAATGTGGGATCAAGACATAGTATTTTCAGGAAAGGAAATACCGTGTTGAGATTTGGTTATGAAGTGTATTGATCTGTAAGTATCCTGTGAATGAGGCGATCCTGACTCTGCTGAGATAATGGAATCACATCGAGGAAGTTACTCAGTTGGTGAGAGTCGAAGGAGGTTCATATGAATGGGTGAGTCGTGTGAAAAAGAACGAGCTCGGCCTGTCTTATGGATTAACCCTGTCATACTGTGAGAGTGATGAATTGAGATCGAGATTGTGTTGATGCGCATGGCTGTGGAAACATTACAGCAAATGAAGTATGACAGGTGCATGTCTCTGGATGCTAAGTTCAACGCACGAGTCTTCCGGAAGTAGTGTCAAGTGTCTTGTGTGATGAGTCAGTGGAAGTCTGACGTGTGAAATGAGAAACATTGTATTGATAGACACTTGATGAATTTTGTGATTTTAACGACCTTTGAGGAATTGTGCAATATGTGTTTTAATTGATGGTTTACGTGGGTGTCTTTAATTTGTTCATCTTGATTTTTAAAGTATAATATCTAAACTCTTTTTCAAACGTCTAGCTTACCCTGTGGTGTTTCTTTTGGTGTTGTGTTTGGCTCTTTCTTAAACCTGTGATGATCGTGTATAATTTACACGGGAGCAGATGATGTTGCAGGAAGCAGAGCTCCTCAGTGAGTGGTCGCCGGAAGGAGATCGCCTGTTTCTACTTCTGTTAGGCGATCACCCTTTTGCTGTCTTCTGATAGGAGATCGCCCTCTTCTGATAGGAGATCGCCTGCTTTGTTTTTTTTTACTGTATTTTGTTTATGTTTTCTGGAAAAGTGACCGA
This sequence comes from Phaseolus lunatus, assembly GCA_013389735.1. Taxonomy (NCBI): domain Eukaryota; kingdom Viridiplantae; phylum Streptophyta; class Magnoliopsida; order Fabales; family Fabaceae; genus Phaseolus; species Phaseolus lunatus. The sequence continues at coordinate 13,835,600 of CM023866.1, read as the reverse complement.
ATTTGTATTAAACTCCCTGTGAGGAGAAACTACATTTCATATATATAATTTTGTTCACCTCAATCTATTTGTTACCTTTATTTTCATTATATAAACATGAATAGTATTTTGGCGGGATGTTACATTGACTACTCAAGAACACACACCCTCTTTGACTATCCACACACACACAGTTAGAACAGCCCTTTGACTTTGCAAATTCACTATTTTACAAGTATTCAAAATGAAAAACAATTACAAGAATAAAAGGAACAGATTACACCTAGTTTACAAGAAATCACAGTGTTCCTAATCCACTTCTCAAACCAATTGCACAACTCAAGGCAATCTAGCAAAGCTTGAATGAACTCCTTCACAAAACTGTTTCTTAATCTCTCTTTCTATATTTTTTCAAATATGGAGGGTAACCCAGATTTATAGCTCTTCAAACTAGACTTTTAAGGCAGTTAAACACAAGCTAAAATAGTTTCAAATCAACTGAAAACAAATTTAACAAGTTTTTTGGAAAGCTGTTAAGAAATTCAAAAATCAACCGGTTGAAAAGACAATTTAACTGGTTGAATTGGTTTTGACAATTAGTCAACCAAGTCAAAGACAGTTTGAAAACCCTCCAAACAAGCTGGGTGAAAACAACCGATTAAACTGAGAAATCAACAGGTTGTTTTTCACTTAACTTTGAAAAACACTTTTCATTTTCAAAACCAGATTGATTCAGTTGTGCTTTGGATTAAGAGTGGATCTAACAAATTCTAAACTACCTAGAACTAAATCCGAAACACAGTAGCACAATCTTCAAGCTCTTTTCACAGATTTGGAGGCATCAAAGCTTCATTTTCAACACTCTCTACTTTTCCCATGCCATTATCCTCGTCCTCGGCCACGACCAAGTTGGCTATTCTGAATAAAGCGACCTAGTGCCCTAAACCACATGAGGTCTTCAATTAGATCACAAACTTTATAGCATTCTTTGGTAGTGTATCCTTGATTTTGATGGTAGTTGCATCGCTTAGTGGGATCAACAAATAGAGGAGATGGTTTGTGTTGGGGTACTCGAACTTGCTCGAGATTAAAAGCTTCTTGTATTATTACATCTTGATTAGCATTCAGAGGAGTGTACGTCTCATATTTGCTGATGAAATACCGAATGGAGATCCACCTATACAAGATTTTTCGACGTTAAAGTTAGTAAGTGCTTAGAGAAATATAATAGTATTTAAGTGAGAGTATGAGATTGAATGTGTACTCCCTACATAATAAAATTATATTTATAGGTTTTTTGGCCTAATGAAATATCCAAACCAAATATTGAGTTGATTTTCCATCAAATATTGGACTGGTTTTTGTTGTAACAAAAATCAGATTTCAAATATATTTGAGCCATTCGAATCTATTGGTAGTTTGGTCCATGTGTCTCAAGTGGGTATTATATTTCTTAATATTTTTTACTAATAGGTAGTACCCTAACTAATGTGGTTTTTTTAAAGTTAATTATTCATTTGTAATCTTTGATTTTTTTAAAGGTAATTATTCATTTGTAATCTTTGATTTGAAGTTTTGGTTTCCATACCAAAAAAATATTATGTTTTTTTATGTTATATGTATTATTTTAGGGGAAATGTTTTGTAGTCACTTGTTGATTAGGTGGTTATTTCTATTTGAAAAAAAAAAAATTAAAACAGAATAGTTGAAAGAATATTTAATGTAATAGATTCCACCTTATGCCAGACTAAGATGTAGATTCATTATTTAATGATAATTTTTATTTCATTTTATATTTAAGTCACAATTTTTAAGGGAAAAAACTAATAATTGTAAAATATATCATTTATATTTTATATTATTAATACTTTTTATTGAATTACTCGTATATATATATATATGTATATATATATATATATGTGTGTATATATATATATATATATATATATATATATATATATATATATATATATATATATATATATATTCTGTTATGAGAATGTAAATTTCTTTCAAGAGGTAATATTTTTTAAAACAAAAGTATTTGTAAAAAGTTAAATTTTATAAGCATATGTAACTTCAAGCATTCACCAATCTCCCACTATTACTATTAAAATATAACACCTTGACTTTCTTGCCTGATGTACGTAACTTTTACATAAGTTGCAAATTTTTTATATTATTTGAACGCGTTTCACATTAACATTTGCACAAGTTTGATTTTCTTGCCTGATGATGAAGCTTCTGCGTAACTTTTACATTAGTTGCAAATTTTTTAAATTATTTGAACGCGTTTCACATTAACATTTGCTCAAATTGTTCCAATTCTTAAGAAAAATTATCGTCTAACGTCACTTTTTAAGACGCAGAAAAGTATTTCTGGTGACTTTGAATTGATTAACGTAAATGATGCATTTTACGACTTTACTAAAATTACAGAAATGTTAGGACGAAATTAAGGATCCACTTAATATTCCTATATGTAAAAGAAGCAAGTTCCAAGCCTCTACCAATTATGTGAAGCCAGTGATTCATACGAAGATGACGAGCTCAAGGTCCACAAACACCTCAAGCTCAAGATATTCTTCTTCCTTTCAAAATTCCCACCGCGACACATCTGTGGCTGCTGCTTCGGCAAGGCCAAGGAGAGCTGTTTCCAATCCAAATCATATACTTCCATCAAATTCTTCTATTATGCAAAATTCCAACAACATCTCTCATCAACAAATGTCAACCCTGCCAAGTCCTCACCCTTTTATTTGGCAAAACCCTAATGTGTCTAGTCAACAACCCACGACACAACGCACGCCAGTGTCAAGTTCTGATTCCATCATCTCCAATGAACAAATAAGTGGAAGATGGTTGCGTTCGTTTCAATTAAATCCATCTACTTCACAAAACTCCAACGTTTCTAGTCAACAACCCACAATAGTGTCAAGTTCAGATTCCATCATCTCTAATGAACAATTAAGGGGAAGATGGTCATGCTCTTTACTATCAAATCCTTCTACTTCTCAAAACTCCAATGTTTCTTATGAACAATCCACAACAATGTCAACTTCTGATTTCATCATCTCTAATGAACAACTAAGGGGAAGATGGTTGCGTTCGTTTCAATTAAGTCCTTCTACATCGCAAAACTCTGACGTCTTTGGTCAACAACCCACAATTGTGTCAAGTTCAGATTCCATCATCTTTGATGAACAATTGAGGGAAAGATGGTCACGCTCGTTACTATCAAATCTTTCTACTTTGCAAAACTCTAGTGCTTCTTATCAACAACCCACAACAGTCTCAAGTTCTTATCCCATCATGTCTAATGAACAACTAAGCGGAAGATGGTTGCGTTCATTTCAATTAAATCCTCCTACTTCGCAAAACTCTGACGTTTTTGGTCAACAACCCACAATAGTGTCTTGTTCAGATTCCATCATCTCTAATGAACAATTGAGGGGAAGATGGTCACGCTCGTTACTATCAAATCCTTCTACTTCACAAAAATCCAACGTTTCTGATCAACAACCCACAACAGTGTCATGTTCTGATTCCATCATCTCTAATGAACAACTAAGGGGAAGATGGCTACATTCGTTTCAATTAAATCCTTCTACTTCACAAAAATCTGACGTTTCTGGTCAACAACCCATAATAGTGTCAAGTTCAGATTCCATCATCTCTGATGAACAATTAAGGGGAAGATGGTCACGCTCGTTACTCTCAAATCCTTCTACTTCGCAAAACTCCAATGTTTCTAATCAACAACCCATAACAGTGTCAAGTTCTGATTCCATCATCTCTAATGAACAACGAAGAGGAAGATGGTTGTGCTTGTTTCTATCAAATCCTTATAATTGGCAAAACTTCAACATTTCTGGTCAACAACCTACAACAGTTTCAAGTTCTGATTACATCATCTCTAATGAACAACTAAGGGGAAGGTGGTCGTGCTCGGTGCTACCAAATCCTTCTACTTTGCAAAACTCAAATATCTCTTATCAACAACACATGACACTGTCAAGTTCTAGTTCCATCATCTCTAATGAAAAATTAATAGGAAGATGGTTGCGATCGCTCTTGCTTTTATCAAATCTTTCTTCTTCACAAAGCTCCAACAACAACTTTGGTCAACAACACATGACAGTGTCAAGTTCTGATTCCAACATTTTCCTGCATTCTTATCTATTTAAATGAGATATTCTTTTATACTTGGACATGTAATTTAACTTCCCGAGTCTAACCTAATGCTCTTACTGCAGACATCTCCTTGAGTGCTTCTTTAGGTTCTGCAACCGGAATTAGCATTTTTGTGGTAAGCCTTCACCTTAAAAAAAAAAGTGATTCCATTTTTTATCAATAAAAGTTTTGATTAGCAAACTTGATTACAATATAGGTTCCCATTTGTGTGATTGTTGCTTGGATTTTGGGAATACAAATGAACCTCAACTTCAACCTCGCAGAGATAGGTTCACTTGTTTTGGCAATAATAACAATAATAACCCAAACCTTCACATTACAGGTATACTAATTATGTGTGATCATTTAAGTTCGTAGAATAAAAGCATAATACTTTGATTTGGTATATATCTTGATTCAATATTTCTTCCATGTATATCTTTGTAGGAGGGAACTTCTCACTACATGAAAGGCCTTGTGATCTTCCTATGCTACTTTGTTATTGGGGCATGCTTTTTTTCATGCAAATAACACCCCCCAATAAGCATAATATGTAAAATTGTCTGTGTCACCAAAAATATTTCCAATCTATATGTATATGTACTTTCAGAAATTATAATTCATGTATAAAATTTTGTCATTGTTTTTCCTAGATAAAAAATAATGCATATAACACAATGCTCAAATCAATGAGTGAAACAACTTTAGTGCTAATAGGTAACTTCATGTTCTCTATACACATGAAAATATTTTGTGCATTAAAAAAAACTATGAAATTAACTACATACATTTGATTGTCGGCATTAGGGCCTCATAGATCTTGAAATTTGACCCATGGATCAACCCCAACCTATTCCTAAAATAACCACAGTCCCCAAATAAAATGGGTAAACTGGTCAGGGCCAAAGTCGGTTTGGCCTACTACAAGATTTCAATTAATTTTTAAATACTTTTATCTTGCAAATTGATCCCTAAATATTTTTAATTCATTATAAATTGGTGATGTAAGTTGATTTTAGGATTGTTCATTTTAAGAGGTGACACTTTACTTAGATTGAGATTTTAGAAATTTTAATGGTGAAACCTAAGGAAGATTCCCACTGGACACGAACTTAACCAAGTGGTTAAATAAGTGTGAAGGTTCACTTCACAAAGGCAAAAGGAAAACACATGATATGGAGAACATGATGATGGTGCGGAAATTGAAGAACATGAAAGGAAACAAATTAAAGAAGAGATGGCCGAATGGAAGACAAAAGGAAAGCAAGAACATGAACTTTAAGAAAGTAAGACATAAACGGAAATGAAAACAAGATGAAGGAGAGGAAGCTTATGGAGATGACCACCACTTGAAGAGCTCACACTCTCACAAGATAAGACCTAAGCTAACAAGCTAACAATTCTCACACAAATTGTGTAGAGTTTCTTTACTATTCAATTTCAACATGTAAAATACACTAGGTAGGCCTCCTATTTATAGGTGAAGGAGCCTTGGACAACAAGCTAAAGGGGTAGGATGGGAAAAGGAAAAAATGGGTAGCCTTAGGGTTTGACTAAGTCAAACCCGCATCTTAGGCTTGTCCTTCTAGAAACTAGGTCAAAACGTCTTCCAAAAGGGCCAAGAACATGCTAAAATGCTAACTACACCCCCTATTATGCCAAAGGCACCTTAATCTAGCCTATCTTTGCTATTTGGACCCCTAAAGTGAGCCCAAATTATTTAGAAACATATTCTATTTTTTTTAGAAGACCAAAAGGAAGAACTTCTGGTATTCCAGTTTATGGCTTCTCCTTCTTTTGTTGATTCATTCTCGAGGTTTGGTGAGGCCTGACTTTGTATGTTGAGATGACTGAACCTTTTGGGAACTTGCTATGTCCTTAGTCATCTCTCAGTTTGTATCAATTGGTCCTTGATTAACTTTTACTATTTGCAACTTAATTAGAAGGTTAAGGCTCAACCTAATTTGTCTGACTGGGTCCACACAACCCCAACTTGAGTTTAGCCTGACCTGATATTTTCTGACATAGATCCAACCTGGGTTGACCTTGTCTCAACCTAAATTAGCATGACATGTTTTGAACTTGGATTGAAATGAGCCTAACTCAACTCAGTTCGAAGTGGGTCTGACCCTATCATAATATAAATTAACATGGCTTCATTTGAACTTGGCCCGACATGGGCCCAACTTGACTTAGCTCAAAGTTGGTCCGATGTTGCCTAACTCACCTAACTTGATGTGGCCCAACTCAACTAGGTCCGAGAAGGGCCCGACTCTACTCGACTCAATGTGGACCCAACACAACTTGACACGAGGTGGGCCCGACTAGGCCTGAGGGAAGTTGGATACGACTTGACCTAAGGTGGGCCCAACACTACTCAACCTAATGTTTACATAACTCTACTTGACTCAATGTCAACCAACTCTGCTCAACCCATTATAGGCTCGACATAACTTGACATGAAGTTGGCCTGACTCGACACTGCCTGATGAGGGATGCACCTGACTCAACTCAATATGGACCCAACATCACTTGACTCAACATGGACCTGAATTGATGCAACCAAATTTTTGCCCGACTTGACTCGACTCAAGGTGGGCCTGAGTTGACTCAGCCTGATATGGACCTAACTCAACTTGGCCATGAGCCTAACTTGACTCACTCCGAAAGGGACATGACTTGACTTGACACAAGATGGGCCAAACTCAACTCGGTCGAATGCGAGTCCAACTACACTCGACCCAAGGTGGCCCAACTCGATTCAGATTGAGGTGGGTCATATATCACTTGACCTAGGATGACCTCAACTCAACTCGACTGATGTTGACCCAACTGGTCTTTGCCCGACTTGACCTGACCTAGGCATGACCCGACTTGGCCAACATTTTAACCTAGGTTAACTAATTATGTGTTTTTTCTTGCGTGGGATTTTTTTGGCCCTAACCCATGTAGGTTAAGTCTTTTAGGCTAAGTCAAATTAAATGGTCTAGTTGCTGATTTGGTGTATGTGATAAAAAGTTGTAGTATTTGAACTTTGAACAAGATTCAATAGATTTGTTATTTGTTAATTTTTCATCCCTAACCAAAAAGTTGAAGAAGTTTTCATGTAGTAGATTGCAATTTATTTGATTTTTTTGGATTTTATTTTTCTAGATTTCTATCACATAATGTAATATTTGGAATTTGAGGTCACATAAGTAAAAGTTCTTCCTTTTATTAGAAAAAAAAAAAAAAAAAGTAGGAGGAGCCAACCTTTAACTTCTGGTTTTCCACATAAAAGAGAAAGAGGAAAACAAAGAAAAAACTATAAAAAAAGAAGTGACATACATTATGAGTGATAACATTAAGTGAATGTTTTTTAATCGGAAGTGGCTCCTGATGAGGGATTCACTGAAAGGGCCAGGCAGCACGCCTTTCTTGAATGCATGCACTAACATGTTCTCGTCCTTGCCGGGCAATCTCACCACCTGCACAGTGAAACGGTTGAGGAAGTCCTTCAGCGACTCCCCCTGGTACTGGCGCACGTCGACCAGGTCGTAAGTTACCACCGGCGACGCTCTGTTGACTATATACTGCTCCGTGAACAGCTTTGAGAACTGGTGGAAAGAGGTGATGTGGCCCTCCGGCAGGCTCACGAACCACTCCATAGCTACTCCGCTCAGCGTGCTCATAAACATTTTGCAGTACACAGCGTCTGAACCTCCAGACAGCATCATCTGAGTATGGAAGGCTGTCAAATGTGTTTCTGGGTCTTCCACCCCCGTGAACGACGCCTTCACTCCCACCAGGTTGGGAGGCACCACCGTGTTCATGATCTCAGGGGAGAAGGGCACAGGAAATGCTCTAGAGGGCGACAGCGGCATCGACGTCCTATCTTCGGATACGCGCTCATTCTGCGCCTGCAACTCCCTACGCAACTCCTCGTTGACGCGGTTCAACTCTTCATTCCTGCTATGCGATGCAGTCAGCTCTGCATGCATCTTCTCTTGCTCAACTCTCGACGCCGCGACGTTATCCTGCAACGCGCGCATCATCTCCATGACCTGCGCCATGGTCACAGTTCCTTCACCAGCAGGTGGTGGAGGTGTCGTTTGTCTGGTTCTTCTACTCATCTGTGCGATTTCTACCCTTGTTCTTGTGTATGGGGGCTTCGTTTTACTTCGTGCCCCACGGTGGGCGCCAAATGATCTCGTCGCGGACTCGAGCGTGGGGAGAATGCCTTGTCACTCCTTCGTTTGGCTTTCTAACTGCTGCGCGTTCTACAAGGAGGCTCCAGGAACCTTCGACGGGACTCTGAATGATGCCTGCAAAACACACAGACGGCGCCTCTAGCGGCCGTTGTAGCTCCGACGCTCAAGTCAGGCAACGGGAACACCAAAAAGTCTCTCTCAGATCTCTCTATGTGAGACCGTGTGTGTGTGCCCTCAGTCCTCTTTGATTCGAAAACTGAGTGCTCTTGGTTTAGTGTTGTGTATTCTGAGGTAAAGACTGCATACCTGGTTTGGTGTTCTTCTTCCTCATATAAACCCGCGTAGCCCCTACAGGCTACCTCTAGGGCCACTTAATTACTCTGCACTGTCGTTTCCCCTCCCTTGGGCTACCTTGCGTGCCAGCCTTCTTCACTTGAGTGCCAAGTCTGACAGGGGAGGCTGCGTGGGTACCTCTACACCCCTCGACTTCTGTGCCTATCTACCCTACCTATTCTCTGGGAACATCTTCACCATCCACATGGTAGACATACAACCCACTGGGAGACTCTAACCTTGATGGGTTCTCGTCCCAGCAGGATTCTGCACCTAACTGCGTCTTCTCGTCTTCCTACGTGGTCGTCTCGCGACTAAGGCCGCTCCCTGCCTCTGGGCGCTTTACTGATCTTTGGTTACGTTGTTCACATCGCGCGACCGATGTCACCTCAACACACACCGATGACCGAGGTGTCTCTCATCCTGGCCGATGCCCGATGGCGCTTCTTCACGTTGTCGTGCTCTGCTTATGGAATCAAGCGAGGTCCTTGAGTAACGTTCTCGCTGGGAGCCTGGGTCCCAGTTTAATACGTGTTGGCAAGGAACCCCGACGACTGATCATTCTGCATGCACCGATGACTGATCACTCTGCATGCACCGATGACTGATCACAATGCATGCACCGATGACTGATCACTCTGCATGCACCGATGACTGATCACAATGCATGCACCGATAACTGATCACTCTGCGCGCACCGATGACTGATCGGTGCTTCATCACTTCTCGCGCTCTGCTTCCAGGCGCTCAAGTAGGAATCGATCTCCTGGTGGTGGTCACTCGGTAGCTGACCACTGATCGCCGTTCTTGAACGATCTCCACCCTGGTTCATGTAACATCCCGCCAAAATACTATACAAATGTATATAATGAAAATAAAGGTAACAAATAGATTGAAGTGAACAAAATATTATATATATGAAATGTAGTTTCTCCTCACAGGGAGTTTAATACAAATTCGGTCAAATTTTCCAGAAACATAAACAAAATACAGTAAAAAAAAACAAAGCAGGCGATCTCCTATCAGAAGAGACCGATCTCCTATCGGAAGAGGCCGATCTCCTATCGGAGGACCCAAAACAGCCGATCTGCTACCAGAACAGAAATCCGGCGATCTCCTTCCGGCGACCACTCACTAAGGAGCTCTACTTCCTGGAAGATCATCTGCTCCCGTGTAAGTTATACACGATCATCACAGTTTTAAGAAAACAGCCACAGAACCAAAGCACGCAGGGTAAGCTAGATATTTTAAAGAGAGTTTAAATAAGGATAATTAAAATAAAATCAAGGTAACAATTTCAAGATATTCACGTAAAGTTATCAAGTTTCTCATACTCTTCACCTGATCGCCCAGAAATCACACATTTCGCAATATTTTCCAGAGTCATTCTATTTCACAACTGTATCAAGTGTCTATCAATTTCAAGTTCTTCATTTCACATGTCAGACCACCACTGACTCAGCACACAAGACACTTGACACTACTTCCGGAAGACTCATGCATTGATTAGACTCAGAGATCTGCACCTGTCATACCATACCACTGTGAAATCCACACAGGGTCGCTGTGAATCCACACAGCATGCGCATATATAATCTCAATGTCAATAGTTCTCCCGGTATGACAGGGTTAATCCATAGAACAGGCCGAGCTCGTTCTGTTTCACACGACTCACCCATTCCTATGAACCTCCTTCGACTCTCCACAACTGAGTAACTTCCTCTATGGGATTCCATTATCTCAGCAGAGTCAGGATATCTCATTAGGAATCACCGATCAATGCACATCCTACACGATCTTACACGGTATTTTCTTTCCTGAAAATACTATGCCTCGATCCACATTCACATCATGCAACACATCTCATAACACTTAAAGGAAAGATTTCAATCACAGCAAAAGCTCACTCCAAGGTTCTTATTTTCGAATATCTCATTTAAATCTCATACCGTTTCAAAGCAACATCAAAAACAGGGAGTTCGTAAACAACGCCAAAACCGGCGATCTAGTTCAAAAACAGGGTATTTCGAAGTCTACATTTAAAACCGGCGACCACGTCGCCCAAACACATAGCACAGAGCATTTTGCAAAGATGAAAACAAAAACCGGCGACCACGTCGCCCTCACTTCAGAAATAGCTAAACTATGGCTTGTATTGAAAATGAAGTCTAGCTTCCCTTACCTGGACTTGCGCAAAACACCAGGAGCTCTGAAACCCAACGAAGCTTGAACAACGCCTTGGCTCTGTTTTTGCGTCTGGTTGAAGGACTTGCAGAGAACCTCCCAGGTGCTCTAATGGTGCTGCCTCTCGTCGTACTCTTGTGTGAAGATGCTAGAATCGCAGCGCGAAGGAGATATCGGGAGGAGAAGGGAGGTAACTCACTCTTTCTCTCTTTGAATGCTGCAACGTTTTCTTTCTCTCAGCAGTGGGTCTCTGCATCTTAAACCAACTTATCCATAAAAGCAGCTGCCACCACCCACTCTGCAGAGAAGTCTGAGTGTACGTTTCTCTGAACAGTACGACCATGTTTGTCTCTTGCGCATGCCAACCACTGCCCTGAACAGTACGACCATTGTTGTCTCTTCTGCATGCCAACCACTGCCCTGAACAGTACGACCGCTGTTGTCTCTTGCGCATGCCAACATTCTGATGTCACTATTCTGAACCACCTTTTTTGTCTACGTGGCGCGCGTGCAGGACGTTTCATGCTGGGAGTCTGGGTCCCACTTTCTCTGTGTGAAGCTCGACATCACGCGATAACCTTCCACCGATGACCTCTCGCGCGAAGGCTATCCACCGATGTCCTCTCGCGCGAAGGCTATCCACTGAGGCCTCTCGCGCGAAGACTATCCACCGATGACATCTCGCGCGAAGACTATCCACCGATGACCTCTCGCGCGAAGACTATCCACCGATGACCTCTCGCGCGAAGACTATCCACCGATGACCTCTCGCGCGAAGACTATCCACCGATGACCTCTCGCGCGAAGACTATCCACCGATGACCTCTCGCGCGAAGACTATCCACCGATGAACTCTCGCGCGAAGACAATCCACCGATGACATCTCGCGCGAAGACAAACCCCGCATGCCTCGCGCCCTGGTGATGCCCGTATGCCCCTCGCGCCCTGGCGATGCCCGCATGCCCCTCGCGTCCTGGCGATGCCCGAGGACACATCGCCGCGCCTTTCTGAAGGTTCTTCATTCTACTATGTTACGTCCAAGGTATCATCTCCACATGACTCGGTGACGTCGGTAGCTTCACATTTCCAAGAGTAGATCAGCACCACTCCTCGTGCTCCCATGCATGCAACACTAAGGGTGATCTCTTTTGCTCAAGCGTAGAGTTTCGCATGCACAGCGCATCTAAGGCTTAACCCACACCTTGATACGCGTGGTTGTTGGAACCCACTCTGGTTGATCCAGTATCTTGACCACATACTACGTGCATTCCCGCCGATCACGTACACTCTAGGCGATTGGCGCTCATGTCTCCTCTAGGCGACAGGCGATTATGTGCCAGAGGAGTCGGAGATCGCCTCCGTCTTCACTAACGACGATCTTGCAGAAGACTTCTTAGTTACACTTTTCCTCCTTTACTCTTCTTGGTCCACATGTCATCCGACCGACCTCTACTAGCTTACCCCAGATCATGGGCGACGTCCGATGTCTGCTACTACGAAACTTCATTTACCAACTCTTTGTATTTTAAATAATAACATTTTCTGAAATTATTTAAATATAACACTTTTATTCCTATTAAAGTTTCTAGGTCCTTACAGTTCACCTGCTTTCTCGTGCCATGTGTCACTCTGTGACTGGCCCACGTCGTCATCAGCTGCTGACGTCATAGACTACCGATGACCGACCGGATCACTACTTATGAGCAATCCTCTAATCCCATCCTCTAAAGCCTTAAGTCTCTCTACTCAACCTCCCTTGAAATCCCCCTCTTATTTATTCCTTTTTATTTTGTCATGCTTCTTGTTTGAAGTCATTTTAGATTTTCTTTTCTTTCTTCAATAAGATCTTTTTCATCCTTATTTATATCAAATGATAGTTATCTCTCTTATAAGGAATATGTTATAAAGTGCAACTCTATATCTCAGTGCTCTTTAAGATTAAAATAAGTAACACTATGCATTTTTGAAAAAAAGAAACTCTTTCAAGATAAAACCAAATATGATGAGAAGATGTATATTTCAGAACAGACTACAACATCAGATGTAACAAAATTAAAATCATTTAAGAAAAAGGTGAAGTGTTATATGTACGAACAATTGTCTCCAGAAGGGGGTGTTGAATGGAGTCCAAATTCACTTTTTATCAAACTCTGATCAATCACTAATTATCAAAGATAAGGCATAGAGAAAGTATGCACAAAGATTTATACTTGTATCAGTCGAGACCGAGAGATCCAGTGACATCCAGTATTGGAGGGTGCCCTACCAGCTAGCGTAAATACATCAAGGTAAAATAGGAGATATACAACAAATCAGGTAATTTCATTTTAATTATGATACACATTAAATACGACCCATCAATGATAAAGTCCATTACAAACTATATAAATAAGCATATTATACAAGATTAAGGTACTTCTTTATTACTACATTAACCACACTTGAATACTGAATATTCACTTGAGCGTTAGAGAACCTTTTGCACGTGCACTTCATAAGTGTCATATTTCAGTAATATTTCATATTAAAATACAAGAACTTATGGATATTTATTGATAAAATAACTATAATTTAGCTCATAGTTCATGAATTTAAACTTGTTTACATATTTTATGATTATAATACGAATAAAAACGACTTATTCCCAAATTTGTGTTAATTTCAAGATTCTAGGAGAAAATGAAGATGAAAGGGCTAAAGGAGAATAGACAATATGAAAAGGGAAGGTTGGAACGTTGATTCAACTCGCCCAAACTCACCTAAGCTAGAAGCACTCTAGAGGAACTCACCCAAGCGAGCCCAATCTTGCCAAGGCGAGATCACTTTAGAGAAGTTGGGCTTTTTCTCATCCAACTTGCTAGGCGAGCCCAATCATGCCTAGGCGAGAAGACACTTAGACCAAGCCCAACTAGGTTAAATATGAGGCGTGAGGCATAACCCTAGATATCATTGGGAGAATAAGAGGTGATAGAAAACCCTAAAGGAGGTAGTCGTCAAGGAGAAACATCTTAGATCTTCTTTTCTTGCTTTCCATGATTGTAATGGCCAACATCAGTGGCTCATTCTACCCTTTCGGATTGGGATTAATCTGTTCAAACTCTTATGTATTGAGGTGATATTTAAATATAATATTTTTTCTTGATTGATTATTGGTATTGTTATTTTATTCATAATGCTTGTTTATATTTGATCCCTATATTTGACTAAAAAATACTTCTAAGTTTCTGACCTCAATGATAATACTTAACATATTTGAATTCTATGAATAGGTTTGAAATGTTAATTGATATCAACATCTAATTGTAACTGTACCGACCGGTCCTCGAACACCGAGAACAGGTAGTAAAGGGCAAACCACGTCAGCTGGGTCCCATAGCATGGGCCAAAGCCACGTGGAGTGGACCCCGCAGGCAGCTTGGATTAGAGGGTGATCAGTCATCGGTGTGCCCAATCAGAGTAAGGTGATCAGTCATCGGTGTGTTCCCTTAAAGAAGGGTGATCAGTCATTAGTGTGTCCCCTCAGAGAAGGGTGATCAGTCATCGGTGTGTCCCCTCAGAGAAGGGTGATCAGTCATCGGTGTGTCCCCTCAGAGAAGGGTGATTAGTCGTCAGCATGTTCCCATAGAGAAGGGTGATTAGTCATCAGCATGCTCCCACAGAGAAGGGTGATTAGTCATCAGCGTGACGATCACCAGAAAGGGCTGATGTATCCTCGTCAATCCGCAGGGTGATCTGTCCTCGGCAATAGAGTGTGACGAGGTGACATCGGTCTTGGGTGATTTGAACAGCGTAAGCAGAACAACTAAGATTGGTTCCCAGTGTGGGCCAATGACCAGTTAAATACCCAGAGGTAGGGAGAGGCCTGAATCACGAAGAGCCTATGCGGGTAGCAGGGAGAGCACAGTTAGGTGCAGAGTCCTGAGGGGTCGAGTACTCATCAGAACTAGGGTTTCCCAGTAAAGGCTACATGCATGGCACATGAACAGCAAGGGCACTCCCAGAACAGGTGGCCCCATAGACTAGGTGCACAAGGAGGCATCCAGGTGGTCACCCTGTTAGAGTTTACACTCCAGAGAAGGAAACCTTATGTGCTAGATTACCCTAAGATTGGGTGATAGCGGCGCAAGGGTATTCCAGTAAACCCTGAATATGGCTAGCAGCGCAGTGAACCCTAATTAGGGCTAGCGGCGCAGTAAACCCTAAACTATATAAGGGACAGTAAAATACTTCACAAAGGTACGCAGTTTCTAGACCTAAACACAGAGAAACTCGATACACTTGGTGTTTCTTGCCCAATATTGACTTGAGCGTCGGAGTGCAAACGACCTCTAGGGCGCCCCTTTCTCTTTTGCAGGTGCAGATTGTCTCGCAAGAATCAAGCACATATCAACATGAGGAAGGAGGCGTGTGAGTGTCATGGAGTCAACTGACAGGCGAGTCAACCGGCAAGAACATTTGGCGCCCACCGTGGGGCCGAAATAAAACAAGGTCCCATACACGAGAGTGAGAGCAGAAAACTATGAAGATGAGGAATACAAGACACGGGTCCGTTCCGCCAAATGGAGGCGAAAGCGTTACCATGCAACAACTCATGGAAACGATGTGTGCCCTCCAGGAGACGGTGGCGGAGTCCAGAGCACATCAGGCGCGTATGCAGGAGGACCTGGCCGCCTCACAGGCCATAAGTGAGGAGCTGCACAGGGCCAATGAAGAGCTATGCTTGAATCTGCGCCACACGCAGCAAGCTGGGGATCGCGTGGGAGAGGATCAGGCTCCACCAACGCCCCCAAGGGCCTTTCCCATGCCCTTCTCCCCCGAAATCATGAACACGGTGGTGCCTCCCAACCTGGTTGGAGTGAAGGCGTCGTTCACAGGGATAGAAGATCCAGAAGCACATCTGACAGCCTTCCACACTCAGATGATGCTGTCTGGAGGCTCAAACGCTGTGTACTGCAAGATGTTTATGAGTACACTGAGCGGAATAGCTGTGGAGTGGTTTGTAAGCCTGCCAGAGGGTCACATCACCTCCTTCCATCAATTTTTGAAGCTATTCACGGAGCAGTACATCATCAACAGAGCGCCACCGGTGGTATCCTACGATCTGTTCGACGTGCGCCAGTACCAAGGGGAGTCGTTGAAGGACTACCTCAACCGTTTTGGTGCGCAAGTGGTGAGATTGCCCAGCAAGGATGAGGGTATGCTGGTGCATGCATTCAATAAAGGCGTACTACCTGGTCCTTTCAGTGAATCGCTCGTAAGGAGCCACCCTGCCACCTTCGCTGAGATTCGGCAACGCGCGATGGCGCACATAGTAGCAGAGACAGAGGTCTCTGAGAAGAGAGGCAGCGCTGCACCGTCGAAGCCGCGCAAAGGTCAGGGGAAGCTGCAGCAGCAGGCGCGGGTGTATGAAGCCAAGGAAGGGAAGAAGGCCCAGGGAAGGCCTCGTCCCTATGCACCCAGGAAGGACCAGACCAGGGGGCATGCAAGGGAGAACAACGCACCCCCTAGGTATGATTTCATGGTGGAGTTGGTGGAGCTGATCGCCATCCCTGCAGTGGCTGCAAGACTCCGAGTACCAAAGAAAACTGACAAGGTGCTTAGAGGGAGGAAGGATGAGTGGTGTGAATTCCATCAAGCTTATGGACACACAATCCACACCTGCCTGTCATTGGGGCATCAACTTGCTGAGTTAGTGAAGATAGGATTCCTGACCGATTACCTGCGGGAGGCGCAAGGTGATCGCGCTTCGAGGTCCCAAGCAGGTGACCAGCAACATGAAATCGCTGTGCTCGGGGAAATCAGGTGAAGGAAGACACTACACTGGGGGGGGCTCCCAGGTAGCTCAGGTGGAAGCTGAAGCAGAGGGCATGATCAGCCCTCGTAAGTCAGGCATCGCCAAGGCGGTCATCGGCTGGAGACTCTGGATGGAACAGCTATCCCCAGGACATGGAACGCTACACACTTGAATTTCTACTTCAGTTAAGTTCTAAAATAGATGCGTTCTTGCGTTGTACACACACTCATTATATATATATATATATATATATATATATATATATATATACTATAAATAGTTGAGCACATCAGGGGGCACTCTTTTCCCTAAGGAGAGTTTTTAACGAGGCCACCCAATAAAAAAGATTTCAATATATCAAGTGTGCAAGTGTTTCCCAGTTTAAAGTTCTCCTCACCCCAGGCGTGAGTGCAGGCAGCTAAGGTTTGAAAAGTCAGGGGTACTAGTAAGACCAAGAGAGGGGGAAGGGAGGATTTCGAGAAACGTCCTTACCCACTTGGCGTATACCAATGTTGGCTTAGTAAAGCCCTTAGTTAAGGCTCTTCTCACCCCAAGAGTAGGAAAGGAATAGAATAACCCGATTCACGTGAGGTCGATGACATTCGAGCATTCACCCACTCAGAGAAAAAGAAGTTCTCACCCTCGACTTCTTACAGCGAGGCTGAGGCAAGAGAAAAAGAAGTCCTCACCCTCGACTTCTTACAGCGAGGCTGAGGCAAGAGAAAAGAAGTCCTCACCCTCGACTTCTTACAACGAGGCTGAGGCGAGAGAAAAAGAAGTCCTCACCCTCGACTTCTTACAACGAGGCTGAGGCGAGAGAAGAAGTCCTCACCCTCGACTTCTTACAGCGAGGCTGAGGCAAGAGAAAAAGAAGTCCTCACCCTCAACTTCTTACAGCGAGGCTGAGGCAAGAGAAAAGAAGTCCTCACCCTCGACTTCTTACAGCGAGGCTGAGGCAAGAGAAAAAGAAGTCCTCACCCTTGACTTCTTACAACGAGGCTGAGGCGAGAGAAGAAATCCTCACCCTCGACTTCTTACAGCGAGGCTAAGGCAAGAGAAAAAGAAGTCCTCACCCTCGACTTCTTACAGCGAGGCTGAGGCGAGAGAAGAAGTCCTAACCCTCGACTTCTTACAGCGAGGCTGAGGCGAGAGAAGAAGTCCTCACCCTCGACTTCTTACAGCGAGGCTAAGGCGAGAGAAGAAGTCCTCACCCTCGACTTCTTACAGTGAGGCTGAGGCAAGAGAAGAAGACCTCACCCTCGACTTCTTTCAGCGAGGCTGAGGCGAGAGAAGAAGTCCTCACCCTCAACTTCTTACAACGAGGCTGAGGCAAGAGAAGAAAGACCTCACCCTCGACTT
This sequence comes from Phaseolus lunatus, assembly GCA_013389735.1. Taxonomy (NCBI): domain Eukaryota; kingdom Viridiplantae; phylum Streptophyta; class Magnoliopsida; order Fabales; family Fabaceae; genus Phaseolus; species Phaseolus lunatus. Next base: position 13,817,588 of record CM023866.1, on the reverse strand, counting down.
CTTACAGCGAGGCTGAGGCGAGAGAAAAAGACCTCACCCTCGACTTCTTACAGCGAGGCTGAGGCGAGAGAGAATAGTACTGTCCACCTCAATATAGCACTCGAGGTCGACCCACCAGGAGGTCTTCCTTGATGAGTTAAGATCGATCGAGTTAAGGCTTTCCTTGGCTTGTCAGTCAAGGTCGACTCAGGAGGAATCTCCCATCTCCCAGTATAAGGAGGAGGTCTTCTGAAGCTTATCGGCCGGCAAGAGGGGTCACCGAGAAACACTCTTCCTCCCTACAACAAGGCATCATCTTTAGCGCTTAGGCCCTCTATGCACTTAGCATTGGAGTGACAAAGAAGTAAAGCAAAGCCTGAAGCGCGATGACTGAGCGGTGGTGCACTAACATGCTAGTCGGTGGTCGGTGGTAAAAGCTTTGAGTAAGAAAGCATTTCCAGGCAAGTTCTTGTGCGATAAGCCGAAGCATTTAGGCCCCGTTAAGTCGGTCATCCAGCATGAAGTTATGCATAAAGACTGTTAAACAGAATGCTAAGGTAACAGTTGGTCGCGATCAAGTCAGAAACCAAGTTTGAAGAGTTACAGTGAGATCGCGCTAAAGCCTAAGCTAGATTAACATTTAGTCACATGCAGAGAGTTAAAGATGGAGAGAGACAAGTAGCTGAAGCAGATAGATTTCATTCATATTGAAGTCAACACAGAGAGCCTTTACAGCTAAAAGGTTTATACATAAGTCATGCGGCAGACAAAGAAATTATAGAAAAGAAGAAGTTGCAAGGGGAGAAGCTCAAGGAGGAGGAATGAGCTTGCCATCGACCACTTAGTCTCTTCGCTGAGAACGAGTTCACAGCTCGAGACTAGGGGGCTTGTGATCCGGTCGGTCATAGGTAGTCGATGACGTCAGCAGCAGATGACCACGTGGACCATTCACAGGGTGACACGTGGTAGAAGATAGCAGGAGAATCAGAGAGGAGATCACTCAAAATGGTGATCGGTGGTTAGTTGCTAAAGTGACCACCACCAGCAGATCAGTGCCTAGATGAGCGCCTGACAGCAGAGCGCGAGAAGTAATGAAACATTGGGGAGAAGGGTGATTAACACCTCTTTGTCGAGAAAGAAGTCCTCAATTCGAGCAGAGGGCTCACCAATAAAGTCCTTAGAGGGTTAAGAGATGTGGGCGATGACAAGGTGGTGAGGTGTCCCTTCAGCGCGCTACTCATGTCCTTACGCGCAGAGCCAAGTAGGTCGCCCGAGCCGATGACTTAGTCTCTTCGCTGAAACAAGTTAACAGCTTGAGACTGGGGGGCTTCTGTACCGACCAGTCCTCGGACACCGAGAACAGGTAGTAAAGGATGAACCACGTCAGTTGGGTCCCACAGCATGGGCCAAAGCCACGTGGAGTGGACCCCGCAGGCAGCTTGGATTAGAGGGTGATCAGTCATCGGTGTGCCCAATCAGAGTAGGGTGATCAGTCATCGGTGTGTTCCCTTAGAGAAGGGTGATCAGTCATCGGTGTGTCCCCTCAGAGAAGGGTGATCAGTCATCGGTGTGTCCCCTCAGAGAAGGGTGATCAGTCATCGGTGTGTCCCCTCAGAGAAGGGTGATTAGTCGTCAACATGTTCCCACAGAGAAGGGTGATTAGTCATCAGCATGCTCCCACAGAGAAGGGTGATTAGTCATCAGCATGCTCCCACAGAGAAGGGTGATTAGTCATCAGCGTGACGATCACCAGAAAGGGCTGATGTGTCCTCGTCAATCCGTAGGGTGATCAGTCCTCGGCAACAGAGTGTGACGAGGTGACATCGGTCTTAGGTGATTTGAACAGCGTAACCAGAACAACTAAGATTGGTTCCCAGTGTGGGCCAATGACCAGTTAAATACCCAGAGGTAGGGAGAGGCCTGAATCACGAAGAGCCTATGCGGGTAGCAGGGAGAGCACAGTTAGGTGCAGAGTCCTGAGGGGTCGAGTACTCATCAGAACTAGGGTTTCCCAGTAAAGGCTACATGCATGGCACATGAACAACAAGGGCACTCCCAGAACAGGTGGCCCTAGAGACTAGGTGCACAAGGAGGCATCCAGGTGGTCACCCTGTTAGAGTTTGCACTCCAGAGAAGGAAAGCTTATGTGCTAGATTACCCTAAGATTGGGTGATAGCGGCGCAAGGGTATTCCAGTAAACCCTGAATATGGCTAGCAGTGCAGTGAACCCTAATTAGGGCTAGCGGTGCAGTAAACCCAAGACTATATAAGGGACAGTAAAATACTTCACAAAGGTACGCAGTTTCTAAACCTAAACACAGAGAAACTCGATACACTTGGTGTTTCTTGCCCAATATTGACTTGAGCGTCGGAGTGCAAACGGCCTCTAGGGTGCCCCTTTCTCTTTTGTAGGTGCAGATTGTTTCGCAAGAATCAAGCACATATCAACGTGAGGAAGGAGGCGTGTGAGTGTCGTGGAGTCAACTGACAGGCGAGTCAACCGGCAAGAACAGTAACGATAAGGAGTTTTTATAAATATGTGAGGAATCGATATTTAGGAGACTATCTTAATAATTTTATATGTGAGAAATAGATATAAATGAATTTTATATGGTCATCAATATCAATCAAATGATAGAATATTATTATGCTTTTCAAAATACAAAAGAGTGAGAAGGATGATCCCAATCCCAATTTTCCCAATTGAATCAAACAACTCTTTACTTTGCTTTATTTACATTCTTGCAATCTCATACACAAACATCCAACAAAGTTTTACTTATTGTTTTCTATTTATAGAATATTTTACTTGAGAATTCAAATGTTCCTTGTGGGTTCAATATCCATCCTTATAGACAAATTGTTACTTCTAACACAATACACTTGTTGTAAAATAGTCATCAAGTTTTTGGCACTATTGTCGGGGAACAATTTAATATTTTAGTGCAAATTCCTAAATATTGTGAATATTTTAATTATTTTTGTTTTTTTATTGTTTTAATTTTAATTTATTTTATTTTAATTGTTTTTACTTTTTTCAGATTTATTTTGAATTTAGTTTATTTGTTTTCAATTTTAATTTTTTAAAGCTTATTTTTTACTGGTAGTGAATCCTTGTGCTAACCCTTGAGTGAGTTGTCTTATATGATATTAAAAGGTCAAGTTCCCAAAGATCAATTATTATTTGAATAATAGATTGAAAAGGAAGCTAGAAGAAAGAGAGAGACAAAGAGAAAAGAAAAACAAGGAGACACTAGAGAAGACTCCTCAACCACTTCTTCCTTTCCCATTAATATTTTTCAGGAAGAAAGTAACATGGCTGAAGAGCAAACACCACCTCCTAGGAAAACACTTGGAGATTATACCATGCAGCAGGGGCCAAGGCATTTTTGTAGTATTGCAATACCTGCTACCACCAAGGCCTTGGAGATGAAACCTACTTTCCTTAGTCTTATCAACACCCATTAATTTGTTGAAGATTGATCCTGCCGCGGACTCGAGCGTGGGGAATGTGCCTCGTCACTCCTTCGTCTAGCCTTCTAACTGCTGTGCGTTCTGCAAGGAGGTTCTAGGAACCTTCGCCGGAACTCCAAATGATGCCTGCAAAACACACAGACGGCGTCTCTAGCGGCCGTTGTAGCTCCGATGCTCAAGTCAGGCAACGGGAACACCAAAACTCTCTCTCGGATCTATCTGTGTGAGACTCGTGTGTGCCCTCAGTTGATTCAAAAACTGAGTGTTCTCGGTTTTGTGTTGTGTGTTGTGTGGCAAAGATTGCGTACCTGGTGTAGTGTTTCTTCTTCCTCATATAATCCCGCGTCGCCCCCTACTGGCTACCTCTAGGGCCACTTGATTACTCTGCACCGCCGTTATCTACCCCCCAGGCCTACCTTGTGTGCAGGCCTTCCTCACTTGAGTGCAAAGTCTGACAGGGGAGGCCGCGTGGGCACCTCTGTACCCCTCGATTTCTGTGCCCATCTGCCCTACCTATTCTCTGGGAACATCTTCACGGTCCATGTGGCATGCATGCAACCTCACTGGGAGACTCTAACCTTGATGGGTTCTTGTCCCAGCAGAATTCTGCACCTAACTGTGTCTTCCCATCTTCATGCATGGTCGTCTCGCGACTAAGGCCACTCCCTGCCTCTGGGCGCTTTACTGATCACTGGTCGCGTTGTTCACATCGCCACGACAGATGTCACCTCGACACATACCGATGACCGAGGTGTCTCTCATCCTGACCAATGGCCGATGTCTCATCCTGGCTGGTGATCGATGTGTCACCCTGACAGATGACCGATGGCGCTTCTTTACGTTGTCGTGCTCTGCTTATGGAATCAGGCGTGGTCCTTGGATAACGTTCTCGCTGGGAGCCTGGGTCCCAGTTTAACACTCGTTGGCAAGGACCCCCGACGACTGATCGCTCTGCATGCACCGATGACGGATCGGTGCTTCATCACTTCTCACGCTCTGCTTCCAGGCGCTCATGTAGGAACTGATCTGCTGATGGTGGTCACTCGGTAACTGACCACTGATCGCCGTTCTTGAACGATCTCCACCCTGGTTCATCTGCTATCTCATGCCACGCGTCACTCTGTGACTGGCCCACATAGTCATCTGCTGCTGACGTCATCGACTATCGATGACCGACCGGATCAAAGATGGATGATGCTCCTTGAAGACTATGTATGTGTTTGATGTAGAAAATGTTGTGTTTTGCTTTGAAGCTAGTCATACTGCATTAGGTGGTCTTGTATATAGGATAGAGTGAGTTTAAGGTAGACTTTTGCTTCGTGATCTACCTCATATGCCTAATCAAGGTGGTAAGATCAAGCATAAGAAGTTATTCAAAGTTTTCCTAAAAACTACCTTAAGTTTTTCTAAAATCAGCTTTCTGTAGAAAAATAAATCTGTTGTTTTGTAAAACAACAGGTTCTTTCCAAACTGTGCCTTTGCTGTTAAAGTGTTTCTCAAAGTTTTGTTTGGCACAAGTGAACCTGTCCCAGCCCTGTTACCGTTATGCTAAGCTGGACACATTTGAAAATCTCTCTTTGTCTTTTCAAAAATAAATCCATTTATTTTAACTTCAATCTCTTGATTTTATAACAGTTTTAACTGTTTTTTGAAAAGAAGTTAGAAACTATTTTCTATATAAAGAGAGGCACATCTCACATGAAAACCAAGTTGTGCAATCACATTTTAAAAAGAGATAAAAAGTTTTCAGTAAGAGGAAAAAGGATTTGAATGAGTTTTTGAAAGATTTTCTCAAAGAACTTCAAGAATGCTTGTTCTTTATGAAGCCTTGATCAAGGTGAAGGTGTTGTCACTGTTGGACTACAATTTGGGCCACAGTTTTGGGTTCTTGCATCTTCTGTTCAGGTGTTTTTGTTCCTTAATTCATTTCTGTAAAGGTGTTTGTGTTAGAAACTTCTTGATAGGGTTTCTTGAAGTGCAAGTAGTGCTGAAATAGGGTTTTTCAGCTTTGAGTGCCTTGTTCTTGTAGGGTTCAAGAACTTAAGGTTTTGTAATTGATTTGATCTCTTTTAGTGGATTTTGCCTTGGTGTAAGGTAAAACTGGATGTAGCTCTTGATGAGTGAACCAATATAAACTGTGTGTGTATGTCTCATCTTAATCTCTACACTGCTTTTCTGAATAACTTGATAATCTACCAGAAAATAAATCTGTTGAACTAGAATTGAATCTGTTATTTCTGGGTTTGTTCTTACTGTTCTTCATAGATTCTAAAAAGGTTCTTTGTTTGTGAATTCTTGAATCTGTGTTATGGTTGTTTTAAGAGGATAATAAACTAGTCAAACCAAATCTATTAAAGGTTCTTATTAGTTTCAAGATTGCTTGTTAAAAGATTCAAAGATTTAATTCTTGGTGTGAATCTTGTTTTCCTTGTTGTTGTAAGAACATTTCATTGTTGTAGAAAATCTTTTCAATCTAAAGCTAAGCAGATAAAGGTTCAGGTTTTGATATAGTAGTCAGAAAATAAATCTGTTCTTTTAAGAATCAATCTGTTCTTTTTCTCTGGTTTTCTGAAAAACAGTTTCGGTTTGCGAAAATTCTATAAGCTCAATTCACCCCCCCCCCCCCCCCCCCCCCCCCCCCCCGCCTCTTGAACTTAGACACTGCCAAACCCAACAATTGGTATCAAGAACTAGGACTTGAATTTTACTCAAGTTATGTTCAATATGTCTAAGTTTAAAATGCCTTTTGCTGAGGGTTCGTCTATTAATAGACCCCCTATGTGTTTCTGGAGTGAATTATGCTTTCTGGAAAATAAGAATGAAAATTTTCATGGAATCCATTGACTTTGGTATTTGGGATGCTGTGGTTAATGGACCTTTTGTGCCTATGCAGGTTATCAAGGAAGAAACAGTGAAGAAACCATGGTCTGAATGGAGTGACAGTGAAAGGAAAAAGGCTCAATATGATTCTATTGCCAAGAACATCATAACTTATGCATTGACAATGGATGAATTCTTCAAAATATCTCAGTGCAATTCGGCTAAGGAAATGTGGGAGATTTTGGAGGTAACACACAAAGGCACGGATGATGTGAAGAGATCAAGGAAACATTCACTTATCCAAGAATATGAGTTGTTCAAGATGCAACCTGAAGAAAGCATTGTTGATGTACAAAAGAAGTTTACTCACATTGTAAACCATCTTACTGGATTGGGAAAAGTGTTTGATAGAAAAGAACTCAATATAAAAGTGCTCAAGTGCCTTAATAGGCACTGGCAACCTAAAGTCACTGCAATTTCAGAAAGTAAAGATCTGTCTAAGCTGTGTACTACTGCATTTTTTGGAAAATTAATGGAGCATGAGTTAGAGCTCAAAAGGCTGAAATGGCATGAAACAATGGAAAGAAAACTAAAGGACTTTCATTGAAAACAAGTGCACAAAATGATAGTAGTGAGGAAGAAGATAATACTGAATATGATGAAACATTGAGTCTGCTCACAAGAAAGTTCAGCAGATTTCTGAAGAAGAAAGGCAGAGATAAGACTTAACAAAAGAAGAGGTATTCTAAACCAAATGAATTAAATTCCTCTAACTACACCTGTTTTGGTTGTGGTAAGACAGGACATATCAAGATTGATTGTCTAAACAATCAAGTGAAGGAAAAACCAACCAACAAGAAGGTTGATAAAAGAAAAGGAAAAGGGGCTTACATCTCATGGGAGGATAATGAAGTTTCGTCCACAAGTGATTCATCAACTGCAAGTGAAGAAGCAAATCTTTGCTTCATGGTGAATGATGAAGGATCAATCTCTGATTCAGTAAGTGATTTCTCTACTGATTTGGAGAGCAATGATCAATTGCTAATTACATTTAAAGAAACCCATGATGAAGCAAATAGGTTGGCTGTAATATGTAATAAGTTGAGAAGTGCAAATAATCAGCTTGAACCTAAGGTGAATTCTCTTGAGGAAGAGTTGCATAAAGCTAAAATTGAACTTGTCAGTCTTGAATTAACATGTTTGCATGAATCTATAAAACCTGTGAAAACTGTAAAAAGCTGGAAAAACAGGTTGATTATCTACTAAAAACATTGTCTAATTTCACTAAGGTAAGGGATAATCTTGGGACTCTTTTAGGGTCACAAAATGCCATTTTTAACAAAAATGGAATTGGTTATAATCCTGGAAAGAAAAACAATGTTAAAAAGCTATCCAGTTTCTTTGTTCCCTCAAAAACAAGTTTTTCCTCCTTCAACAGTGTTAAAAAAGTACATCCTGTTTCTTGCTTTTATTGTATGAAGTCTAGTCATACATCTAGAACATGCAGAATTAGAAAGTATCTTGTTCCAAAAGGTTTAGTTAAATGGCTTCCTAAAGAAAGGTGATAATCTGTCTGGACCCAAAAACTAAAGGGTACCAAATACTGTTGTTGTTTATTTTGCAGAAAAGTAAATCAATGGTATTTAGACAGCAGATGCTCTAAACATATGACTGGAGATCTCACATCTGAAGGGTATGTTACCTACAGAGACAATAACAAGGGAAGAATACTTGGAAGAGGAAATGTAGGAACCAAAGGATCAACCTTAATTGAAAATGTGCTATACATGGAAGGATTGAAACACAACCTCCTGAGCATCAGTCAACTACGTGACAAGGGTTACAACATCAACTTTGAAACCAACAAATGCACAATATCAGATAAGGAATTTGGTAAGGTGTTGTTCACAGGTAAAAAGGTAAATAATATCTACCTCTTAGATATCATGAACAATAACACTGAAACTGAATGTCTCTTATCAAAAAGTGATGAGTCTTGGTTGTGGCATAGAAGGTTGGAACATATCCATACAGAACATTTGAATAAGCTAAAATCAAAGAATCTCGTTTCTGGTTTACCAAACATTAAGTTTCAAAATGACAGATTATGTGACGCATGTGTTAAAGGTAAACAAATAAGAACTTCTTTTAGATCTAAAGATATAGTTTCTACAAAACAACCTTTGGATGTTCTGCATATGGATCTGTTTGGACCTTCTAAAACTACTAGCTTAGCTAGAAACTTATATGCTCTAGTAGTTGTTGATGATTTCTCAAGATATACATGTACTCTTTTTCTTGCTGCTAAACATGATGTTTACAAATGCTTTAAGAAACTAGCTAAAGTTTTACATAATGAAAATGGCTATTGCATAAAATATATTCGTAGTGACCATGGGGGAGAGTTTCAGAATGCTAAGTTTGATAGGTTCTGTGAAAAACATGGTATAACACATAGCTACTCAGCCCCTAGGACTCCCTAACAAAATGGTGTTATTGAGAGGAAAAATGGATCACTAGAGGAGCTTGCTAGGACCATGTTAAATGAGTCTAATCTTCCTAAATATTTCTTGGCAGATGTTGTCTATACAGCTTCTTATGTACTTAATAGGACTATAATTAGACCCATCCTTAAGAAAACCCCATATGAGCTATATAAGTGTAGAAAGCCTAACATTAGCCATCTTAAGGTTTTTGGTTGCAAGTGTTTTATCTTGAATAATGGGAAAGATAATTTAGGAAAATTTGACCCTAAATCTAAGGAAGGTATTTTTATTGGTTATGCTTTGAATGGACATGCTTATAGGATTTACAATAGAAGATTGCTTTCTGTAGAAGAATCAATGCATGTTGTATTTGATGAATCTGATAAATACCTGCTGAAACCTATTGTGGATGAACCTGATATAGATGACTTAAGAACTGTTCTTCACAAAAATAAACTGATTGATTTAGATGCTACTGACCCTTGTTCTGCAAAAGAAATTGTTCCTGCAGATTTACCTAAGGAGTGGAAGACTCCTAGAGACTTCACACTTGACAATGCATTGGTAATATTGAAAAAGGGGTTTCAACCAGAAATTCTCTTAACAATTTTTGTGAAACCATGGCCTTTGTCTCACAATTAGAACCTAAAAATCTGAAGGAAGCTTTGCAGGACAGCAACTGGATTACAGCTATGCAAGAAGAACTGACTCAATTTACAAGAAACGAAGTGTGGTCCTTAGTTCCAAGAACACCTGAGATGAACATTATAGGAACAAAATGGGTGTACAAAAATAAGATGGATGAGCATGGAGAAATCACAAGGAATAAGGCAAGACTGGTTGCAAAGGATATAACTAGGAAGAGGGAATAGATTATGACGAGACATATGCACCAGTGGCAAGGCTTGAAGCTGTCAGACTGCTCCTAGCATTCTCCTGCATCAAAGGACTCAAATTATTCCAAATGGATGTTAAAAGTGCATTCTTGAATGGGTATATCAATAAAGAGGTATATGTCTCACAGCCCTTAGGTTTTGAAGACTACAGAAATCCAGAACATGTATTCAAGCTAAAGTAGGCACTCTATGGACTCAAGCAAGCAAGCATCTAGACAATGGTATGAAAGGTTGAGTGTTTTTTTGATTTCACAAGGTTATGGCAGAGGCACAGCTGACAAGAAATTGTTCATCAAGAGAAAAGAGTAAGACATAATTCTGGTCCAAGTTTATGTAGATGATATCATCTTTGGATCAATGAATGAAGGCTTGTGTGAAGCATTTGTGGAAACAATGAAGAATGAATTTGAAATGTCCAAGATGGGAGAATTGAATTACTTCCTAGGGCTACAAGTCAAATAATTGAAGGACGGAATTTTCATAAATCAAGCCAAGTATTGCAGGGACTTGCTAAGAAAAATTAAGATGGACAAATGCAAGGCCATCAACACACCCATCTCTACAAGCTGTCATCTAGATCAGGATTTAGCTGGGAAATCAGTGGATCAAACAAAATATCATGGTATAATTGGTTCATTGTTGTATCTTACTACCAGCAGACCTGATGTAATGTTCGCAGTGTGTGTATGTGCAAGGTTTCAATCAGCTCCAAAAGAGTCACACCTAAATGCAGCCAAGAGGATCTTAAAATACCTACAAGGAACAAAGGATGTTGGTTTGTGGTATTCCAGCAGTGTTTCTTTAACTCTAATTGATTTTTCTGACTCAAATTTTGTAAGGTGTAAAATTGATAGGAAAAGCACTAGTGGAACCTGCCATATGCTTGGATCAAGCTTGATCTCCTGGCATTGCAAAAAGCAAGCCCGTGTCGCTCTCTCCACAGCTGAAGCTGAATATATTGTAGCAGGAAGTTGTTGTGCTCAGACTTTGTGGTTAAAACAACAGCTAAGTGACTATGGTGTTGTCCTAAATAATATACCTATAATGTGTGACAATACCAGTGCTATTAACTTGTCAAAAAATCCTGTCATGCATTCAAGGACCAAACAAATAGAAATAAGGCATCATTTTTTAAAAGAGCATGTTGCAAGTGTAACATCCCGCCAAATCCTTTTCATATTTATATAATGAAATAAAGGTAAAACAATAATATCGAAGTGAACATATATATCTATATATATATAATGAAATTTCTCCTCACAGGGAGTTTAATACATATCCAGTCAGTTTTCCAAACTTAACAAAATACAGCAAAATAGAAAAATAGGCGATCTCCTAACAGAAAACAGGCGATCGCCTAACAGAAACAGAAACAGGCGATCTCCTTCCGGCGACCACTCACTGAGGAGCTCTACTTCCTACAACATCATCTGCTCCCGTGTAAATTATACACGATCATCACAGGTTTAAGAAAACATCCACAAAACAAAAACGCAGGGTAAGCTAGATATTTTAAAGAGAATTTAGATATGAAACTTAAAAATCAAGATAAAACAAATTTAAGACACCCACGTAAAAACCATCAACTTTCTCATTCCCTTCACATGACCATCAAGTAATCACATATTTCACAATTTCCTCAAGATTCGTTCAATTCACATAATTCCATCAAGTGTCTATCAATTTCAATGTTTCTCATTTCTCACGTCAGACTTCCGCTGACTCATCACACACAGACACTTGACACTACTTCCGGAAGACAGGTGCATTGACTAGACTCAGAGATCCGCACCTGTCATACTGCACCACTGTGAAATCACACACATTCACAGGGTCACTGTGAAATCACACACATTCACAAGCGTATAAATGAATCTCAATATCATCACTATCCTAGCATGACAGGGTTAATCCATACAACGGGTCAAGCTCGTTCTCTTTCAAACAACTCACCCATACATATGAACCTCCTTCAACTCTCAACGCCTGAATAACTTCATCTATATGATTCCATTATATCAGGAGAGTCAGGATATCTCATAATAAACGAATCACCGGTCAATGCACACTCTACACGATCTTACACGGTATTTTCTTTCCCGAAAATACTATGCCTTGATCCCACATTCCATACATCATACCACACATAAAGAACAATTCCATCATAGAATACTTTGAATCTTTTCTTAAACAACCCCACTCACAAAAACAAGCATACCACCGTTCAGGTTTTCGAATAGCATATACATTTATCATTTCAATCTCAACAAGTTCAAAGCGACACTAAAACAGGGGAGTTCGAAAACAACATTAAAACCGGCGATCACATCCAAAAACAGGGGATTATGCACTAACAGTTGAAAACCGGCGACCACGTCGCCCCATCATCAAAATCATCTAACTTAAGGTTTTCGTTGGAAATAAGGCTAGCTTCCCTTACCTGGACTTGCATAGAATCTCACTACGAGCTCTAACCCACTGAACTTAAGGATACCCGAACTCTGTTTTAGCGTCCTGATCGGAAAACTCGCAGAGAACTTCCCAGGAGTCCAAGGGCAGTCGTCGCTCGTCGTACTGGTGCTTGAGGATGCCTGAATCGCAGCGCGAAGGAGAGAAAAGAGAAGGAAGAAGGTAAACTCATTCTATCACTCTTGAACCACTGCAACGTTCTTTGCCTCTCAGAAGTGAGTTTTTGAATCTAAACCAACTTGTCCACAATTGCCGCTGCCACTACCCACTCTGCAGGAAAGCTTGCGTGCACACTTCCCTGAACAGTATGACCACGTGGGTTTTGCGCACACCAACTCTCTGACGGTAACTATTCGGAAACACCCTTTCTTTCTACGTGTCGCGCATGCAAGACGTCTCATGCTGGGAGCCTGGGTCCCACCTTATCTGTGTGAAACACGACATTGCGCGATAACCTTCCACCGATGACTCATCCTGCGGACGACCGATGTCTCTCCCTGGAGGACGACCGATGTCTCTCCCTGGAGGATGACTGATGTCTCTCTCTGGAAGACGACCGATGTCTCGCCCTGGCGATGCCCGCATGCCTCGCGCCCTAGCGATGCCCGCATGTCTCGCGCCCTGACGATGCCCGCATGTCTCTCGCCCTGGCGATGCCCGCATGTCTCGCGTCCTGGCGATGCCCGCATGCCTCGCGCCCTGGCGATGCCCAACGACACATCGCCACGCCTTGCTGAAGGTTCTTCATCCCACTATGGTACGTCCAAGGTATCATCTCCACATGACTTGGTGACGTCGGTAGCTTCACATTTCCAAGAGTAGATCAGCACTACTCCTCGTGCGCCCATGCATGCAACACTAAGGACGATTTCTTATGCTCAAGCATAGAGCTTCGCATGCACAGCGTATCTAAGGCTTAACCCACACCTTGATACGCGTGGTTTTTGGAACCCACTATGGTTGATCCAATATCTTGACCACTTACTGAGTGCACTTTCTGCGATCATGTGCACCATAGGCGATTGGCGATCATGTGTAGTCTAGGCGACAGGCGATTATGTACCAACCAGGCGATCTCATAGTCTTCTAAGCTACACTTTCCTTCCTTTTTATTTTAAATAAAAACATACTTAGAATTCATTTAAAATATATTCCTTTTATTCCAATTTAATTTTACAGGTCCTTACATTCTCCCCAACAAGAAAATTTTCGTCCTCGAAAATTGAATTACAAGGAAAAGAGGTATGGATAGGCTTCTCTCAAGGGTTCTTCTAACTCCCAAGTTGAATCACCCGATCTCTCATCCCACACCACTTTCACCATGTTGATGGTCTTGCCTCTAAGCTGTTTACTTTGCCGATCGTCAATCCTGACTGGTTTCGCTTCAAAGGACAAGTCATCCTTGATCAGCACATCGTCCACTTCCAGCACATGACTAGGGTCTGTCATGTACTTCCTAAGCTGTGATACGTGAAAGACATTATGCAGATTCGCTAAATGCGGAGGTAGGGCGATCTCATAAGCCACTGGACCAATCCTCCTTAAGATCTGATATGGTCCCACGAACTTAGGGGACAACTTCTTTGATCTGATCGCCCGTCCTACACCCTTGGTTGGTGTCACTCTCATGAACACATGGTCTCCAGCAGCAAACTCCAAAGGTTTTCTCCTCTGATCTGCATAGGATTTCTGCCTACTTTGAGATGCTCTCATTCTGTCTTTTATCTGTTGCACCTTCTCGGTCGTCTGCTGAATCAACTCTGGTCCAACCAATACTGTTTCGCCCTCCTGATACCAGCACAATGGAGTTCTGCATTTCCTTCCATACAGGGCTTCGTATGGCGCCATCCCTATGCTGACGTGATAACTGTTATTATAAGTAAACTCCACCAGCGGCAACACCTCATCCCAACTTCCCAATTGATCCAACACACACGTCCTCAGCAGATCTTCCAAGGACTGGATCGTTCTCTCTGACTGTCCATCTGTTTGAGGATGATATGCCGAGCTCATTCTCAATTTAGTTCCCAAGCAATCTTGTAAGGTCTGCCAAAACCGTGAAGTGAACTTGGGATCTCTATCCGAAACAATGCTGGAAGGCACTCCATTCAACCTCACTATTTCTTTGATGTACAACTGTGCCAACTTGGCCATGGGCATTTTCAAATTCACTGGAAGAAAGCGGGCACTCTTCGTCAGCCGATCTACTATGACCCAGATTGCGTCATGGCCCCTTACTGATCTAGGTAAATGGGTAACAAAATCCATTGCAATGCTGTCTCATTTCCACTCAGGGATATCCAGTTGCTGTAACAACCCGTCAGGTCTTTGATGCTCTATCTTCGCCTTCTGACATGTTAAGCAGGTTGTAACATACTGGGCGATGTCTTTCTTCATGCCCGACCACCAAAATGACTCCTTCAAGTCATGGTACATCTTGCTCATGCCTGGATGTAGCCTAAGGCAACTCTTGTGACCTTCCTCTAGGATCATCTTCTTCAACTCTTCATTTGCAGGTATGCAAATTCTGCCATTAAATCTCAAGATCCCATCATCGCCCATCACAAAGTCTTTAGCCTGGTCGGTCCCTAGTGACTCCACAGTACGCTTCAAACTAGGGTCCTCCAACTGCTTATCCTTTATCACTCCAAGGAAGTCATTAGTTATAGCCAGCTTACTACAACTAATGTGATTTACATGAAATTCTACCCCAAGGTTTAAGTCTCTGAATTGCTCGATCAGTTTCTGCTCTTCCATCATCATGGTGGCTACTTGTATTGATTTTCTACTCAAAGCATCTGCCACTACATTGGCCTTCCCTGGATGATACATGAGTTGAAAATCATAGTCCTTTAGAAACTCCATCCACCTTCTTTGTCTCATGTTTAGTTCCTTCTAATCAAACAGGTATTTCAGGCTCTTATGGTCACTGAACACCTGGAACCGAGCTCCATATAAATAGTGCCTCCAAATCTTCAAGGCAAACACCACAGCCGCCAACTCCAAATCATGAGTAGGATAGTTTCTCTCATGACCTTGAGTTGCCTTGAAGCATATGCAACCACTCTTTTCTCTTGCATCAAAACACATCCCAAACCCTGATGTGAAGCATCACAGTAGACATCAAAAGGTCTTCCTACATCTGGGATCACCAGCACTGGAGCACTGGTCAACCTTTCCTTTAGTTCCATGAAGCTCTGCTCACATCGGTCGGTCCAAGCAAAAGGTTTATCCTTGCGGGTCAACTGTGTTAAAAGAGCCACTACCTTGGAAAAGTCCTCAATAAACCGCCGATAGTAGCCAGCCAGACCCACAAAACTCCTTATTTCTGTGACTATCTTAGGACGTTCCCACTAAAGCACTGCCTCCACCTTGGCTGGATCCACTGAGATCCCCCGAGCAGATATCACATGTCCTAAGAAGTTAACTTCCTTCAGCCAGAACTCACACTTAGAGAACTTGGCATAGAGTTGCTTCTCCCTCAGGATCCCCAACACCGTCCTCAGATGTTGCTCATGTTCTTCCTCAGTCCTTGAATAAATAAGTATGTCGTCTATAAAGACTATAACAAACTTATCCAAGAAAGGACGAAAAATCCTATTCATGTAGTCCATGAACAGAGCTGGAGCATTTGTCACTCCAAACGGCATCACCACATATTCATAGTGCCCATAACGAGACCTAAATGCTGTCTTTTGAACATCTTCAGCTTTTACCAAAATTTGGTGGTACCCCGATCTCAGATCAATCTTTGAGAACACCGAGGCCCCATGTAATTGATCCATCAAATCATCAATTCTAGGGAGAGGATACTTGTTCTTGATGGTCAACTTGTTCAACTGCCTGTAATCTATACACAGCCGAGACCCTTCATCCTTTTTCTTAACTAGAAGCACTGGAGCCCCCCTTGGAGATACACTGGGTCTGATGAATTGTTTCTCCAACAACTCTTCCACTTGCTTCTTTAATTCTACCAACTCGGCTGGAGCCATCCTGTAAGGTGCCATTGACACTGGTCCAGCTCCAGGTACCAAATCAATAAAGAATTCCACTTCTCTCTTAGGAGGTAATCCAGGTATTTCTTCTGGAAATACATCCTTGAAATCTTTCACCACATGTATCCTGCTTACGTCCTCTTCATTCTTCACTTCCAACCGAGCTAGGATCACGAAGCACCTCGCCCCTTTTTCCAACTCCGACCACCCATGCTGAGCAGATATCACATCTGACTCTTGGAGGTCTGGAAACGCTATTTTCTGACTACCGCAGTCTATGAGAACGTGATTGGCAGATAGCCAATCCATTCCCAGGATAACATCCAGGTCCTGAAGAGGTAGGCAGATCAAGTTTACTTTGAACCTGCGTCCCTCTACTATCACTGGACATTCGGGGAAAACTGTAGAGGTCAACACCTGTCCTGACGCAGGTGTAGAGACCAACAGTTCAAACGGTAACTCCTTCACTAGAATGCCCAACTCGGCTACACACAGGCTTGACACAAAGGAGTGTGTCGCTCCATAATCAAACAAGGCTTTTACACCTCTACCAGCTATAAAACAAACACCTTGCACTAGGTTACCTGACTGAGACACCTTTACTCCTGTCATGGCAAACACTCTCCCTACTGCCTGAGGTCTGCTGCCTTCATTCCTCATCTGTTGGGAACCATCGGATTGAGTCATCCTATTCTGGGTAGGACAATCTCTAGCAACGTGTCCCGTCTTCTGGCAGGCAAAACATCTTCTCTCTGAATCTCTCTTGGGGCACACATTGGCTGTGTGTGGTCCACCACAATGGAAACATTTAAGTTTCCAGGGTTGTTGCTGCTGAGACTGGGGCGGTGCTGCTCTTGCCCTATGCTGTGGAGGTCTCGCATAAGACTTATTCTGTTGTTGCTGCACCCTGGCCTTCCTACTGGAAGAATCCCCTGGGCGTGACCTGATCACCCGAGACTCACCCTTTTCTAGAGTCTCCACCATCTTCGCCTTCTCCACCAAGGCGTGAAATTATCTTATGCACATAGGTGCTATGGTCCTTTGTAGTTCATGCTTCAGTCCTTCTTCAAATTTCCTGCACCTCCAAGCCTCAGAGGTAGCTTGGGTATAGAATCGGGCGAGGTACTCAAATCGAGCAGCATAGGCGTTCACAGACATATCCCCCTGCTCCAACCTTAGGAACTCAGCTTCCTTCGCAAACCTTGCGCTGTCTGGGAAGTATTTCTCCAGGAACCTCACCCTGAAGCTCTCCCAATCCAACACTTCCCCTCGGGCCTCCATCATCTGCTGAGTTCCCATCCACTAGAACTTAGCTTCTCCAGACAGAAGATATGTGACGAATACCAGCTTCTTATCTTCAGGGCAGGAGGTCGCCCTGAAGATTTTCTCTAAACCCTTGACCCATTGATTTGCTTGGTCAGGAGTAGCATTCCCACTGAACTTAGGTGGGTAGTACCTGAGGAACTCGGTCAGTCCCATCTGCTCCTGAGGCTGACCAACGTTGGGAGCTGTTGCAGCCGATCTGGCAGTCTCCCAATGCTGCATTGTAGCTTGGTGATTCTAAGACATCGCCGCATTCTGCTGCTGGATGGCACTCGCCATCATCTCAATGGCCCTGGCGATCTTGCCCATTTCAGCAGAAGGTTGGGGAGGGGTAGGCTGTCTAGGAGCCATTCTTCTCTGTAGAAGATTAGGGAAAAAAAACTATTATTCTCTACTCATATTCCTATCAAATGAACTTGATAAAGAATCAATTCATTTAGAAGACCACACTAGGTCTTACAAAGGCCAGCATCTCACATCCATCTAGAATTTGAGTTTATCAGCAAGATCAATATACTTATACAAGCACATCACCAAAACAGCTACTGGTATAAAACCATCAATTCAAACGACCACTTTCAATCAATACAAAAACACTCAATAAACTGAAATAAAACACACCAGAATTCAATATACGCTAAACATCAAACTTTCAGAATTTAAGATTGAGAATCATCTTGATCCATTTATGAGTGTGCACCCTCACTACTTTATCAAGATCGTTTCATTCTTAATACTAAGATTTTCAGTTAGGGCATATATTCACTAAAGCACACACAAAATTTCGATACAAAAACATTTGAAAACCTTTCACTATAGTTTTTTATTTAAAACTCAAATAAATTTTATGAGCAGAAGAAACACAATGGATCCACAGCCCTCAGGTCATCCTAAGGACGAACTGCTCTGATACCATTAATGTAACATCCCGCCAAATCCTTTTCATATTTATATAATGAAATAAAGGTAAAACAATAATATCGAAGTGAACATATATATCTATATATATATATAATGAAATTTCTCCTCACAGGGAGTTTAATACATATCCAGTCAGTTTTCCAAACTTAACAAAATACAGCAAAATAGAAAAACAGGCGATCTCTTAACAGAAAACAGGCGATCGCCTAACAGAAACAGAAACAGGCGATCTCCTTCCGGCAACCACTCACTGAGGAGCTCTACTTCCTGCAACATCATCTGCTCCCGTTTAAATTATACACGATCATCACAGGTTTAAGAAAACATCCACAAAACAAAAACGCAGGGTAAGCTAGATATTTTAAAGAGAATTTAGATATAAAACTTTAAAATCAAGATAAAACAAATTTAAGACACCCACGTAAAAACCATCAACTTTCTCATTCCCTTCACATGACCATCAAGTAATCACATATTTCACAATTTCCTCAAGAGTCGTTCAATTCACATAATTCCATCAAGTGTCTATCAATTTCAATGTTTCTCATTTCTCACGTCAGACTTCCGCTGACTCATCACACACAGACACTTGACACTACTTCCGGAAGACACGTGCATTGACTAGACTCAGAGATCCGCACCTGTCATACTGCACCACTGTGAAATCACACACATTCACAGGGTCGCTGTGAAATCACACACATTCACAAGCGTATAAATGAATCTCAATATCATCACTATCCTAGCATGACAGGGTTAATCCATACAACGGGTCAAGCTCGTTCTCTTTCAAACAACTCACCCATACATATGAACCTCCTTCAACTCTCAACGCCTGAATAACTTCATCTATATGATTCCATTATATCAGGAGAGTCAGGATATCTCATAATAAACGAATCACCGGTTAATGCACACTCTACACGATCTTACACGGTATTTTCTTTCCTGAAAATATTATGCCTTGATCCCACATTCCATACATCATACCACACATAAAGAACAATTCCATCATAGAATACTTTGAATCTTTTCTTAAACAACCCCACTCACAAAAACAAGCATACCACCGTTCAGGTTTTCGAATAGCATATACATTTATCATTTCAATCTCAACAAGTTCAAAGCGACACTAAAACAGGGGAGTTCGAAAACAACATTAAAACCGGCGATCACATCCAAAAACAGGGGATTATGCAATAACAGTTGAAAACCGGCGACCACGTCGCCCCATCATCAAAATCATCTAACTTAAGGTTTTCGTTGGAAATAAGGCTAGCTTCCCTTACCTGGACTTGCGTAGAATCTCACTACGAGCTCTAACCAACCGAACTTAAGGATACCCGAACTCTGTTTTAGCGTCCTGATCGGAAAACTCGCAGAGAACTTCCCAGGAGTCCAAGGGCAGTCGTCGCTCGTCGTACTAGTGCTTGAGGATGCCTGAATCGCAGCGTGAAGGAGAGAAAAGAGAAGGATGAAGGTAAACTCACTCTGTCACTCTTGAACCACTGCAACGTTCTTTGCCTCTCAGAAGTGAGTTTTTGAATCTAAACCAACTTGTCCACAATTGCCGCTGCCACTACCCACTCTGCAGGAAAGCTTGCGTGCACACTTCCTTAAACAGTATGACCACGTGGGTTTTGCGCACACCAACTCTCTGACGGTAACTATTCGGAAACACCCTTTCTGTCTACGTGTCGCGCATGCAGGACGTCTCATGCTGGGAGCCTGGGTCCCACCTTATCTGTGTGAAACACGACATCGCGCGATAACCTTCCACCGATGACTCATCCTGGCGAACGACCGATGTCTCTCCCTGGAGGATGACCGATGTCTCTCCCTAGTGGACGACCGATGTCTCTCTCTGGAAGACGACCGATGCCTCGCGCCCTGGCGATGCCCGCATGCCTCGTGCCCTGGCGATGCCCGCATGTCTCGCGCCCTGGCGATGCCCGCATATCTCTCGCCCTGGCGATGCCCGCATGTCTCGCGTCCTGGCAATGCCCGCATGCCTCACGCCCTGGCGATGCCCAACGACACATCGCCACGCCTTGCTGAAGGTTCTTCATCCCACTATGTTACGTCCAAGGTATCATCTCTACATGACTTGGTGACGTCGGTAGCTTCACATTTCCAAGAGTAGATCAGCACTACTCCTCGTGCGCCCATGCATGCAACACTAAGGACGATTTCTTATGCTCAAGCATAGAGCTTCGCATGCACAGCTTATCTAAGGCTTAACCCACACCTTGATACGCGTGGTTTTTGGAACCCACTATGGTTGATCCAGTATCTTGACCACATACTGAGTGCACTTTCGGCGATCATGTGCACCATAGGCGATTGGCGATCATGTGTAGTCTAGGCGACAGGCGATTATGTACTAACCAGGCGATCTCATAGTCTTCTAAGCTACACTTTCCTTCCTTTTTAAATAAAGACATACTTAGAATTCATTTAAAATATATTTCTTTTATTCCAATTTAATTTTACAGGTCCTTACAGCAAGTGGAACCTATGAAATTAAGTTTGTTGGAACTGAGTTACAACTTGTTGATCTGTTCACAAAACCTCTAACCAAAGAAAGGTTCAATTTTCTGCTAAATGAATTAGGATCATCAGTATAAACTGCTCACAGCAGTTGAATTTAAACTAAGTGATTGGAAAACAAATTTATATTAATGGTTGAAACACCTTTTCAAAATGCTTTTACTCCTTTCCAAAAACTGCAAACTGCTGCAGGAATCAAATTTGTACTGGTTCTGCGTTTTTTATTTGTTTTACTTCCACACTCCAACTCTGTTATGCATTAATAAAATTTGTTTCTTTATATAAATAATAGTATTCAAAACCAGTAGTTCTAACATTCATCTTCTCCTTGCAAATTCTCAGGTTATCTCATATTCTTTAAATAACATAGTGCTTTCCAGTTTTCCAATTTTCTGCCATACTAATTCTATGTTTTCCAGTTTTAGTTTCTTTTTGATAAATAAGAACAGGTTTCAGAAATGGCATCCTTGGTATACAAAAGGAATAAATCCCGAGAGCAAAAGAATAATACTCAAGGCATTTTGGAGAGATGGTTCGATGGGGATGCTGAAGCCATGAATTCCTACTTACATGAGATAAGTAGAAAACAAGTAAATCTGCCAAAGATTCTTGAGTTTTCATGTATGAAGAGTGAAAAAATGACCGAATCCATATCATTTCTCAAGCACCAGAGACTGAAGCCATTTCTTGAAATGACTGGCAACATTTATCCAGATCTCGTGAAGGTGTTCTATACCAATCTAACCCTTGATGGAAAAATTTAGTTTCCCATGTAAAAGGAGTCAAAATAAAAATAACTAGTGAGGTTTGGAGCAACATTTCTAGAATCAAGTATTCAAGCCTAAAGGTGGGATTGGGGAACAGAACCAGAATTCAAGACTTTAATAAGATCTAATTCTACACAAGCTACATGAGAGATCAGACTCAACCAGTAAATAGGTTTCATGCAGGTAACCTAAACCTAACTCCTAGATTTCTAGCCTATATTATTGCTTGGCAGCTAACACCTAAAGGAAGTAATCATGCTACACTGCATGAGGAAGACCTAATTCTACTTTACTGCCTTATGAATCGCATAAAAATCAATTGGATTTGTGTCATGACAAAGCATATGCTCAAATCCAAGAGATTGACTGGTTAAAGATTTCCTTATGCTATTTTCATTTCAAAATTAATCAATTGTTTTGAAATTGACACCACTAATGAGAGAAACGAGTCAATTAAAGCAATCAGTGAAATAGACAATTCCACACTCATGAACATGGGCTTTCACAAGGAAGGTGAAGCATGACTGAACTTTACTATAGGGACTAGTTATCTCCTTTCCAAATATTGCTCTTCTTATGTCTGTTGAACATTATGTTTTCCTTTACTTTGTTTTGGTGCATGTGTCTATTCTGGACTGTAATAGCACCCTAAGACTGTTATGTATGGCTATTATCTAGTTTCCTATTTTCTATGCCCCAATGATGTTTGATGAATCCAAAGGGGGAGAAAAATAGCTCATACTGCAGCTCATACTGCTAGGAGATGTAGACTTGATAAGCTGTTATGGTATAGGGAGGTATATATTCTCTAATCTGTTTTTGTTCTGTGTTCACTTTTAATTTGTGTATTTTGGAATTAAGTGTAGTACAGGTGCTGATCTTTCTTCAAAGCAACAGAGCTATGAGGATTTGTCTCCATCAAACAGGGGGAGATTGTTGAAGATGGATGATGCTCCTTGAAGACTATGTATGTGTTTGATGTAGCAAATGTTGTGCTTTGCTTTGGAGCTAGTCATAGTGCATTAGCTGGTCTTGTATATAGGTTAGAGTGAGTTTAAGGTAGATTTTTGCTTCGTGACCTACCTCATATGCCTAATCAAGGTGGTAAGATCAAGCACAAGAAGTTATTCAAAGTTTTCCTAAAAACTACCTTAAGTTTTTCTAAAAATCAGCTTTCTGCAGAAAAATAAATCTGTTGTTCTGTAAAACAACAGGTTCTTTCCAAACTGTACCTTTGCTGTTAAAGTCTTTCTCAAAGTTTTGTTTTGGCACAAGTGAACCTGTCCCAGCCCTATTTCCGATATGCTAAGTTGGAGACAGTTGAAAATCTCTCTTTGTCTTTTCAAAAATAAATCCATTTATTTTAACTTCAATCTCTTGATTTTATAACAGTTTTAACTATTTTTTGAAAAGAAGTTAGAAACTATTTTCTATATAAAGAAAGGCACATCTCACATGAAAACCAAGTTGTGCAATCACATTTTAAACAGAGATAAAAAGTTTTCAGTGAGAGGAAAAAGGATTTGAATGGGTTTTTGAAAGGTTCTCTAAAAGAACTTCAAGAGTGCTTGTTCTTTATGAAGCCTTGATCAAGGTGAAGGTGTTGTCACTGTTGGACTACAATTTAGGCCACTGTTTTGGGTTCTTGCATCTTCTGTTCAGGTGTTTTTGTTCCTTAATTCATTTCTGTAAAGGTGTTTGTGTTAGACACTTCTTGATAGGGTTTCTAGAAGTGCAAGTAGTGCTGAAATAGGGTTTTTCAGCTTTGAGTGTCTTGTTCTTGTAGGGTTCAAGAACTTAAGGTTTTGTAATTGATTTGATCTGTTTTAGTGGATTTTGCCTTGGTGTAAGGTAAAATTGGATGTAGCTCTTGATGAGTGAACCAGTATAAACTGTGTGTGCATCTCTCTTCTTAATCTCTACACTGCTTTTCTGAATAACTTAATAATCTACCAGAAAATAAATCTGTTGAACTAAAATTGAATTTGTTATTTTTGGGTTTGTTCTTACTGTTCTTCATAGATTCTAAAAACGTTCTTTGTTTGTGAATTCTTGAATCTGTGTTATGGTTGTTTTAAGAGGATAATAAACTAGTCAAACCAAATCTATTAAAGGTTCTTATTAGTTTCAAGATTTCTCGTTAAAAAATTCAAAGATTTAATTCTTGGTGTGAATCTTGTTTTCCTTGTTGTTGTAAGAACATTTCACTGTTATAGAAAATCTCTTTTAATCTCCAGCTAATCAGATAAAGGTTCAAGTTTTGATATAGTAGTCAGAAAATAAATCTATTCTTTTAAGAATCAATCTGTTCTTTTTCTCTGGTTTTCTGAAAAACAGTTTCGATTTGCGAAAATTCTATAAGCTCAATTCAACCCCCCCGCCCTCTTGAACTTAGACACTGCTAAACCCAACACAATTTACAGTTCAATATACACATTTGTCTACATTTTATGAATTTGTGGCAACAATTGGCTTTCAATCAGGTGATATTGAAAATGTTTATATGCGTTTGTTTCCTTTCTCATTGACAGGAAAGGCTAAAGAATGGCTCAAATCACATCCAAATCAAAGCCTCACTAGCTGGAAGTGTAAGAACCTAGAAGTTTATATTGGAATAAAAGTGTTATATTATAAATAAATTCGAAGCACGTGTTTATTTAAATATAAAGGAAGGAATGTATAGCTGAGAAGCCTACGAGATCGCCGTTATTAAGCGGGTAGGCGATCTCCAACTTCTCTGGCACTTGAACGCCTATCGCCTAGCTTATGCTTGAACGCCTATCGCCTAGATTATGCTTGAACGCCTATCGCCCAGCTTATGCTTGAACGCCTATCGCCTGTGTGTACCTAGTAGCCTATCGCCTAGAGTACACCTAATCGCCGAAACTACACTTAGTGTGTAGCCAAAATGTTGGATCAACCCTGGTACGTCCCAAAAGCCACGCGTATCAAGGTGTGGGTTAAACCTTGGATACGCTGGGCAGGCGAAGCTCTATACTTGAGCATAAGAGAATCATCCTTAACGTTACACGCTTGGGCGCACGAGGACTTGTGCTAATCAACTCTTGGAAGTGTGAAGCTACCGACGTCACCAAGCCTTGTGGAGAGAATACCTTGGATGTAACATAGTGGAATGAAGAACCTCCAGGGGGGAGTGGCGATGTGTCATCGAGCATCGCCAGGGCGCAAGGCATGCAGGATCGCCTGGGCGCGAGGGGCATGCGGGCATCATCAGGGGGAGAGGTCATCGGTTGTTAGCCTTCGCGCGAGAGGTCATCGGTTGTTAGCCTTCGCGCGAGAGGTCATCGGTTGTTAGCCTTCGCGCGAGAGGTCATCGGTGGATAGTCTTCGCGCCTGTGGTCATCGGTGAAAAGGTCATCGCGCTACGTTAAGTTATACACAGAGAACGTGGGACCCAGACATCCAGCATGAGACGTTCTGCACGCGCGCCACGTAGACGAAAAGGGTGGTTCAGAATAGTGACATCAGAATGTTGGCATGCGCGGGAGACACTCGCGGTCGTACTGTTCAGAGCAGTGGCTGGCATGCACAAGCGACAAACAGTGGCAGTACTGTTCAGAGCAGTGGTTGGCATGCACCACAGGCAACAGTGGTCGTACTGTTCAGGGAAGCGTGCACGCAAACTTCCCTGCAGAGTAGGTGGTGGCAGCTGCTTTTGGAGGGATAAGTTGGTTTAAGTCACTGAAATCCACTACTGAAGAGGAAGAAACGTTGCAGCCTTCGAAGAGAGAAAGAGTGAGTTACCTCCCTTCTCCTCCAGATATATCCTTCGCGCTGCGATTCTAACACCTTCACACGAGAGTACGACGAGCGACAGCCACCATTAGAGCACCTGGGCAGTTCTCTGCAAGCTCTTCAAAACCAGACACAAGAACAGAGTCAAGGCGTTCTTCAAGCTTTGTTGGGTTTCGGAACTCTAAGTGTTTGCGCAAGTCCAGGTAAGGGAAGCTAGCCTTCATCTTTAATACGAACCATCGTTTAGCCTTTTCTGAAGGGTGGGCGACGTGGTCGCCGTTTTCGCTTTCGTCTTCATGAAATGCTTTGTGTTATGTGTTTGGGCGACGTGGTCGCCGGTTTTAAACATAGTCTTTGAAAACGCTCTGTGGTTGAACTAGATCGCCGGTTTTGGCGCTGTTTTACGCAAATCTCTGTTTTTTATGTTATTTTGAGAACTGCTTGAGATTTACATGAGATATTCGAAGATCTGAAGCTTTGAAATGTTTGTGGATGTGATTTGAATCATTTACTTGAATGGTAGGATGTGTTTGAATGCTGTGAATGTGGGATCGAGGCATAGTATTTTCAGGAAAGGAAATACCGTGTAAGATCTGTATAGGTGTATTGACTAGGGGCTTGTCTAGAAGGAGATATCCTGACTCTGCTGAGATAATGAAATCACGTAGATGAAGTTATTCAGTTGGTGAGAGTCGAAGGAGGTTCGTATGAATGGGCGAGTTGTTCAAATGGGAACGAGCTCGGCCTGTTATACGAATTAACCTTGTCATACCGAGAGAATGGTAACAATGAGATGGTATATGCGCATGCTGTGTGGATTCACAGTGGTAGGTATGACAGGTGCAAATCTCTGGGCCTGAGTCAACACACGAGTCAAATTGGAAGTAGTGTCAAGTGTCTTGTGTGGTGAGTCAGTGGAAAGTCTGACATGTGAAATGAGAAACTGGAATATTGATAGACACTTGATGCTGTGTTGTGAAATGGAATGACTATGGGAAATGTAGTGAATTTGTGATTTTGGGCGATCAGCTGAATGCTAATTGTAGTTCTACGTTTTACATGGATAATTTGGAACTTGGTTTACTTTGATTGTCATGTTCATGATTTAAACTCTATTTAAAGATATCTAGCTTACCCTTTATTTTGTATTGCTCTGTGGCTGTTTTCTCTTAAAAACTGTGATGATCGTGTATTTTACACGGGAGCAGATGATCTTCCAGGGAGTAGAGCTCCTCAGTGAGTGGTCGCCGGAAGGAGATCGCCTATCTCCGTCTCTACCGGGTGATCGCCGGTTTATGCCTCCATCGGGTGATCGCCGGTTTTCGTGTCCTGATAGAAGATCGCCGTTTTGAGGTCTTCTGTTAGGGATCGCCGTTTTAAAGTTGGAGATCGCCGTTTTCTTTTGAGACCGCCTGTCTTACTGCATTTCTTTTATTTTCGTAAAATCTTGCAAACATTGGATTTGGTTATGTATTAAACTCCCTAAGAGGAGTAACTTCATTTCTGATATATATAAATACATATTATTTTGCACTCTTCAATATGATTTGGTTACACTTAATTTCAATTATACATGGATGTATGTATTATTTTGGCGGGATGTTACAGGAAGGATGTAGAGGAAATAATTTTACAAACATTTTTCCTATTATCTCGCTACATCAAAGAAAAGTCTGATATTTCTATGTTTAGAAAAGGAGCATATGTTAATTACTAGGAATAGATTTGAAATACTAATTGCTATCAACATTTAATCGTAAGGATAAAGATTTTTTATAAATATGCAAGGAATCGATATTTAGGAGACTATCTTAATAATTTTATATGCGAGGAATCGATATAAATTAATTTTATATGGGCATCAATATCAATCAAAGGAATCAGTGCTCAGTGATCGGACATCAGTATTTGCCTTAAAACAGGCCAGCTCGGTTGTTGGGTCGATTTGGTGTTAACTTTTATTCATATACTTAATGTAATCCTTCGCGTACAAGGCCTAGTCGGTCAGCGAAGAGTGGTTATAGACCTAGGGGTGCATTTAGTGCATGCGGGTCTAGTATAAGTAAAATGTTTTCTTTAAACCTAAGCCCAAGAGTATTAGGGCACGACAAGTTAGGTTGCATGTATGATACATAGTCGCATGCTAAAGATGCCTACGTGAAACAGATTGGACCCCTGATGCTAGTACATGAGTTGGTACCCTGGTGGTTATTCTATTAAGATTTTATGCACTCCAAGGAGATAAGATTTTGTTCAGTTGTAGCACTAAGATTGTGCACATTGTAACAAAATCTTCTCCCATTGAATACGCTTTTAGCTAAGATAAGATTCTCGTGAAAGAAAGTTGTTACAAGAGGTAGTCTATAAAGGGGACTTGAGATCCTAAGTGAAAGGTATGTTGTTTCTAAGACTAAAACTATATACTTCTTGCTTTTGATAAGTCCTGTACTGACTTGATCATCGGAGTGCAATCAACTGGTAGGGCACCCTCTTTGTCAATGGAGCCGCGTTCCAACACATCAAAGGGGAAAAGCAGATTCCAGCAAAGGCAGACAGAGCCAAAACTTGTCATCATAGTCAATTGGCGACCAGGTCAACCGGCAGGAACATTTGGAGCCCACCATGGGGCCCGATAAAACCAAGTCTCATCCACAATTGTGCTCAAGGTTTTTGGCAAGATGAGGAATACTAGGCAAGGTCCATCAGGACTAGAAGGGGGTGACAACCTCACCATACAACAACTCATGGAGATTGTTAACGCTCTCCAGGAGACATGGCGGCATCCAAGGCTGACTAGGAGAGGCTTTTAGCAGAAGTTCGAGTCGAACAGGCACTCAGACAAGACCACATCAAGGCCAAACTAGATGCGTCATGAGCAAGCAACGAGGAGCTACGTGTAACATCCCGCCAAAATGCTTTTCATATTTATATAATGAAATAAAGGTAAAACCATAATATCGAAGTGAACATAAATATATATATGTAATGAAATTTCTCCTCACAGGGAGTTTAATACATAACCAATTAGTTTTCCAAAACTTAAACAAAATACAGCAAAATAGAAAAACAAGCGATCTCCTAACAGAAAACAGGCGATCTCCTTCAGGCGACCATTCACTGAGGAGCTCTACTTCCTGCAACATCATCTGCTCCCGTGTAAATTATACACGATCATCACAGGTTTAAGAAAAAGCCAAACACAACACCAAAAACACAGGGTAAGCTAGATATTTGAAAGAGAATTTAGATATGAAACTTTAAAATCAAGATAAAACAAATTTAAGACACCCACGTAAAAACCATCAACTTTCTCATTCCCTTCACATGACCATCAAGTAATCACATATTTCACAATTCCTCAAGAGTCGTTCAATTCACATAATTCATCAAGTGTCTATCAATTTCAATGTTTCTCATTTCTCACGTCAGACTTCCACTGACTCATCACACACAGACACTTGACACTACTTCCGGAAGACACGTGCATTGACTAGACTCAGAGATCTGCACCTGTCATACTACACTGCTGTAAAGTTTCCACAGTTATGCGCATCAACATAATCTCAATCTCAATCCCATCACTCTCCTAGTATGACAGGGTGAATCCACACAACAGGTCAAGTAGTTATCTTTCAAACAACTTACCCATACGTATGAACCTCCATCGACTCTCAACGCCTGAATAACTTCATCTATATGATTTCATTATCTCAGGAGAGTCAGGATATCTCATTATAGAAATCACCGATCAATGCACATCCTACACGATCTTACACGGTATTTTCTTTCCTGAACATACTATGCCTTGATCCCACATTCACAACATTCAACACATCATATAACACTTAAATGAACGATTCCAATCACAGCAACAATCATTCCAAGGTTCAGATTTTCGAATATCACATTTCAATCCCAAACATTTTCAAACGACACTAAAACAGGGGAGTTTGAAATCAACATTTAAAACCGGCGATCACGTCGCCCCACACATAAAAACAGAGCATCGTGAAAAAGAATATGAAACCGACGACCACGTCGCCCTCACTTCAGAACCTACTCGCCTAAAGTTTTTATAAACGAAAATGCTAGCTTCCCTTACCTGGACTTGCGCAAAACACCAAGAGCTCCAAAATCCGTCGAAGCTTAAGGATGCCTTAACTCTGTTCTAGCGTCCTGACAGAAAACTCGCAGAGAACTCCCCAGGTATCCAAGTGCAGTCGTCGCTCGTCGCACCGGTGCTTGAGGATGTCTGAATCGTAGCGCGAAGGAGAGAAAAGAGAAGGATGAAGGTGAACTCACTCTGTCACTCTTGAACCACAGCAACGTTCTCCCTCTCAGAAGTGAGTTTTTGAATCTAAACCAACTTGTCCACAAAAGCCGCTGCCACCACCCACTCTGCAGGGAAGCTTGCGTGCACGCTTCCCTGAACAGTACGACCACGCGTGCCTCTGCGCATGCCAACACTCTGATGTCACTATTCTGAACCACCCTTTTTGTCTACGTGTCGCGCGTGCAGGACGTCTCATGCTGGGAGCCTGGGTCCCACCTTATCTGTGTGAAACTCGACATCGCGCGATAACCTTCCACCTATGACCGCTCGCGCGATGACTATCCACCGATGTCTCATCCTGGCGGACGACCGATGTCTCACCTTGGGAGACGACCGACGTCTCGCCCTAGCGATGACCGCATGCCTCGCGCCCTGGCGATGCCCGACGACACATCGCCACGCCTTGCTGAAGGTTCTTCATCCCACTATGTTACGTCCAAGGTATCATCTCCACAGGACTTGGTGACGTCGGTAGCTTCTCATTTCTAAGAGTAGATCAGCACTACTCCTCGTGCGCCCATGCATACAACACTAAGGACGATTTCTATGGTTGATCCAGTATCCTGACCACATACTGAGTGCACTTTCGGCGATCATGTGCACCATAGGCGATTGGCGATTATGTGTAGTCTAGGCGACAGGCGATTATGTACTAACCAAGCGATCTCATAGTCTTCTAAACTACACTTTCCTTCCTTTTTATTTTAAATAAAAACATACTTCGAATTCATTTAAAATATACTCCTTTTATTCCAATTTAATTTTACAGGTCCTTACACTACGCAAGGCCAATAAGGAATTGCGTGGGGATTTGCAATGTTTGGGAGAGCACTCCGCGGGAGAGCGGAGCCCACCTATTCAAGCTAGGGCTCGCCCGATGCCATTCTCACAAGCGATCATGGATGTCATTGTGCCAACTAATTTCATGATGACCAAGATTGTTTTTCCAGGTACAGAAGACCAGGAGGCCTATTTTGCGGCATTTCATGCTCAGATGATGATCTCAGGAGGAACGAACGCCATGCATTGCAAGATGTTCATGGGCACGTTCATAGGCACAATGCTGTAGTGGTTTGTTGGCCTCCCAGATGGCCACATCACCTCTTTCGATCAATTTTCTGCATTGTTCAGGGAACAATTCATTGTCAACCGAGGTCCACCGCCTGTCCCTTTTGACCTCTTTGGATTGAAGCAGAGGCAGGGAGAATCTTTGAAGGATTTCTTAAACAGGTTTAGGGCGTTTGTGGTGAGGCTCCAAACCTAGGACGAGGCTTTGTTGGTCCATTCCTTCGAGCAAGGGATCATGTCAGGACCATTCAGTGATTCATTGATAAGGAATCAAGCGAGGACATTCGGCGAGATCCAACAGCGAGCTGTTGCCCACATCGTCGTGAAAGAAGTTGTAACGATAAAGCGAGGGAGAGCGTGCACAATGCAGAACAAGCCCAAAGAGGGCGGTAGAGCTCAACCAATGAGAGTACATGAAGTTGTGACGGAAAAGAGGTCACCTACATGGCAAGCACCTTATGCACCACGAAAGAATCAGTCTAGGTTAAAAAGGAAAGACGACTTCCCTTTTCGACCCAAGCTTAGAATGACTTACAAGGAACTGCTCACTATGTCAGGATGGCAGACAAGTTGAGGTTCCCCCCGAAATCTGATAAGAATTTGGGGCCAAGCAAAGATACCTGATATGAGTTCCACAAGGCCTTCGGGCATGATATGGAGCATTGTATAGCCCTTGGCTACCAGTAGGCAAGACTGGTAAAAGATGGTTTCCTGAAGGAATATTTGGAGGGAAGCTAGGAAGGATCAAAGGAGGAGACACCAGCGGAGGATTAGAGGCACTAGGTGCCTATGCATGGTGAGATTAATACTATCTTAGGAGGATTTTCAAGAGCGGGGTGCACCGCCTCCCAATGGAAGAGGTACGCTAAGGAGGTGTTGGCGGTAGAGGTGCGAGAGCCTGATCAGCCGGCTGAGCCCGATCTCTACTTTACTAAAGCTAACTTGAAAGATGTAGTCCCACACGAGAATGATCCGGTAGTGATCTCAGTAGTTACAGTGAGAAGAATGGTACATCGAGTCCTTATTGACCAGGAGAGCTCAACCAACGTGATGTTCTGGGCAACTTTTAACAAGTTACAGTTGTCACTAAACCAACTGAGACCATACAATGGCTGTTTGTTTGGTTTCGCTGGAGACCAAATGGAGGTAAGGGGGCATGTGGAGTTAAGGACGACTTTCTCAGATGGCACCTCATCTCGCACTTATCAGGTATTTAGTTGTTAATGCCGCTTCAGCTTACAATATCCTTTTGGGCAGACCTCCCTTGGTTAGATGTAGTGGCCTTGACCAGGCACATGAAGATGAAGTTGCCTTCCCTCAAGGGAGGGTAATTGTTAACAAATCTAACCAGAAGGCGGCAAGGAAGTGTTACGAGAACAGCCTAAAAAACAAAAGAGGAGTATGCATGGTCGTCGCCCAGCCGCAGAGGGCTGAAGGGATCACTCGTGTAGAAATCGCCAGCGAGAGGCAACCTGAGCCTGCTGGTGAGGTTCAAGAGAGAGAGATCGGAGGAAAGAAGTTTAAGCTTGGCATGTTAGTAGGCCAAGGGATGCAAGATTAGATCGTCAGGGTAATAGTGAGGCACCTAAATGCCTTTGCATGATTTGCTTCGGACATGCCCAGTATCAACCCCGACTTTCTGTGTCATCAACTCACGATGGACACAAAAGCCAGGCCTGTGATACAAAGAAGAAGGAAGTTCAATGAAGAGAGATGCCTGGTCATCAGGCAAGAAACCCAAAAGCTGCTAAGTGTTGGCCACATAAGGGAAATCCAATACCCTAAGTGGTTAGCAAATGTGGTGTTGGTCAGGAAGGCCAACGAGAAGTGGAGAATGTGCGTTGATTTCACGGATTTGAACGAGGCTTGTCCTAAGGATTCATATCCGCTGTCTAGCATGGATGCCTTGGCAGACAGTTCATCAGGCTACTGACTTCTCAACTTTTTAGATGCGTTCTCGGGGTATAACCAGATCCGCATGCATCCCCGAGATGAGAGCAAGACTGCGTTCATGACAGAGCTCTCCAGTTACTGCTATAAGGTAATCCCCTTTGGGCTAAAGAACGTTAGGGCAACCTATCACAGATTAATGGACAGGAATCTCGCCCCCATGATTGGGCGAAATATGCAAGCATATGTGGACAACATGGTCGTCATGTCGAAAGAGAGAGATCAGCATGTGGCTGATTTGGAGGAGCTATTTACCACGATAGCTAAATATAATCTGAAACTGAACCCAGAAAAGTGTGTGTTTGGGGTAGAAGCAGGGAAATTCTTAGGGTTTCTCCTCACTGAATGGGGAATAGAAGCAAACCCCGAGAAGCGTGCAACGATCATAGCGTTGAGGAGCCCAGCCACTGTGAAGGAAGTGCAACAGTTAACTGGGCGAATGGCCACCCTATCCCGATTCTTAGCACCTGGAGCAGACTGGGGATATCCTTATTTTCAATGTTTGAAGAGGAACAATCGTTCCATATGGACTAGCGAGTGTGAAGAGGCATTCCT
This sequence comes from Phaseolus lunatus, assembly GCA_013389735.1. Taxonomy (NCBI): domain Eukaryota; kingdom Viridiplantae; phylum Streptophyta; class Magnoliopsida; order Fabales; family Fabaceae; genus Phaseolus; species Phaseolus lunatus. The sequence continues at coordinate 13,784,246 of CM023866.1, read as the reverse complement.
CAAGCTGAAGGAGTACTTGGCCAGTCCACCAGTCCTTTGTAAACCACTGTCAGGTACTCCCCTCCGCCTCTACTTTGCGGTTACCGATCGAGCGATCAGCTCGGTCATTATGCAGGAACAGGATCATGTTCAGAGGCCCATATACTTCATCAGCAAGGTGTTGTAGGGGCCCGAAGTACGCTATCAGGCCATTGAGAAGACGACCTTAACAGTTGTATTCGCAACTTAGAGGCTCCGCCACTATTTTCAGAGCTTCACAGTGATCCTCATGACCGACCTCCCTATTTGTAAGGTCCTCTAGAAGCATGACATGGCAAGTCGGATGGTGCGATGGGCTGTAGAGTTATCTGAGTTCGACGTGCAGTATGCACCCAGGGGACCTATTAAGGGTCAGGTTTATGCTGATTTTGTGATAGAGCTCTCCTTAGAAGCCAAGCAACCAAATAGTGGGGATTTCTAGTGGGTTCTCTCCATGGATGGGTCTTCTAACTAGCAAGGTAGCATAGCTGGTATTATATTGGAGGGACCAAATGGATTGCTGATCGAGCAGACCCTTAGATTCACTTTCAAAGCCAACAATAACCAGGCTGAGTACGAAGCGTTGGTGGCAGGAATGTTGTTAGCCAAGGAGATGGGCGCTCGAAGTTTACTGGTAAAGAGTGATTCACTGCAGGTGACTAGGCAAGTCACAGGCGAATACTAGGCTAAAGATCCCCATATGGCCTCATATCTCAAGTATATCATGCTCTTAAAGGACACTTTTTCGTGCTTGAATTAGTGCATGTCTTAAGGGAACAAAATGCTCGAGCAGACCTGCTGGCCAACTTGCTAGTTAAGGCAAGGGAGGATGCCAGAGGTCAGTCATTCAAAAGACTTTGAAGTCACCCAGGACCACCGTAGGTTGTGCAGAAGAGGTCCAATAGGTGGATAGCTTGAAGGTTGCAAGAAGAGGGCACTGATCCTTAACTCAAGAAATGTTGAAGGTGCCCAAAGTTAGTGTCTATGGCTTGTCAGGAGAGGAATCGCCGCAAGCTTGCCTAGTTGATGTGGGAAAAACCTGGATGACACCATATCGGCGTTACCTTGCTAATGGCATGCTCCCAGCGGAACCTGCGAAAGCCAGGGTAATCAAGAAGAATTCAGGAAGATATACCCTAGTAGATGGAAAATTGTTCAGGCATGGCTACACTCATCCTATCCTAACTTGCGTAAGTGGAGATCACTGTACGCATATCATGGTAGAGCTCCATGAAGGCATTTTTGGAAGTCATGTCAGGGGATGAGCTCTCTCTTTAAAAGTCGTTCGAGCGGGGTACTACTAGCCGACCATGAGGGAAGATTTCATGAACTATGCACAGCGATGCAAGCAATGCCAAAAGCACGCTGATTGGTATCATGCATCCCCAGAGGAATTGCGATCCATCTACAGCCACTGGCCTTTCCACACTTGGGGAATAGATATTCTGGGCCCATTCCCGCTAGTGATTCATCAGATGAAGTACCTAGTGGTGGTCATTGAGTACTTTACCAAGTGGATAGAAGCTGAGCCAGTTGCACAAATGACTGCCCACAAGGTTCAGCATTTTGTGTGGAAAAATATTGTTTGTCGCTTTAGAATGTCAAAACGGTTAGTATCTGACAATGGCACCCAGTTTGCAAGCCAGTAGTTAGGCAAACTATGCACAAAGCTCGGCATTAAATAGGTGTTTGCCTCGGTAGAGCATCCAAAAACAAATGGGCATTGAGTTTGCCAATAGAGTCTTGCTTAGAGGCTTGACGAGGAGGTTGGAGAAAGCTAAGGGGACCTAGGCGGATGAGGTTCCTCGAATCTTGTGGGCCTACCACACCACCCCGCAATCCACCACAAAGGAAACGACTTTCAATTTGGTGTATGAATCAGACGCTATGATCCCTGTAGAAATCCAGGAGAGTTCGTCGCGATTCCAAAACTTCATGATAGAAGAGTCTAGCGAAGGAAGGAAGGTGAATTTAGACCTACTTGATGAAGTACAAAAGCAAACGCGCATCAAAGTTGAAGCTTTGAAGAGGAGGGGGGAGCAGAAGCAAAGGTCCAAGTTGAGACCTCAACAATTCTAGGTCCCCGACCTGGTAATGCGAAAAGCTCACCCCTATCAATTGAAGAATAAGTTGTCTCCTAAGTGGACTGGTCCATTCCGTGTGGTAGAGGTACTCGAAAACAGAACTTATAGGCTCGAGACTCTTGAGGGTGGAGCTATACCCCGAACGTGGAATGGGCTCAATCTCAAAATTTATTTTAGTTAATGTATCTTGTCATTTATGAACAATTTGAATAATTAACGGGACACTCTTTTTCCCTTACCGGGGTTTTTTAATGAGGTCGCCCAATGAAAGACTATTCATGAAAGATGTTTGTCGTTATGCTTTGTTAACACCCAAGAGGGTGACTTGATGACTATATGATTCAGATGGGAAGACTTTTGTGCAGTAAGATTCTGAGCTCAGGTGCCCAGAATCGTAGCTAGCCATAACTAAGATTTTTTGGCTTAAGCTAAGAAAGACAACCTCCTCTTGGTAAGATTCCAAGACTGAGGGCATGGAGATTCATAGCGATTCAGATGGGAAGACCTTTGCTCAGTAAGATTTTGAGCTCGGGTGCCTAGAATCGTAGCTAGCCATAACTAAGATTGTTTGGCTTAAGCTAAGAAAGACGACCTCCTCTTGGTAAGATTCCAAGGCTGAGGGCGTGGAGATTCATAGCGATTCAGATGGGAAGACCTTTGCTCAGTAAGATTTCAAACTCGGGTGCCTAGAATCGTAGCTAGCCATAACTAAGATTGTTTGGCTTAAGCTAAGAAAGATGACCTCCTCTTGATAAGATTCCAAGACTGAGGGCGTGGAGATTCATAGCAATTCAGATGGGAAGACCTTTGCTCAGTAAGATTCTGAGCTCGGTTGCCCAAAATCGTAGTTAGCCATAACTAAGATTGTTTGGCTTAAGCTAAGAAATATGACCTCCCCTTGGTAAGATTCCAAGCCTAAGAGCATGGAAATCCATGGTGATTCAGATGGGACGACCTTTGCTCAGTAAGACTCTGAGCTCAGGTACCCAGAATCGTAGTTGGCCATAACTAAGATTGTTTGGCTCAAGTTGGGGAAGTCGACCTGTCTTGGTAAGATTATGAGTTCAAGCTCCCTGAGTATATGTTATAAGGCAAGATTCTGAGCTCAAGCGCCCTGAGAATGGGTTATAAGGCAAGATGGCCTTTGTCTCAATAAGGTTCTGAGTTCAGGGGTCTGAGCCCAGGGACCCTAAGAATATAATAAGAGGTGGTACGCTTTCTCCTCTATAAGACTCTGAGTCTGGGAGGTACTGAGCCGATTAACAGTAACTAAGAGCACGCAGCTAATGGTATACAGAGTAACCCACCTTGGCGTGGGAGAAACCAACTGAGCTCAGGTACTCGATTGAAAGGAATCGAGATCAACCCTGTAGGGTAACAAGGCACCATGAAGGTGTTAAGATTAGACTTGAGGGGGGAATCAGCACCCCAACCAGAAGATCAAGCCACCCCTAGCCTCGGGGAGGGATGTGTGAAGGAAAGTGCACAAGTCCTGCACAACCAAGTTGAAAGTAAAATGGGACAACCCTTGTGGCCAAGAGGTATAGGTCGTCCGGTAGATAGCTCTACCAAGAGCACCATGGTTCTCCATGCTTAATTGGGCTGCAAAAGGAAGCTAAATACAAGGAACCCTAAGGATGTTACTCCTCCTCGTCCACTGGTCGCCCATCTACCACAATTTTACCCAAGCTAAGTTGGGAGAAATCTGATTAAGGGTAGATACATATGGCCTGGACGATAGCGTCGTCGAAGCCCACCATGTAGGAGTTAGCAACATCATTGGTCAGAGCTTCCTTGGTCTTTTCCATCAGCTCATCTTTCTGCATTAGCTCCTCATCCTTTTTGGCCAGCTTTTCCTTGAGCTTCTCCACCTCAGTATGGAGCTCGACATTTTTGGCAGGACAATCAACCTGCCTTTAGAAAAAAATGATAAATACAGCAAGAGTCGAGGGCCTCGTTTCCAAAGTTACACCCCACTAAATACTGACGGAGGGAAAATTATGGACAAAGCCTTGAATGTTGACCTCATACCCAGTCCCTAGAAGTTACAAAGTCCTAAGGATGCAAATACTTCTAGAAAGTGTCAGCACCACCATAACTTCGGATACACAGCTAAAGAATGCCAAGCATTGAAGGATAAGATAGAAAAGCTTATCCAAACCGTTCACTTACGAAAATTTATGCAAAGCAATAACTGCAGCTCGAGTCGCTCCCCCAACACCAAGAGAAGTATTCGAGAAAAGATGAAGGGAGAGGGATTATTATTCCTAACACAGCCATGATTATGACTAACGACCAGAGAAACTACTCCGAATGAGTGAACCCTCAAGGAGGGACGAGCCATCATGTCGTGGTAATATTAAGGTGATTAACACGATCGCATGCGACTTTGCTTACGGAGAATGTTCGAGCTCGACCTGGAAAAAGCATCTTTGGGTTGTACAATCTGTAAGCTCAGCTTTGGCTACTGCTTGACCAAGGATGCCACCAATACTATTCATGGATGATGACTTTAAGGCCATCGACTCGACTCAAGAAGATCCTATGGTCATCACCGTGGATGTTGATAACTTTTCAATCATGAAGACCCTTGTCGATCAAGTAAGTTCGATAGATATCCTTTACTGGAAGATGTTTAAAAAGCCAATGATCCTGAAAAGCAATATCCAACTGTATAATGACCAAATTGTCGACTTTTCTAGAGAAAGGGTAGATACTCGAGGGTACATAGACTTGTACACCATGTTCGGTGCAGGAAAACATCTTTGTTGAACTATTAAGATAGGATATTTAATAGTTGAAGCTAATACCTCCTATAATATCTTCCCGAGGAGGCCCTCTCTCAATTTCTTTTGTGTGATAGTGTCAACTCCTCACCTCGCCATGAAGTTTTCATCCGCATCGAGGGAATTATCCATAATACACATAGATCAAAAGGTGGCACGAGAATGCTTTGTGGCTAGTCTAAGGGTGGAACCTACTAATAGGGAGCAATTCCGAGAGCCTCAAGGGAACACTCCAAGACTCTAAGAGGGAACGCTTTCGAGAACCACAAAGGGAACAATTCTGAGAACCTCATAGGGAACTCTCCCAATAGCCTAAGAGGGAACGCTTCCAAGAACCTCATAGGGAACAGTCTTGAAAGTTAAGGACCACTAAGAGAGATCACATGGTCGCTCTCATCGACCTAGACTCAAGGATGAACGAAGCTATGATAGAAATAGGGGAGGACCTACGTTCTATCCCACTATAAGAAGTTAAACACTCTACTAACATGGGAACAACATTAACTGCAAACAATAATACCATCATAAGTCGAACATTGGTAAAAAATGATGATCTTTTTGCTTGGATTGCATCTGACATGCTTGGGGTAAGTCCCGAGGTCATTACACATTGGTTATCTATATACAAAGCGGCTTGACCAGTCGCCTAAGAAAAGAGAAAAATGGGTGAAGAAAAATGAAACACAGAGAAAACTGAAACCGAAAAATTACTAGAAGTAGGGTTTATATGAGAAGCACAATACACCACTTCGTTAGCCAATGTGGTGATAGTGAAAAAGGAAAACGAAAAATGGAAGATGTGCATAGATTACACAAACTTAAATAAAGCTTGCCCCAATGACACTTACCTGTTGCCGAGTATTGACCGCTTGTAGACGATGCAGCCAGTCACCGTGTGCTAAGCTTCTTAGATGTGTATTTCGGATATTATCAAATTAGGATGCACAGAAGGAAGGGACAATGAAAAGACCACCTTCATGAAAGATTGTGCTAACTTATATAACAAAGTAATCTCGTTTGGTTTGAAAAATGTTGGAGCCATATACCAAAGGCTATTGGACAAGCTTTTCAAGGGGACGCTTGGCCGAAATGTTGAGGTGTATGTTGATGACATCATGGTTAAATCTTATTCGTGTGTAACATGTAGAAGAGCTACAAGAAGTCTTCAAGGCATTAAGAAAACATGGAATGCATTTAAACCCCGAAAAATGTGCGTTCAAGGTCAAAGGGGGTAAGTTCTTAGGCTTCGTGCTAACAAACTGTAGCATTGAAGCCAATCTAGAAAAATGTAGAGCAATACAGAAATGAGGAGCCCCCTAAATATAAAAAAAGTATAAAAGTTCATCGATCAGTTGACGGCATTATCCAGATTTATTCTAAAACTTGTGAAAAAAACTAAATTGTTTGTCCAGCTATTGAGGAAGGCTACTGAATTCAATTGGAACCCAAAATGCAAAGAAATATTTCTTTAGTTAAAAACCTTCCTCACAACGCCATCGGTAACAGAAAAGTTGGACCCCCAACGACCAATCATTGTGTACTTGTCTATATCAGATGAGGTCATCAGCGCTACGCTTGTTCAGGATATAAATAAAGAGGAACGGACGGTATACTTCATTATCCGAATCCTACACAGGGCTAAGACCAGATATCAAATGATAGAGAAAATCACTTTGTCACTTGTAATCATCGCTCGACGGATGAGAATGTACTTCCAAAATCACAAGATAATTATCATATCGGATTATAAAAAATCATGAAAATGCTGGCTAAACCTGACTTGATCGGACGAATGATCAGATGGTCAGTAGAATTATCAGAGTTCAAGATTCGATATGAACCGAGAGGGATATCAAGTCAATATGCTTAGCTGACTTCTTGACAAAGTTGAGCCCTAAACCAAAATATGAAGACATACAATGGACTTTACACGTGGACGGATCATCCAATATAAAATCATGTAGAGCAGGAGTCGCCTTGCAGGGACCGGGTGGTCTTCGTTTGGAACAATCATTGAATTTTTACTTTAAAACTTCCAATAACCAGATCGAATACAAAGCCATACCGGTTGACGTGATATTAGCAAACAATATGGAAGCTTGCGAGGTATTATGTAGAAGTGATTCTTAACAATATGGGGTACACAAGACCTTTATTAAAATGCATATCCAAGAATCAAGTTGTTTACATCATGGATGAGATCCAGGAAGGGGTGTGCGGGACCCCTTTGGATGCACGAACGATGGCAGCTAAAGTACTCTAAGCCAAATGCTATTCATCGACCTAAAGAGTGATTGTACATAGTATGTAAAGAAATTCTTAAAATGCCAAGAGTATGGTAGTTTGTCCTACATGAAACCTCAAAATTTACATCATATTTTTCCCCATGGTCGTTGTCCATGCTTGCGATTTCTCAACTTGTTTGATTTGTTTCTCAATTGTTTGTCATATTAATCTCCCCTTGATTTTATGATGTGAGTTGATTTTATGATTGATCATTTTATGGTTTTTATGGTGACACTTTGTTTAGAATTGGATTTTTAGACAATTAAGGTGATAACCTAAGGAAAATCCCCACTGGACATTAACTTAACCAAGTGGTTAAGTAGATGTGAAGGTTCATTTTCATAAGGCAAAAGAGAAAAGACATGAATAAGGTGAAAATGGATGCAAGCCGAAACTTAGAGAGGAGAAAAGGAATGCATCAATGGTGTACAAGCCATTCCAAATGATGATCCTTACTCAAGAAAGAGTCTCCAAAATCGAAACACAATTATAAGACAAGGAAGATAAAAACGTGAAAATGGAATGAAGAAATGGAAGAGATGATGAAAGAAGAACTTATGGATGGTGGAGTAATGGTGTATCACGCTACTTGATGGGGTGGAACCACCAAGATAAGTGGGAGGAGGCCGCCACTTGAGAGCATCATCAACCACAAGATAAGACCAAAATGGAGGAGACTCGCTCACTCACTACTCACACAAAAATTGTGCAGAATTTCTTCAATTTTTAACTTGGAAGTACTTGAGGTAGGCCTCCTTATTTATAGGTTTAGGATTCTTGGTGAGCAAGCTTAAGGGGTAGGGAGGGAATTGCCTAAAGTGGTGCGGCTAGGGTATTGACCAAGGTCAATGCCGCACCTATCAACCTAAAGATCTAGAAGATAGGTCGAAAATGCAACATTTGATAGTACATCCCCTTTTCTATTGCTAAAGGCACCTATTTGATAGCACACATCCCCCCCCCCCCCCCCCCCCAATGCTTAAAGACACCTATTTTACTAAAATTACAAATAAGGAAAACAATTCATGCTCAACACCCAAAGCCTGTGCTCTGCTTCTTGTGATCCTCTATGGTAAAGTGAGAGTTGAGGCAATGGTTGGAGCATCTTGACTTGGCCCTTGGTCCTGTGTCATGCTCCTAGTCTGCCTCCTCTGAGGTTGGGTCTGGTCAGTAGGTGTATTCTCTTCTAGGTCCTCATCATTTTAGCTTCCAAAATTTTAGCTTTTCTCTCTTTATTTCTTGGCTTCTTTTGGTACAAAACTTTGTTGAATTTTGGTGTCAAAAGGGGTACAACACAGAGTGATCTTAATCAACTTTTCTAGGGCGGCACTTTGGCTTTGAAGAATCTTTGTCATAGGGAGAAAGAAAGATCAAAGAGAAGAAAAGTTTAGCCTCATTCATCAAACACATTGTGCCAAAAACACCAAGCATTACAACAAACATCTTGACTCCAAATTTTAATTTTTGTCATATTTTCTTGTATCACGTAATTTTGTGTAGTTTGTATTTTTTATGTTTCAATTTTTCTTTATATTTTTGTTGTTTGGGAAAATGCTCCAAAGGAAATCCATATAAAATTTGTAATATTTCTCGTGCATTAGTGTGTTAGTGAGCTCTAAGTGTTCATTGCACTGTCACTGTAGGACTCGTCTAGTTTTTAATTTTTCCACTTGCATTTATTGCCCTGCTTTATTTTTATATTATATTTCTTTCTTTAATTTTCTTAAATTTTACGTCTTTGTGATACCTAGAGTTTTCTTTAATGGTGAATAGCAGACCTTCTTTTGGTCTTAGGATCATCTACACATTCACACACACTTTTTTGTTTTTAAAAATGTTTTGAAGTTTCTTCGAAAGACTTTTGTGAGACTTATTTGAGGTAAGCTCTGGCTAGGAAAATCCTGGTACCTAAGCAGTCTATTGTGACTCACCTCGCTTTCCTGGGAGTGAACTTAGAGAATTCTCACTCTAGATTCCTTATCGTTCACCACAAATATAATTGTTTTCTAAACAATTTTTTGTGTTTCACTCTAGTTGAATTTTCAAACCAATTGTGAAAACTTTTCATTCAACCATGAGTGATCCATCTCACTAGTCTAGTGTTAATAAGACTCTTAATGATCAAACTTAAATAGATATCCATTTAAGACTAGACCAACATGAAAAAAAAAATATTTTGAAATAAAAGACGTCATAAGCAATCTTATTATAGCTTAAGATAGAAAAACTCATAAGTCTAGGAGTAGACATGGGGAGCGTTCTCAAAAACATCTAAGTATTCACCATCATAGTCCTCCTCATAGTTATGACGACTATGGTAGCCACCATAATACCAACTACTATTAACACCCTCCTAGATATCATAAACATAGATCCCAATATGTGCCTAGAGAGCCTAAGATTGACCTTCCTCCTTTCTATGGTTCAACAAATATAGACGATTACTTCATTGAAAGATGAAGGTAGAACAAATTTTTGAATGTCACTAAGTAGATCATGAGAAGAGGGTAACATTAGCAACCCTTACTTTTCAGGATGCTGCCATGACTTGGTGGACTACATAACTAAAGATCTTAGCCTTCACCACAACCCTTCAATAACTAGGATGAACTACAATCTGCCTTAGGAAAAGATATATACCATCATATTATGATATGGAACTCATGCAACAACTTCATAGGCTAACTCAAAAAGATTTGAATGTAGATCATTGTAGACAAAAAATGGAGTTACTTATGTTAAGGGCGGGTATTTGTGAATAACCTAGACTTACAATAGTTCGTTTCCAAAGTGGTCTTAATTTTGAAATAGAGATAAAGTTGAGTTTCTCCCTTATAACAAGTTTTAATGATTTAGTTCAACTTTGTGTTAGAGTAGAGAACTGATTTTTTTAATTATTAAATATTATTTAATCTAAAAATATATGTTTAATAATAATTGAAATACTTTGTTTAAATATAAAAATTTCAATTTTAATAAGCTTAAATTGTGTTATCCAAAATTAAAATTTGAAAAATGAAATAATTTAAATAAAAACACAATTCAATGATGTATTTTAATTTCTTTAAAATTGTCATGAAAAAAAATATATTTAAATCAAAACTAAAATCATAAAATAAAATTTTATAAGGAACAGAAACATGAAATAAATATGAGTGAGAATTATTTAATCATTAAATTTATTTACAGGTATAACATTTTTTTAAGATTCATAAATTTATAGTATTATATTAAGTAAACAAAAAATGTGTTTGTACAGAAAATTTTACGTACATTAAATTTGAATTATTTTTTCATTTCATACTATTTAATTTTTTAAATATTTTATTTGAAAAAATGAAAATGAAAATTTATTAAAATTTAATTTTTTTTAATTGAATAGACAGTATATTTGAACTAGCATTAAATAACATTACTAACATTGATCCAAAAATGATATCCGTAGACATCGAGAAAGTATAGTTACCAGAAATTTTAGTCAAATATATATATAACTAAAATTAGGTAAATTTATGTAAATGGTGTAATTTGTTTATGTTATTATGAAAATGGGTTGAATTTTTTTTTTTTTAAAATAGATATTCCGGTATTGAAATAGTGTAAAGTTGAAAGGATTTTGTTTTCATGAAAATGAAGTTTTGGAAGAGTGGGACGATTTTGTTAAATATTGGAGGGAATGAACCGAATTTAATTAATATTTAATTGAAATTTTCTAATAAAAGTATTTTTCTTATATTTGATTGAATAATTTGTATCACTGTTAGTACACTTAAAACATATATTTAATATCCATTAATGCATCTTTCATTATGTTTTAATTCATGGAGTGATTGTAGTTTAGAAAACTTATTTGATGTGTTGGAAATTAATTGGTAATAATTTGTATGAAAATGGTTTTAGACGTTTAATAACTATTTCATTTTATTACACGTTTAACTCCTTTAACTTTTAACTATTTAATTCTTAACATAATAAATTTACATTTATGTCCATTTAATATAAAAATATTAATTTTGGCATTTTTTATTTTAAAAACACACCAAATGTTTTAAGTTTTAGACACTATCAGCGCATGCATGAATTAAAATCAGTGTATGTGCATACTAATTGTTGACATTTTTTATTTTAAAAACATTTTGGTACTAATTATTATTAATTAATTTCCAACAAAGCAAATAAGCTTCCAAAACTACAATCAGTGCATGAATTAAAACATAATTAAACATGCTTTAGTGCATATTAAATGAAAGTTTTAAGTTTTCGAAGCTACATAAATTGAAAATATAAGTGATGATTCATATGTTTACACCACGAATACAATAGATATTTAATAGTTAAAGTCCTTTTTACTCAACTTCAATTAAATATTAATTGATCTGACTTCAATATTTTATCCTCGTTAAAATAAATTCGTTTAAAATTTACACAATTTTAATATAGTGAAGTCGTAATTCATTTAAAATTTACACAATTTTGACATAATAAAATTGTCTTATTTACATAACTTATCTATTTTTTTTTTAAAAAAAATCTATCCATTTTTGTAATAACACAAATAAATTATACTTCTTACATAAATTTTCCCAAAAATTAAACCATAAACAATTCTATTCAACATTGATCAGAAAAACCTTGACAAATGTAAATGATAAATGGTGAAGATAAATCATCTAAACAAAGTAAACCAATTTTTTTATCAACCCTAAGATATCTAACTTACATCTGTAACATCCCGCCAAATACTTTTCATATTTATATAATAAAAATAAAGGTAAACAATTATATTGAAGTGAACATAATTATATATATGTAATGAAGTTTCTCCTCACAGGGAGTTTAATACACAATTCGGTCACTTTTCCAGAAAACGTAAACAAAATACAGTAAAATATAAATACAGGCGATCTCCTAACAGCAAAAAGGCGATCTCCTATCAGAGAACGGCGATCTCCTATCAGAAAACAGAAAAAAGGGTGATCGCCTAACAGAATAGGAACAGGCGATCTCCTTCCGGCGACCACTCACTGAGGAGCTCTACATCCTGCAACATCATCTGCTCCCGTGTAAATTATACACGATCATCACAGGTTTAAGAAAGAGCCAAACACAACACCAAAAATCACAGGGTAAGCTAGACATTTGAAAAAGAGTTTAGATATGATACTTTAAAATCAAGATGAAACAAATTAAAAACACCCACGTAAAAACTATCAATTTTCTCGTTCCCTTCACATGATCACCAAGTAATCACACATTTCACAATATTCTCAAGAGTCGTTCTATTTCACATAATGCATCAAGTGTCCATCAATTTCAATGTTCCTCATTTCTCACGTCAGACTTCCACTGACTCATCACACAAGACACTTGACACTACTTCCGGAAGACTCATGCATTGACTAGACTCAGAGATCTGCACCTGTCATACTGCCCCACTGTGAAATCACACACATTCACAGGGTCGCCGTGAAATCACACACATTCACAAGCGTATAAATGAATCTCAATAACATCACTATCTTCGCATGACAGGGTTAATCCATACAACGGGTCGAGCTCGTTCTCTTTCAAACAACTCACCCATACATATGAACCTCCTTCGACTCTCAACGCCTGAATAACTTCATCTATATGATTCCATTATATCAGGAGAGTTAGGATATCTCATAAAAACGAATCACCGGTCAATGCACACCCTACACGATCTTACACGGTATTTTCTTTCCTGAAAATACTATGCCTTGATCCCACATTCACAATATTCAACACATCATACAACATTTAATGAACAATTCCAATCACAACAACAATCATCCCCTGGTTCAGATTTTCGAATATCACATTTAAATCTCAAACAGTTTCAAACAACACAAAAACATTGAGTTCGAAGAACAACGCCCAAAACCGGCGATCTCGTCCAAAACAGGGGATTACACAATAACAGTTGAAAAACCGGCGACCACGTCGCCCCATCATCTCAATCATCTAATATAAGATTTTCGTTGGAAATAAGGCTAGCTTCCCTTACCTGGACTTGCGCAAAACACCAAGAGCTCCAAAACCCACCGAGCTTAGAGGATGCCTTGGCTCTGTTTTAGCGTCTGGTTCGTAGAACTTGCAGAGAACCTCCCAGGTGCTCCAAGGGCAGTCGTCGCTCGTCGTACTGGTGCTTGAGGATGCCTGAATCGCAGCGCGAAGGAGAGAAAAGAGAAGGATGAAGGTGAGCTCACTCTTTCACTCTTGAACCACTGCAACGTCCTTTGCCCCTCAGAAGTGGGTTTTTTAGTCTTAAACCAAGTTGTCCACAAAAGCCGCTGCCACCACCCACTCTGCAGGGAAGTTTGCGTGTACGCTTCCCTGAACAGTACGACTACGCGTGCCTCTGCGCAGGCTAACACTCTGAGGTCACTATTCTGAACCACCCTTTTTGTCTACGTGTCGCGCGTGCAATATGTCTGATGCTGAGAGTCTGGGTCCCACCTTATCTGTGTGAAACTCGACATCGCGCGATAACCTTCCACCGATGACCGCTCGCGCGATGACTACCCACCGATGTCTCATCCTGGAGGATGACCGATGTCTCGTCCTGGCGATGACCGCAAGTCTCGCGCCCTGGCGATGCCCGCATGCCTCGCGCCCGGCGATGCCTGCATGCCTCGCGCCCGGCGATGCCCGCATGCCTCGCGCCCTGGCGATGACCGCATGCCTCGTGCCCGGCGATGCCCGACGACACATCGCCACGCCTTGCTGTAGGTTCTTCATCCCACTATGTTACGTCCAAGGTATCATCTCCACATGACTTGGTGACGTCGGTAGCTTCACATTTCCGAGAGTAGATCAGCCCTACTCCTCGTGCGCCCATGCATGCAACACTAAGGACGATTTCTTATGCTCAAGCATAGAGCTTTGCATGCACAGCGTATCTAAGGCTTAACCCACACCTTGATACGTGTGGTTTTGTGGAACCCACTCTGGTTGATCCAGTATCCTGACCACATACTGAGTGCACTTTCGGTGATCATGTGCACCATAGGCGACTGGCGATCACGTGCACCATAGGCGACTGGCGATCATGTACTAACTAGGCGATCTCATAGTCTTCTAAACTACACTTTCCTTCCTTTTTATTTTAAATAAAAACATACTTAGAATTCATTTAAAATATATCCCTTTTTATTCCAATTTAATTATACAGGTCCTTACATTCTCCCTAACAAGAAAAATTTTCGTCCTTGAAAATTGAATTACAAGGAAAAGAGGTATGGATAGGCTTCTCTCATGGGTTCTTCTAACTCCCAAGTTGAATCACCCGATCTCTCATCCCACACCACTTTCACCGTGCTGATGGTCTTGCCTCTGAGCTGTTTACTTTGCCGATCGTCAATCCTAACTGGTTTCGCTTCAAAGGACAAGTCATCCCTGATCTGCACATCGTCCACTTCCAGCACATGACTAGGGTCTGCCATGTACTTCCTCAGCTGTGATACGTGAAAGACATTGTGTAGATTCGCTAAATGGGGAGGTAGGGCGATCTCATAAGCCACTGGACCAATCCTCCTTAAGATCTGATATGGTCCCACGAACTTAGGGGACAACTTCTTTGATCTGATTGCCCGTCCTACACCCTTGGTTGGTGTCACTCTCATGAACACATGGTCTCTAGCAGTAAACTCCAAAGGTTTTCTCCTCTGATCTGCATAGGACTTCTGCCTACTTTGAGAAGCTCTCATTCTGCTTTGTATCTGTTTCACCTTCTCGGTCGTCTGCTGAATCAACTCTGGTCCAACCAATACTGTTTCGCCCTCCTGGTACCAGCACAATGGAGTTCTGCATTTCCTTCCATACAAGGCTTCGTATGGCGCTATCCCTATGCTGGCGTGATAACTGTTATTATAGGTAAACTCCACCAGCGGCAACACCTCATCCCAACTTCCCAATTGATCCAAGACACACGCCCTCAGTAGATCTTCCAAGGACTGGATCGTTCTCTCTGACTGTCCATCTGTTTGGGGATGATATGCAGAGCTCATCCTCAACTTAGTTCCCAAACAATCATGTAAGGTCTGCCAAAACCGTGAAGTGAACATGGGATCTCTATCTGAAACAATGCTGGAAGGCACTCCATGCAACCTCACTATTTCTTTGATGTACAACTGTGCCAACTTGGCCATGGGCATTTTCAAATTCACTGGAAGAAAGTGGGCACTCTTCGTCAGCCTATCAATGATGACCCAGATTGCATCGTGACCCTTTACCGATCTGGGTAAATGGGTAACAAAATCCATGGCGATGCTGTCCCACTTCCACTCAGGGATATCCAGTTGCTGTAACAACCCGCCAGGTCTCTGATGCTCTACCTTTGCCTTCTGACACGTCAAGCAGGTAGTAACATACTGGGCGATGTCTCTCTTCATGCCCGACCACCAAAATGACTCCTTCAAGTCATGGTACATCTTGTTCATGCCTGGATGTAGGCTAAGGCGACTCTTGTGACCTTCCTCTAGGATCATCTTCTTCAACTCTTCATTTGCAGGTATGCAAATTTTTCCATTAAATCTCAAGATCCCATCATCGCCCATCACAAAGTCTCTAGCCTGGTCGGTCCCTAGTGACTCCACAGTACGCTTCAGACTAGGGTCCTCCAACTGCTTATCCTTTATGATTCCAAGGAAGTCATTAGTTATAGCCAGCTAACTACAACTAATGTGATTTACATGAAATTCTACCCCAAGGTTTAAGTCTATGAACTGCTCGATCAGTTTCTGCTCTTCCATCATCACGGTGGCTACTTGTATTGATTTTCTACTCAAAGCATCTGCCACTACATTGGCCTTCCCTGGATGATACATGAGTTGAAAATCGTAGTCCTTTAAAAACTCCATCCACCTTCTTTGTCTCATGTTTAGTTCCTTCTGATCGAACAGGTATTTCAGGCTCTTATGGTCACTGAACACCTGGAACCGAGCTCCATATAAATAGTGCCTCCAAATCTTCAAGGCAAACACCACCGCCGCCAACTCCAAATCATGAGTAGGATAGTTTCTCTCATGAACCTTGAGTTGCCTTGAAGCATATGCAACCACTCTTTTCTCTTGCATCAAGACACATCCCAAACCCTGATGTGAAGCATCACAGAAGACATCAAAAGGTCTTCCTACCTCTGGGATCACCAGCACTGGAGCACTAGTCAACCTTTCCTTTAGTTCCATGAAGCTCTGCTCACATCGGTCGGTCCAAGCAAAAGGTTGATCCTTACGGGTCAGCTGTGTTAAAGGAGCCACTACCTTGAAAAAGTCCTCAATAAACCTCCGATAGTAGCCCGCCAAACCCACAAAGCTCCTTATCTCAGTGACTGTCTTAGGACGTTCCCACTGCAGCACTGCCTCTACCTTGGCTGGATCCACTGAGATCCCCCGAGCAGATATCACGTGTCCTAAGAAGTTGACTTCCTTCAGCCAGAACTCACACTTAGAGAACTTGGCATAGAGTTGCTTCTCCCTCAGAATCTTCAACACTGTCCTCAGATGTTCTTCATGTTCTTCCTCGGTCCTTGAATAAATGAGTATGTCGTCTATGAAGACTACCACAAACTTATCCAAGAAAGGGCGAAAAATCCTATTCATGTAGTCCATGAACAGAGCTGGAGCATTTGTGACTCCAAACGGCATCACCACATACTCATAGTGCCCATACCGAGACCTAAAAGCTGTCTTTTGAACATCTTCAGCTTTTACCAAAATTTGGTGGTACCCCGATCTCAGATCAATCTTTGAGAACACCGAGGCCCCATGTATCTGATCCATCAAATCGTCAATTCTAGGTAGGGGGTACTTGTTCTTGATGGTCAACTTGTTCAATTGCCTGTAATCTATACACAGCCGAGACCCTCCATCCTTTTTCTTAACTAGGAGCACTGGAGCCCCCCATGGAGATACACTGGGTCTGATGAATTGTTTCTCTAACAACTCTTCCACTTGCTTCTTTAATTCTACCAACTCGGCTGGAGCCATCCTGTAAGGTGCCATTGACACTGGTCCAGCTCCAGGTACCAAATCAATGGAGAATTCCACTTCTCTCTTAGGGGGTAACCCAGGTACTTCTTCTGGAAATACATCCGTGAAATCTTTCACCACATGTATTCTGCTTACATCCCCTTCATTCTTCACTTCCAACCGAGCTAGCATCACGAAGCACCTCGCCCCATTTTCCAACTCCGACCACCCGTGCTGAGCTGATATCACATCTGACTCTTGGAGGTCTGGAAACGCTATCTTCTGACTACCGCAGTCTATGAGAACGTGATTGGCAGCTAGCCAATCCATTCCCAGGATAACATCCAGGTCCTGAAGAGGTAGGCAGATCAAGTTCACTTTGAATCTGCGTCCCTCTACTATCACTGGACATTCGGGGCAAACTGTAGAGGTCAACACCTGTCCTGACGCAGGTGTAGAGACCAACAGTTCGAAAGGTAACTCCTTCACTAGAAGGCCCAACTCGGCTACACACAGGTTTGACACAAAGGAGTGTGTCGCTCTAGAATCAAACAAAGCTTTTACACCTCTACCAGCTATAAAACAAACACCTTGCACGAGGTTACCTGACTGAGACGCCTCTGCTCCTGTCATGGCAAACACTCTCCCTGTTGCCTGAGGTCTGCTGCCTTCATTCCTCAACTGCCGAGAACCACTGGGTTGAGTCGCCCCATTCCTGTTAGGACACTCTCTAGCAACGTGCGCTGTCTTTTGGCAGGCAAAACACCTTCTCTCTGAGTCTCTCTTGGGGCACACATTGGCTGTGTGGGGTCCACCACAATGGAAACATTTGAGTTTCCAGGATTGTTGTTGCTGAAACTGGGAAGGTGTTGCTACTGCCCGATGTGGTGGAGGTCTCGCATAGGGCTTGCTCTGTGGGTGCTGCACCTTGGCCTTCCCACTGGAAGAACTCCCTGGGTGTGACCTGATCACCCGAGAATCACCCTTTTCCAGGGTCTCCACCATATTCGCCTTCTCTACTAAGGCGTGAAATTCCCTGATGCACATCGGGGCTATGGTCCTCTTCAGCCCATGCTTCAGCCCCTCTTCGAATTTCCTACACCTCCAGGCCTCGGAGGTCGCCTGGGTATAGAATCGGGCGAGGTACTCAAACCGAGCAGCATAGGCGTTCACAGACATATCCCCCTGCTCCAACTTTAGGAACTCAGCTTCCCTCGCAAACCTTGCGCTGTCTGGGAAGTATTTCTCCAGGAACCTCACCCTAAAGCTCTCCCAATCCAACACATCCTCTCGGGCCTCCATCATCTGTTGAGCTCCCATCCACCAGAACTCGGCTTCTCCAGATAGCAGATAGGTGGCGAACAACAATTTCTTGTCTTCAGGGCAGGAGGTCGCCCTAAAGATTTTCTCCAACTCCCTGACCCACTGATCTGCTTGATCAGGGGTAGCATTCCCACTGAACTTGGGTGGGTTGTGCCTCATGAACTCGGTCAGTCCCATCTGTTCCTGAGGCTGACCAACGTGGGAATTTGTTTCAGCCGACTGAGCAGTTTCCCAGTGGTGCATTGTAGCTTGATGGTTCTGAGCCATCGCTGCATTCTGTTGTTGGATGGCAGTTGCCATCATCTCAATAGCCTTGGCAATCTGGCTCATCTCCGAAGAAGGTTGGGGAGGGGTAGGAGGTCTACGTGCCATCTTCTTCGTTTCAGATTTTGAAACTATGGGTTTCTATATTCCCTACAACTACAAGAATGAGATCGATAAGAAATCAATTCATTCAGGAGGTAACATCTAGACCTTACAAAGGTTAGCATCTCAAAGTCATTAAGAATTTGAGTTCATCAACAGAATCATAATACTTATAACCTCAAGCAAAACACCAGAATAGCTACTGGTATACAACCATCAATCCAACAACCACTTTCAATCAATTACAAAAACACTCAATAAAATGAAATAAATCACACCAGAATTCAATGTATGCTAAACATCAAACCTTTGGAATTAAGATTGAGAATCATCTCGATCCAGTTATGAGTGTGCACCCTCACGACTTTATCAAGATCCTCTCATTCTTAATACTAAGATTTTCAGTTAGGGCATACATTCACTAAAGCACACACAAAATTTCAATACAAAAACGTTTGAAAACCTTTCGCTATAGTTGTTATTTAAAACTCAAATAGATTTTATGAGCAGAAGAAACACAAGGGATCCACAGCCCTCAGGTCATCCTAAGGACGAACTGCTCTGATACCATTAATGTAACATCCCGCCAAATACTTTTCATATTTATATAATAAAAATAAAGGTAAACAATTATATTGAAGTGAACATAATTATATATATGTAATGAAGTTTCTCCTCACAGGGAGTTTAATACACAATTCGGTCACTTTTCCAGAAAACGTAAACAAAATACAGTAAAATATAAATACAGGCGATCTCCTAACAGCAAAAAGGCGATCTCCTATCAGAGAACGGCGATCTCCTATCAGAAAACAGAAAAAAGGGTGATCGCCTAACAGAATAGGAACAGGCGATCTCCTTCCGGCGACCACTCACTGAGGAGCTCTACATCCTGCAACATCATCTGCTCCCGTGTAAATTATACACGATCATCACAGGTTTAAGAAAGAGCCAAACACAACACCAAAAATCACAGGGTAAGCTAGACATTTGAAAAAGAGTTTAGATATAATACTTTAAAATCAAGATGAAACAAATTAAAAACACCCACGTAAAAACTATCAATTTTCTCGTTCCCTTCACATGATCACCAAGTAATCACACATTTCACAATATTCTCAAGAGTCGTTCTATTTCACATAATGCATCAAGTGTCCATCAATTTCAATGTTCCTCATTTCTCACGTCAGACTTCCACTGACTCATCACACAAGACACTTGACACTACTTCCGGAAGACTCATGCATTGACTAGACTCAGAGATCTGCACCTGTCATACTGCCCCACTGTGAAATCACACACATTCACAGGGTCGCCGTGAAATCACACAAATTCACAAGCGTATAAATGAATCTCAATAACATCACTATCTTCGCATGACAGGGTTAATCCATACAACGGGTCGAGCTCGTTCTCTTTCAAATAACTCACCCATACATATGAACCTCCTTCGACTCTCAACGCCTGAATAACTTCATCTATATGATTCCATTATATCAGGAGAGTTAGGATATCTCATAAAAATGAATCACCGGTCAATGCACACCCTACACGATCTTACACGGTATTTTCTTTCCTGAAAATACTATGCCTTGATCCCACATTCACAATATTCAACACATCATACAACATTTAATGAACAATTCCAATCACAACAACAATCATCCCCTGGTTCAGATTTTCGAATATCACATTTAAATCTCAAACAGTTTCAAACAACACAAAAACAGGGAGTTCGAAGAACAACGCCCAAAACCGGCGATCTCGTCCAAAACAGGGGATTACACAATAACAGTTGAAAAACCGGCGACCACGTCGCCCCATCATCTCAATCATCTAATATAAGATTTTCGTTGGAAATAAGGCTAGCTTCCCTTACCTGGACTTGCGCAAAACACCAAGAGCTCCAAAACCCACCGAGCTTAGAGGATGCCTTGGCTCTGTTTTAGCGTCTGGTTCGTAGAACTTGCAGAGAACCTCCCAGGTGCTCCAAGGGTAGTCGTCGCTCGTTGTACTGGGGCTTGAGGATGCCTGAATCGCAGCGCGAAGGAGAGAAAAGAGAAGGATGAAGGTGAGCTCACTCTTTCACTCTTGAACCACTGCAACGTCCTTTGCCCCTCAGAAGTGGGTTTTTGAGTCTTAAACCAAGTTGTCCACAAAAGCCGCTGCCACCACCCACTCTGCAGGGAAGTTTGCGTGTACGCTTCCCTGAACAGTACGACTACGCGTGCCTCTGCGCAGGCTAACACTTTGAGGTCACTATTCTGAACCACCCTTTTTGTCTACGTGTCGCGCGTGCAGTATGTCTGATGCTGAGAGCCTGGGTCCGACCTTATCTGTGTGAAACTCGACATCGCGCGATAACCTTCCACCGATGACCGCTCGCGCAATGACTACCCACCAATGTCTCATCCTGGAGGACGACCGATGTCTCGTCCTGGCGATGACCGCAAGTCTCGCGCCCTGGCGATGCCCGCATGCCTCGCGCCCAGCGATGCCCGCATGCCTCGCGCCCGGCGATGCCCGCATGCCTCGCGCCCGGCGATGCCCGCATGCCTCGCGCCCTGGCGATGACCGCATGCCTCGCGCCCGGCGATGCCCGACGACACATCGCCACGCCTTGCTGTAGGTTCTTCATCCCACTATGTTACGTCCAAGGTATCATCTCCACATGACTTGGTGACGTCGGTAGCTTCACATTTCCAAGAGTAGATCAGCCCTACTCCTCGTGCGCCCATGCATGCAACACTAAGGACGATTTCTTATGCTCAAGCATAGAGCTTTGCATGCACAGCGTATCTAAGGCTTGACCCACACCTTGATACGTGTGGTTTTGTGGAACCCACTCTGGTTGATCCAGTATCCTGACCACATACTGAGTGCACTTTCGGTGATCATGTGCACCATAGGCGACTGGCGATCACGTGCACCATAGGCGACTGGCGATCATGTACTAATTAGGCGATCTCATAGTCTTCTAAACTACACTTTCCTTCCTTTTTATTTTAAATAAAAACATACTTAGAATTCATTTAAAATATATCCCTTTTTATTCCAATTTAATTTTACAGGTCCTTACAACATCAATTAAAATATAATATCATTACCTTAAATAAAAAATGCTACTAACATCAATAAAATAAAAAATTTCTCTCCCAATGTTGGGTTTATAAAACTCTAACTTATGCTAATTTATGTTGTTAGTTAAAAAACCAACTCTAAGTAGACACACTCAAGAAAATTAGTAAATAACAATTAATCTAAAAACATTATTAAGTTAAATATTATTTTATAAATTAAAAATTTATTAATGTATAAAGTATTTTTTATTAATAATAAAAGTTTATAAAATAATTTTTAAATTAATATCTAACAATTATTAAAATTTTAGCTATTAATTACTTTAAATTATAAATTAACTAAAAATTTAATTAAATATTAATTTAAAATCTAATATAGTTAATAGTTAATTTTTTTAACTAATATTAAATATTAATTTAGAAATTATTTTATAAATTTTTAATTTTTTTTAATTTATAAAATAATACATGACTTTAATCAGTATAATGATTAATTATTATTTACTTTTAAATTAATTTTTATTTAATATTTTTTATAATGACATTAATTAAAAATAATCTTATTCAACTTCAATAGAAAAAAAAAATCATATTTGACATTAATCGAAAAATACCAGAAAAATACCACTGATGTTAATAAACAAAACTCTAACTAAAGTTAAACCAGAAATAACACTGGCCTATATCAGAAAAAATAAAATAAACTTAACAAAGATGAAGAGAAAAATTAACAACAATAAACTTTAACTTGAAAAAACTTTCACTAACATCGCTTAAAAAAATATATATTAAGTACGTCCAAACTGATGATATGAGTGAAGCTCTTACAATGTCTCAATTAAAATCGAGCTAGAAAAAGAATAAGAAGAGAATAAATATAAATCTGTTAGTAAAAAATATGAAGAGTTTTAAACTTATATATCTTGAAACAAATTAAATATTTTAATTTTAAATAATATATCAAAATAATCTCACAAATTTCCAAAATTTTAATTTTTTTTATCTAAACAACATATTTCTTCCGAAATATTTTAAATTCTCTGTAAAAAAAAAGTCAATTACTTTCTTAGAATCACATTATTATAAAGTGGCAGTTTCTTTCTGCACCCGTACATTTTTCTTCCTGCACCCCCATAATGTTATGCAAAGATCAAATTGTCCTTATTATTTTTTAAAAACCCTAAAATGCACTTAAATTGTATTTATTTTTTTTCATTCGGGATTATGGAATCTGGAAAAAATTCAAATTAGCACTTCCGATAAAATTTTGGATCCACCAATCCGTAATTCAAAATATGCATTTCAGATTCAGAAATCCATAATTCAAAAAAAGAATTCTGGATCCACCAATCCGTAACAGAAATATGCATTCTCGATTCAGAAATCTATAATTCAAAAAAAAAACATTCTAGATCCACCAATCCATAACAAAAATTAGGATTCCAGCAATCCAGAAAACAACAATTTATGCATAATTTGCTTCTGGAACACCCCTCATCTAAAAAACAAAATGATTCAATTCTGGATTGATGAATCCATAGCACACTCCCAAATTCTGATTTTCGATAATTACGAAAACTTCATAACCACCAATGCTGCTAGAAAACACTCAATTCTTACCTCTAGAAGCCAAACAAGACTTCAGCAACACAACCCACTCCTCCACCTTGCTCCGCATAGCTAAAATGACTCTTCATCAACACTTGAGATGAATGAAGAAGATGAACAATGCCATATAAATTGAACCACGGTGTCCTTTTTCAAATAAAAAGTCAAGTCCATTTTCAAGATTTATAAAATTATGTGAGTGCAGGAAGAAAAACGTAAGGATATAAAAAGAAGAAACCTTATAAAATTTATGAATTTGGAAGTTTTTAATTCATTTCATATCCACAGTACTAAATTATGAATTAGTGGAGTAAAAAGATAAGGATTTTGAAGATTTTATATAAACAGATAAATCATAATAATTAAAAATATTACAGTAATAAATACATTAGAAACAAGGCAACTTCATCCTGCATCCCTACATTTTTGGAAAAAACGGTTTTGTATCTTTTAAAAAATGATTTCCGGACTGTTTTTCCAAAATATTTCTAGAACAATTTTTCTGGAACATGTTTTATGAATTCAGGACTCATCAATCTGGAAATAAATAAAAAAATGCGTTACATAATAGGTTTTTTAGAATGATTTTTTGTTTTCTAGATTTTCTATTTCAGAAATATTATTTGCTTACGGAATCACTATTTCAGAAACACTCAAAACTGTAAAGGATAATTTTAGTATTTTTGAAAAATGTAGGGGTGCAGGAAGAAGAATGTAGAGGTGCAGGAAGAAGTTGCCTAGAAACAATAATCAACAATAACTTTAAGGTCTATCTGTTTCTTTTCTTAATTTTTTCATTTTAAAATAAAAACTAAAAAAATATTTTATAACGATATATTCTTACAAAATTGTTTAGTTATAATATCCTTTTTTAATTTTAAATTGTTTAAAAAAAATTAAAATATGCATACATTTAAAAATGTTTACTTTTCTGTTATTTATGTCCTTTTTGTTTTCACTTTTTTTCTTCTATCCACACTTTTTAAAAATTATGTTTATCTATGTATTACAAATACGAATTAAGTATTTTCTTAAAATATTGATCAATCATCTTTAATAAATTCTCATTTCACAATCGCAGGTTTTTTTAATTTATATGTAAAAAATACAGTAATAAATTTCGTAAAATATAATAATAGAGTAACATTTTTTTTTAATTTACAAGAAAATATCTATACAACCTTAATGTTGCACAAAATGCGACAAGGAACCATTCCACAACTTTATCATGTACTTCACATAATTTGATTTTTTTTTTTTTATATTGTTAAGGTTACAGGTAAACTTTAAAAATAAATTTTAAACTTAACTTAAAAAATGAATTTTAACTGTAATTCAACCTCTTATAGATAATGGATAGTTTCATAAATTTAATAAATTCTCTTTAAAATATGTCTTAAATGATTTCAATATTATTTTAAAAAAATAAACTTTAAGTTTAATTTTATCTTATAAAACTAACTTATAAAGTAAATTGCACCCACATATTATGAAAAAATTATTAGTTCTAAGTATTGGTTAAAAATGAAAATCTTAAAGAAATGTATGATATAAAATTTATACTGACTTGGTTTAATTAATAAAAACATTAATAATCATAAAGAATCAATAATTAACAATCAATTAATTTATTTAAATGAATATCCATTATTTGATAATCGAATTTGAATAATCTCAACACAAGGACTTTGTTTCCAAATAAATGTTTGGAATAATTACATGAAATGATAATGTTTAAAGGCATAATTAATAATTAATCATGCAAATTTTTCACACTCATTCAATTCTCCATATCATCCACACATTAATTTATTAATATTAAAATACTAATTTCAAACTAGAAATCCTCTGCATTCTTACCAAATGAGATAAACATAGATTGAAATAAATTATATAAATGTAATTAAATTCAAAATTAATTTAAAGTTTAGCTATTTCTTGATTTTCAGTCATCTTTAATAATTTTTCCTATTTAAAAAAGATACTAAATAAACCATATGAAAATAAATTAGGTAGTAAATAAAATGTAATGTAATGAGATAAAGGTCAAAGTGTTATACAATTGTATCTCTTAAATTTTCTTTGAATTTAATTTTCACTCATATTATTTTCATTTGGAATTTTTTTATTAATTTAATTTTTTTAATTAGTATGTAGAATTTTTTGACATGATTTACAATTAAATTTAAATATGCTAAATTTTAAAATTTTAAACAATTTTTTAATATTATTTTTAATTTTATAAATAATAACTTCATGATTAATTATTTTTTAATTTTAATTTTAATTTATTTATTTTAAATGAAATCAAGAATATTTATATTACCTAATTAATTTTTTTAATGACATGAATATGAATATTAACCATCAATATGAATGCATCATCTCTCTTTCTATACTTTTCCATTCTCTACAACAATACGAATAAAGTATTAAAAAGATGGTATCGTTAATGTTTTAAAAGGAAAAAAAAATTAATATAAATTAAAAAGCAGACGAGATTGGAAACCAATAGAAAAAACGTGTTTCCTTCTATCTTTCTTAATTCATTCATACTTTAAATTGGCTCCAACTTCTCTCTCTCTTCGCACCAAACTAAGTTATCCTCCTTTCTTCTCTCGTTCCCGACACTTAACGACGTTTCAAATCTCCGACATGGCAGAATCCGAGGAGAGACCCTCGCTGACGTGGCGCAAAATCCCTGTCCTCAAATCCTCCCCCAACGACGTCGTCCCTCCGCTCCGAGACAGCGTCGTCGTCCTCCACTCCGCACCCGGCAGTGGCAAACGTTGTAATTTCGCGAGCGTGTCGGTGGCCGAAAGGAAATTCGACAGGGAATTCTCGCCGACGGCGGCTCAGCTTCTGCAGCACCCACTCGCGTTGGGGGCATTGGTGCCTAAAGACGCTGCTCTGTTCCTCGCTGCCGCCATCGCCGGCGCCGCAGCGAAATCCGTCACCGCCCCCCTCGACCGCATCAAGCTTCTTATGCAGGTGCTCATTCGTTTCCTTTTTTTTATTGCCGTTTTCGCGGATAAGTTAGTGTCTGAAAGTTCGATCAAAACAACATTGGGTATTTTGTAGACTCACGGCGTGCGAGTTGGACAAGAAAGTGCCAAGAGGGCGATTGGTTTCATTGAGGTATCGAATAATCGCAACTTCTTTTCCTGTGTTTGGTTCTGTTTATATATATATATATATATATATATATATATATATATATATATATATATATATATATATATATAATTTCGGTAACATGTCTTTTAATTTTATATTAGTGCTTCTCTTGTTAATGAGTTTCGGTAACATGTCTCCTTTGGAGAATGGGGCCATGTCTCCTTAGGGAATTTTTTTATTAGTGAGAACACAAAACCATGAAAAGATTTTCTAAATCGAATTCGAAAACGGGAAGTTATGAAAAGATTATTCTGAGAACCACAAAATGTGGAGTAGCTGGCTTATTCTTTGGCCACTGTTGATAGAATAGTGTATGTGTTGTTATCAACTTGTCGAAGTCCATTATTGAAAAGTGGGACAGTGTGATTATGTGATAGTTGTGTTTGTAGATGCTTGATAAGATATGTTTCTTTGTTTTTGGTTAATGGTTGATAATTTGTGGTGTTTGTTTAGGTTGTTTCCTCTTGAAAGCATGATGATTGTAGATGTTGGAATATTTTAGGATTCTTATTGTTTTACAAATCTTACTGAATAGGCCTGTGGGTATGATGCTACAACACTTCTTGAGCTCAATTAATATGAGCAGAATGGTATAATCAGATTTCAAATTATTAAGTGTCTTCTCTCCTTCTCCATTGAAACTCTATAATTTCAAATGTAGCTGTTTTATTAGAAAGGAAATGTTCAAATTGTGTCTGATGACTTCCAACTAATGGATAGAAGGACTTCTTGTGTAGTGCTCAGTTGCTAATCTTTGCATAGCTGGTCCCAAGCTTGGATATAAGGCTGCGGGTTGTGTTATGCAGTTGCAGTCATTGTATAGCTTTGTTGAATCCCTATGATTAATTACCTTTTCTGATTAAGGATATATATATATATATATATATATATATATATATATATATATATATATCACTTACAAAATGCATATTTTAGCAGTCTTTCCCAATTTCTTTCCTTGATAATCATGTTGTTGTCCTTATTAGATGCATGGCATTCTCACATGAATGGTTTGAATTATACCAGTGAAATTTTTATTGGGGCTTACAATGTCATTATTTACAGGCTATAAATGTTATAGGTATGGAAGAAGGCATTAAAGGTTATTGGAAGGGCAATCTCCCCCAGGTCTCTGTAGTTAGGAACGAATTTATTGGTAACTAGTATTTCTGTATGTATATCCTCTTATTCTGTTGACTAGTCTTTTCATTTGTTTTAGTGTCTCTACTTTTAATGTTCCAGGTGATCCGAGTTATACCTTACAGTGCTGTCCAGCTTTTTTCTTATGAATTTTACAAGGTTAACTGTCAATTATCTTTCCTGAATTTCTTTACCCCCAATATTGCATGTTGGTGTCTAAGTTATACCTTTGAATTTATAGAAAATATTCAAGGGAAAGGATGGTGAGCTCTCTGTTGTGGGAAGACTTGCAGCAGGTGCTTTTGCTGGCATGACATCAACTTTTGTAAGTAATTCATTGTGATGATATGCAGCTGCTTTCGTAATGTTGTTTTGTTTAATCCAAGGGATTAAACCTTTGTGTTTAAACACTTACGAGCAACTTCTTATTTTTAAAAATTAAGTTTATATTTTTCTTACCTCTTAATATCAGTGTATGTATCTAACTTTGTATGTGTTTATTTGTAGATCACTTACCCGTTAGATGTTCTAAGATTACGTTTAGCTGTTGAACCTGGTTATCGAACAATGTCAGAGGTATATAAACTTGTCTGCCTATGTATTTTCACAAGATCTTCCTCTGTAACTGAAGCATATTGTGGTTTTTCTAGGTCGCCTTGAGCATGCTAAGAGAGGAAGGATTTGCATCTTTTTACTATGGCCTTGGGCCTTCTCTCATTGGAATTGCTCCATATATTGCAGTGAACTTCTGTGTTTTTGATTTGTGAGTTCATCAGTAATCATTTGTCTTTTAAGAACATATGATATTAGAAAAGACATTGACATTGAATTATTCTGACCTTCTATGGACAATAGATTAAAGAAGTCATTGCCAGAGAAATATCAGAAGAGAACTGAGACCTCTTTGCTCACTGCTGTTATTTCAGCATCTCTTGCCACAATTACATGCTATCCTCTAGACACAGTGCGAAGGCAAATGCAATTGAAGGGTACACCTTATAAGACAGTATTAGATGCCATTTCAGGTTAGTACTTCTCGGATTTACCTTTTAGCATCAGCATGCTATAGTCACCCATGTTATGCACACATTAGTGACAAATAAAGAACTATAATAACCATATTTATGAGTTTTTCTTATCAGCTTCAAAATAATCACCATTGTTATGCGTGTCATAAGTCTTCTTCAGTATTATCATTACCTCATCTGTGGATTACGTGCCATCTTTAGTTAGGCAAATTCATTCTACAAACATAGCAGGATCAGGAATGTTACTAATAAAGTTGATGTACGATAACCAGGACATGTACACTTTTTTATATGATGGGGACTTTTGAAGTTTTAATGTTTTAGTAGTTTTATACTATTACTAAATTAATTATTTCATTGATGCAGGAATTGTAGCAAGGGATGGAGTTATCGGCTTGTATCGGGGATTTGTGCCAAATGCTTTGAAAAACCTACCAAATAGCAGGTACTTGTGATCTTCTATTTCTGATAAGTTTTCAATCTTCAAACTGCACCTCTTGATATTCCACTTCTGCTGATTCGTAATACCATTCTTGTGACATTAACCACATTGTATTGATTAATTATCTGACCCAGTCCATGTTTATATTTACAGCATCAGGCTTACTACATATGACATTTTCAAACGCTTAATTGCAGCTAGTGAGAAAGAGTTTCAAACAATTACCGAGGAAAACCGCAACAATCAAAAGAAACCCCAATGATTCATATTGTTGTACCATTCTTTTCCTGCTGAAATTTTCAGGACCAATGCTTCAGCAATTAGAATTTGCGGGAATTGCTTTTTTTTTTTTTGTGTTGATAGCCAAATTTTCAACATGTATGAGTTTATACCAGCAGCAGTTATGTTGTATCTCAGGGTTATAAATTTTGCAGGACACATACTTTTTTTCTGCTAAAAGTATTTTAGCTTTTGTTTTCTGGAAGGGATTTTGCTAAACTGTATTTTAGCTGTATTTTGACATACCTTTCCAAACACACTATTGTGGGATGAATTTTTTGTTAGTGCCAATAAATAACTTGGCTTTGTCTTTTATTTAGTGTCCCTCGCATCAAATTCATCCCAGAATAGTATGTTGAAAATAATGTATTGATGATACTATCCATTAATATGAACAATTATAGGAATCATAACGCGAAATTAATTTAAGGTTAAGTTTTTGGTGGGGCCAAATATGCATTTAAAGTGGCTATCCTAATCATACCCACCACCATGTCAACATATAACACTTTTACTTTTGAATACACACACGATAAGGCACAATCTGAGCAGGACTAATCTACTCCTCCTTATGCTTCTACAATTTTCACATTGATAGGGAGAAAAGTGAGTTAAATGAATTTAGTAATGTGATTGAGGAGAGTAATGAGAAAAATTATTTGTAAAATTTCATTTCTCGAATTTCCTCAATAAAAAGTTGTTATCCAAATCACACCCACCATATGTACAACCTTAGTTTTGATTGCTTGTAACTCTACTATTCAGGGACAGAACTAGATGAAACTTTTGGGGACCAATTTTATGTGTATGATTGTAGTTTTCTTTCTTTAAATTAGAAAATTACTTTAGTATCTTAAATTTGAATGATTTGATTTTTAAACACTATTATGAGAGATTAATAAAGTTTAAGAAATTATCAGTTCCTCAAATTTAGTATTTATGTTAATGTGTCTCAAACCTTAGTAATTTATATAATATTTTTAATTAAACTTCACACACTAAAAAGGGTTAATAAATAATAATTTGTTTTCAAATAATTCATAGATAAAATTATATAATATTAAGAAAAATAATAATGTATTCTAAATATAATTATTTATAACTCTTAAATTAATAGATGATAAAATAAAATTCTATCAGAAAATAAATGATAGTAATTTTTTAAAGAAAAATGAATATATTATCTTTGTAACAAAATTACAAATAAAGTCAGTAGAATACTTATGTAAAAAGAATAAGAATGTATTATTATCTCCACAGTAAAAAGAATAAAATATTTTATAAAAATTTAAATTAAATAAAGCTTAAATATGATTATCGTGTTTCCAAAGTATAAATCATTTTTACATTAAAAATTATATATATGTGTGTATAAAAAAGAAATTACGGCTAAAATTACAACCGGGGTGAACTGATTGAGTAAAAAACATTTTCTAGTTAAAAAGAATCTTCTTAAAATTTTGATGAAGATCATATTCATAAAAAATTGACTATAGTTAAGGAAAACCAAGATAATGTATTCATGATGAAAAGAAATATGCACACATATTTTTATATTAGTTTTATTCAACAATAATCTACATTAAGTTTAATGCAAACAACCGTAGTTGGATTATTTCATTATCTTCTTGAATTATTAGTTACGAGAACTCATATGTAACTAAAAAAAATAACAATCCTTCTTGAAATATCATTAAATAAGAAAAAAAAGGTATTGAAAACACTCAAATACGTAACACCAC
This sequence comes from Phaseolus lunatus, assembly GCA_013389735.1. Lineage (NCBI taxonomy): Eukaryota > Viridiplantae > Streptophyta > Magnoliopsida > Fabales > Fabaceae > Phaseolus > Phaseolus lunatus. Next base: position 13,752,895 of record CM023866.1, on the reverse strand, counting down.
ACTACACTATTGTATTATAAGAGAGAAAATTACAAAGAAAATGAAAGGTATGACTTTGAGTGACAAATGTTCCTCAAAAGAATTACAACATAAAACCTGTATCAATTTCACTTCTGATTGATAATCTTGACTAATGATTATTTTTTCAAATGTAAAATATGATTCTTCAAATGTCACAGTGAGAATTAAATGCTCAAATCTTGTCTCATTAATATAATGGATAAGTTTGGAAGAATTTGTAGACTTTTTTTCCCAAATGTTATGCTTTTGGGATTTCCTGGATATCACCATTTCATATTTAATTTCATAGATAACACAATTTCATATTTAATTCTCTGGATAACCTTTTTGGTTCACAGTGAAAATTTACAGTGAGAATTAGTTCGCAGAAAACCAAATTCTCACCTTTATTTCTTATTTCCTTAAAAAAATGTTTTCAAATTTTGGTTATTGGAGAGCCGAATTCTATGGTTTTTTTTTTTCCGATTATGAACAGGAGCAGAAAAAATATCATTTGTTGGGTCATCAAAATTCAATTTCTGAAAAATCCAGTTTTCGACTTTGGTGTAGGAATGTTTATCCAAAATTAATTACAGAGTAATTGGAATGGTGTTTTAGACTTTTTTTTGGCTTTGTTAAGAGTGAATGAGAAGGAAAAAAGGAAATATAAAATAAAATAAATTTTTTAAAAAATAAAATAAAATAATTTTAAGAAACTTTTTTATAAGTAAGAAACGTTTTGAAAATTTTAATTAAAATGAAGAGAATAATTTTTAAATGAGAGCAGAAAATTATTAAATTATGTAAGGTTAATTATTAAATTTTATTTTGTAGTGAATTTATATATTTATAAAATTGAAATAGAAGGAAATATAAAATTTGAAAATTAAAAATTAAAAATATTAAAATTTATAAAGGATAAAATTAATACAAAGATAATGAAATAAACTATTTTATAGATATTATGGGAAAAATCAATGAATTTTTTTTTTGTATTTTTATAATTAATTTGAATTGTGGAGAATAAATTATAATAAATTTGAAAATATATTTTTATAATAAAATTCAAATTTCCTGAAAAAATTATAATATTGGTACTAGAATTAAATGTTAATATTTTTGTTTGTTAAAAGATATCAAAATTAATAGCAAAAACTAAATAAAACTGTTGGGGTATTTTATAAAAAATATTAATTGTAATAATATTTATAAATATGAGGTGTTATCCAAGGAATTAAATATGAAATAGTGTTATCGAAGGAATTAATTTTCAAAAGCGTGTCATTTGCGGAAAAAAAGTTGAATTTTGATAGAGTTTATCCGAAAAAGCCTAGGAATGTCAGATTATGCTTATGCACAAATGGATTTAATCTTTTTGGTAAATATGCAAAAACATATTCTTATTAGCCAATTATCTTAACTTTATACATTTTTCCACCCATGGTGTGCATGAAAAGGGAATGTTTGTTGGAGTAAAACTCATAACAAATATAGTTAGAAGAACATGGTTAAAGGCTCATTTTATGTTTAGCTTATCTAGCTTAGTAGAGTAAAGTGAAACGCAAAGTCTAACACTTAATTAAATCACTTGACTAGTAGATATTCATGTTTACTTTAGCAAGTGATTAAATTATAATTTAGCATTTGCTCAATCAAATCCAGTATAAATATAATTTAACATAAAAAGGCTTTAACAAACATTTTAATAGGTTCTCAAGCATCATCTCTCATTCTTGGATTAGTTGAGACAATTATATCATGCAATTATAACAAAAGATAGAGAAAAGGGAAATTGGTTCATCGGTCTCTACAGATTACATGATGTTCTTGACCAAACTAGTCAAGTTCAACTAAGCAGACTGTAAGGACCTAGAAAAAATTTTAATTGGAATAAAAGTGTTATATTTAAATAATTTCTGAAGATGTTATTATTTAAAATGAAAAGAGCTTGTAATAGAAGTTTCATGGTGGTCAGACCTCGGACGTCGCCCAAGGTCTGAGGTCAGCTGGTAGAGGTCGGTCGGGGGACCATAGGGGGTTCCAAAAATCACACGTATTAAGGTGTGATTTGCACCTTAGATACGCTATGCATGCGAAACTCTATGCTGGGGCATAAGAGATTGTCCTTAGTGTTGCATGCATTGGCGCGCAAGGAGTTGGTACTGACCTGTCCTCGGGCAGGAGAAGCTACCGACGTCACCGAGTCATGTGGGAGTGATACCACAGACTTAGAGGAATGGGAGGACGAGCCCTCAGCTGGGTGTGACGATGTGACATCGGTGACCAGAGTGAGGCGATGTGTCCTCGTCACACACAAGGGCGATAAGAGATCACCAACAGGATGAGAGGAACATCGGTCATCAACCAGGATGGGAGACACATCGGTCGTCTTCCTGAATGAGACATCGGTTGTCTGCCAGATGGAGAGACATCGGACATCGGTCGTCTTTCAGGGTGAGGAATCAGTCATCGCCGGTATGAGAGGCATCAGTCATCGCCGGTATGAGAGGCATCAGTCATCGTCGGTATGAGAGGCATGGTCATCGCGCGAGCAGTCATCGGTAGATGGTTATCGCGCGATGTCGTGTTTCACGCAGATAAGGTGGGACCCAGGCTCCCAGCATGAGCGTTCTGCATGCGCGACACGTAGACGGAAATGGGTGTTTCAGAATAGTTGGCATCAGAGAGTTGGTAAGGCAGGTAACCCAAAGTTTGGTACGCACAGAGACATCATGTGGCAGTTCTGTTAGAGGAAATGTGCACGCAAACTTTCCTACAGAGTGGGCGGTGGCAGCGGCATTGCTGGGCAAGTTGGTTTAGATTCAAAACTCACTTCCTGAGAGGCAGAGAACGTTGCTGTGGTTTGAGAGTGATAGAGTGAGTTAGTCTTCATCCTTTTCCTTCCTCTCCTTCACTCTGCGATTTAGACCTTCTCACACACCAGTTGACGATCGGCGACTGCCCCTGGATTCCTGACGTTTGTGCCCTGCAAGTTTTCTGATCAAAGCCGTGAAACAAAGTAAGTCCTCCGTGCTCTGTTTTTAGAGTCGTTTCTGAACTTGAGAGAGTTGCGTCTGCATGGGCTTTGCATTCAACTCTTTTAGCTTCAGAATTAGTCTTTGTTAACGCAGAATATGGGTAAGGTCGTTAGTTTTATGACTAAGGCTCCATGGTGCAGGTTAAGGTATTCTTAAGTCTCCGTGGGTTTGGAGCTCTTAGTGAGGTTTTACGCTAGTCCAGGTAAGGGAAGCTAGCATTCGTTCAATAAAAACCTTAGGCTAGAAGATTCTGAAGTTGGGGCGACGTGGTCGCCGGTTTCAAACTTTCTTGCACGATGCTCTGTTTTTATGTGTGGGGCGACGTGATCGCCGGTTTTAATGCAAATTTCAAAATCCCCTGTTTTAGTGACGAATTGAAATTGTCTGATATTGAAATGTGAACTGTATATGATTTTCGAAATTCTGAACTTGGTTTTGATTGTTGTTGTGAATTGGAACCGTCCATTTACATGTTGTATGATGCATTGAATGTTGTGAATGTGGGATCAAGGCATAGTATTTTCAGGAAAGAAAATACCGTGTAAGATCGTGTGTAATGTGCATTGACTAGGGACTTGTCTAGAAGGAGATATCCTGACTCTCCTTATATAATGGAATCATATAGATGAAGTTATTCAAGCGTTGAGAGTCGAAGGAGGTTCATATGTATGGGTAAGTTGTTTGAAAGATAACTAACTTGACCTGTTGTATGGATTAACCCTGTCATACTGGGAGAGTGATGATATTGAGATTTATTTATGCGCATGGCTGTGTGGATTCACAGTGGTGTAGTATGACAGGTGCAGATCTCTGAGTCTGAGTCAACGCACGAGTCTTCCAGAAGTAGAGTCAAGTGTCTATGTGTTGTGAGTCAGTGGGAATTCTGACGTGAGAAAGATGAATATTGAAAATTGTTGATAGACACTTGATGGTTGTGTGATATGAATGAGAAAGTGATGGATTTTATGTGGGTGTTTAAAAGCTGATTTATGTTGATTTTAAAGTTTCGTATTTCAAGGTTTTTTTTTTGAATAGCTAGCTTACCCTATGTTTTGTGTTGTGTTTTGTGTTCTTAAAACTGTGATGATCGTGTGTAATTTACACGGGAGCAGATGATGTTGCAGGTAGTAGAGCTCCTCAGTGAGTGGTTGGACAAGGAGATCGCCTGTTCTTATGCTGTATTTTGTTTTATTTTGAAACACTGGATGGTTATGTATTAAAATTCCCTAGAGAAGGGATATTATTTTGAAATACAATGTATGGGATGGATGTATTTTATTATATATACATATGCTAATTTTGATATTATTGTTTTATGTTTATTTTATGATATAAATATGAATAAGATTTTAGGGGCGTTACATAGACTAATGCTGCAAAGTACATGTTGAATAATCTTTGGGCTCGTAGCCACTCTTGGTTAAACTAAGTATTCTTTGCTCAAGTCACACCTGGCTAACTTGAGTATGCTTTACTCAAGTCACTCCTGACTAACTTGAGTATTCTTTACACCTAGTCATTCTTAACTAACCAAGTATTCTTTCATATCACAACCACTCTTGGCTGACCTTGTAATGGAGTATTCTTTACTCAAACCACTCCTGGCTAACCTGTGTATTATTTTTTTAAATAGTCATTGTTGGCTAAGATTTCAAAGTTTGGTGTTTAATGATCAACTAGTCATTAGGTCTGATCACTAGGGAGGATTGCGTCTAATAATGAATAAAATGTTTAGGCTTTCTTTCCTAGTTTAGATCATCTTGCTCAATAGGGAAGGTAGCGTCTTTCGATGTATACAATGATTTGGGTCACACTCCTAGGTAGATGTGATGTGAGTTGATTTTAGATTGGCACATTTTAGAGGTTCCTCTTTTGTTTATGATTTTTTAGATTAACAATTTAAGGAGAGAACCCAAAGAAGATCCCCACTGGACACAAACTTAACCAAGTGGTTAAGTAAGTGTGAAGGTGTTCTAGAGGGAAAAGAGAAAAATACAAATATATGGTGGATGATGCAATGGTGCATAATTAAAGACAAAGAAAAATAAAGAAGATACCAAAGAAAGACCAATCAAAGAGTAGAGAATGACATATATGGAATGGAAAGTGGCGCAAGAAAAGAAGATAAAAAAAGAGGAAGGGATGAAGAAAGCTTATGGAGATGAGATGTTGTCATGCCACTTGGAGTGGTGGGAGACTCCAGGATGAGTGGTGAAGAGCCGCCACTTGAAGTGCACAAACATTCAATATAAGACCCAAAAAAAGAGAGCACTCAAGTCTCACTAAACACTTATGCAAAGTTTCTTTACTTTCAAAATTCAATGTGTAAATACATGGAGGAGGGCACCCTTTATATAGGAAGGAGTGACTTGGAGAGCAAGATGAGTGAAGGGTAGAAAGGGAAGGGGAGAGGGGTAGCCTAGGGTGTTGACCATGGTCAAAAACGTCCCTTAGGCATAATTTCTAGAAGTTAGGTTAAAAACCCTATTCTAGGTGCATGTGTCATGAAAAGTGGGCTTGGAACAAGCACATTTTCTAAGTACACTCCTATTTATGCTATGTAAACCTACTCTAGCTTATTATTCTATTTGAACCCCTAAAGTGAGCCCAAATTATTTACAAACATTTTGTCTTGTAAAAAGATCAGAAGAAAGAACATTTGATGCTCTAGTTTATGCCTAGTTCTTCTTCTGCTGAGGTCCTTCCGACATTTGGTGGGGCCTTGTCTTGGACGCGGAGATGACTTATCAAAGTGTGCTGTCCTTGGTCATCTTTTTGGCTATTTGGGTTGCATCATGCCCCCCAAGTTGGAAAGAATTTGTCCTCAAATTTAGAACTATTGCAAATGACATAGTTAGTTTGTTCACAGATAAGATATTGCAAGATGTGGGCTGTGAAGTAAACTTATGTTCATGAAGCTTTGGGAGTTCATAGGTTGAGTTCTATATACAGGCCATGTTTGGAAAGAATATTTGGGGATGAAATGACTTTTTGGTGCGAATTCTCTTAGAAGGTGGGAACCTTTAGAAGGTGTTTAAATATCATCCCTAACATTCTTTTGCAAAGATATCAAGTATTTAGAAGATTTTGGTAATGAAAAAGAGAAGGAAGAAGTATACCTAGGAGGTGCATTTATTTTTGTACGCATTCACAAGATGAGACCCATTTAACTTTCCTCTCCTTTTACATTTTCTCTTTTGGTTTTCATTTTTATTTGGTCCTCATTAACTTCCTTGGGAGAGAGGGGTTTTAAGATAACCTTATGCCCTTGGAAGTTGAAAGATATTTCATTGGTATGGTCATCATGTAAAACTTGTCTATCATATTGCCAAGGCCTTCCCAATAGAATATGTGTTGTTTCCATTGGCACAACATCACATAAAACCTCATCTTTATACTTTCCTATAGCAAAATTCATGAGGACTTGTTTATTAACCATGATTTCACCCTCTTCACTAAGCCATTGTAGTTTATAGGGCTTTGTACACTAGTGCAAAATGATGAAAGGAATACTCCTTTCCAAGTGCGGCTTCGCGCTAAAACGCATTTGATAAAAACGCGGTGGCATTTTTGAAATTAGTTTGTTTTACAAATGCGGTTATTAGTTAAAACCGCATCTGTAAATGAAATCTTTTCATTTACAGATGCGGTCATACACATGACCGCATCTGTAAATGAAAAAGCTTTTCATTTACAGATGCGGTTATACACATGACCGCATTTGTAAATGAAAAACTTTCATTTACAAATGCGGTTTTAACTAATAACCGCATTTGTAAAATGTTTTTAACCTAAAATTTGAAGCGCGTCACTGCACTTTCACTCTTTCTTCTCTGCTCTTGCTTGTCGCTGTTGCTGCACTGCGCTGTGTTCCTTGCTTCTGTGCATCTTCAGTGCTATTGCTTCCATAGTGAGTTTTGTATCCCATTTCATTCTCTTCAGTTCGCTTTAGGAATGCTGTTCTTATATATGGTTTTTTCCTTGCAGTGCTTGAAGTTACTGTTGCATTGCTCATTTCCAACGCTGCTCCGCCGCTGTCACGCCACTCTTCCGCTTCCACCTCTGGTTTTCTACCACTTGAATCAGCATTTTTGCACACAAGGTTGGTTCATTTTTAGATTTTTTGAATTTTACTTTGTTTATTTTGAATTTTTGACTTTATGTATTATAATTTGTATATTATTTAATATAAATTTGTATTATATAATTTTTAATTTTTAAAATTTATATTATTTAGTTGGTAGTTTTTATGTTAGTTTTGTTTTAGATTTTGTGAATTTTTTTTTGCTGTACTTTGAATATTTTTTTTTATGTATTATAATTTGTATATTATTTAATATAAATTTGTATTAATTTATATAATTTGTATTATATAATTTCTATTTTCTAAAATTTATATTATTTAGTAATTATTTGTTAGTTTATAGTAGAATTTATGTTATGTTAGTTGTTACATTAGAATAGAATATCGTGTTTGTATTTGGACCTCTGACAATAATACGTGCTGGTATTGAGTCCGGGGGTGTTCGACCCTCGGCAAATGCATGAGATAGAACACTTATTAGAAAATCCTAGGTAACTATATTGCAGAATATATAATGGATCGAAGTTGGATTCATTGTGCTCGTATAAGTGATGAGTACGAAAGAGGAGTAGAAGAATTTATACAATTTGCGCAGCGTAACACGATTAATAGTGGTCGTGATGGAGGAAAGATTAAGTGTCCGTGCGTTAACTGTTTGAATGGAAGGATACTGGATGTGAATATCATGAGGGAACACCTGCTATGTGATGGGTTTCTTCGATCTTATACAACTTGGACATGGCATGGTGAATTATTAAATTTACCTCGTGTTTCCGTAACTGAAGAATATGTGGGATCCACCATGGATGAAGCAGAACACGATGATGTAGTTGATGATCGATTGGAGGACATGATTCGTGATGTGGGAGCTGAGTCTTTTGCAAAAGCGCATGGATATGAAGTATGTCAAGCGATGTAGAGACTCCATTGTATCCTGGATCAACTAACTTCACACGGTTGTCGGCGATGTTAAGATTGATGAATTTGAAGGCACTAAATGGATGGACTGATAAAAGTTTCACGGAATTGCTCCAGCTGTTGAAGGATATGCTTCCAAAGGGAAATACTCTACCTAATCGTAATTACGAGGCCAAAAAGATTCTTTGTCCAATGGGTATGGAGTATAAAAAGATACATGCATGTCCTAATGATTGTATATTATACCGGAAAGATTTTGAATTGTTAAAAAGTTGTCCGAGGTGTGGGTTATCACGTTATAAATTGAAACAAACAGATGATGATACTATTGAAGAGATGGAAAAGCATAGACCCCCAATGAAGGTTATGTGGTATCTTCCCATCATTCCAAGGATGAAGCGTTAGACGATGCTAAGAATCTTAGATGGCATGCAGATGAGAGGAAATGTGATGGCATGTACTGACATCCAACTGATTCTATTTAGTGGAAGAAATTTGATGATGAGTTTCCAGAGTTTGGTAAAGAATCAAGAAATATCCAACTTGGTCTAGCTACAGATGGAATGAATCTGTTTGGTAATATGAGTACAAATCACAGTTCATGGCCTGTTTTACTAGTTATTTACATCTTACCTCCTGGATTGTGCATGAAGCGAAAGTACATGATGTTGTCTATGATGATATCTAGTCCGAAATAGCCAGGGAATGACATAGATGTTTATCTAAGTCCCCTAATCAAAGATTTGAAGTTAATGTGGGATGAGGGTGTTCAAGTATTTGACGGATTTGCTAATGAAACTTTCAAGCTTCATGCCATGTTATTTTGCACCATCAATGACTTTCCGGCATATGGTAACTTATCAGGTTATAGTGTTAAGGGTCATAAAGCATGTCCAATATGTGAAGAAGACACTGCTTCTCAACAATTGAAACATGGAAGGAAGACAGTATATCTTCGCCATCGGAGGTTTCTTAGAAGTCATCATCCTTACCGGAGGTTGAAAAAAGCCTTTAATGGACACCAAGAGACTAGTGGTCCACCAACTCCACTAACTGTTGCTGAGGTTTACGAAAAGGTAAATAACATAGACCACACCTTCGGTAAGTCAAAAAAAAAGTCAGTTGTGACTAACATTTGGAAGAAAAAATCAATCTTCTTTGATCTTCCGTACTGGTCGAGGTTACAAGTCAGACACTATATAGATGTAATGCATGTTGAGAAGAATGTGTGTGATAGCTTAATTGGTACACTTCTTAACATTAACGGGAAGACGAAGGATGGTCTAAATGCTCGTTTAGATTTGGTTGAGATGAACATACGAGGGGAGTTGGACCGATAGAAATGGGTAAGCGTACATATTTGCCCCCAGCCTGTTATACCATGTCAAAAAATGAAAAAGTAAGTTTCTGTCAATGTCTAAAGGGTGTAAAAGTGCCACAAGGACATTCCTCAAATGTGAAGAGCCTGGTGTCAATGCAAGATTTGAAGTTAATTGGGTTGAAGTCTCATGATTGCCACATCTTGATGCAATAACTTCTGCCTGTAGCTATTCGTGGGATCTTACCAAAAAATGTTAGACATACCATAACCCGTTTGTGCTCATTCTTCTCTTTCATCTGTTGTAAAGTCATTGATCCATTAAAACTAGATGAACTTCAAGATGAAATTATTGTTATCTTATGTGAATTGGAGATGTTTTTTCCTCCATCTTTTTTTGACATCATGGTTCATCTACTTGTGCATCTGGTTAGAGAGGTTAGATTGTGTGGACCAGTGTACTTAAGATGAATGTATCCTGTTGAGCGGTATATGAAAATTTTGAAAGGTTATGTGAAAAATCATTATCGTCCAGAAGCTTCAATGATTGAAAGGTACATAGCTGAAGAAAGTATTGAATTTTGTTCAGATTACATGTCAAAAGCAAATCCAATAGGTCTTCCAGCTAATTCATGGCACCATAGGCGTTCTACAAGTAAATGTTTACGCGGTATGAATATTGTAAGCAAATCTCGGTCAGAAGTCTTGCAAGCACATTTGTATATATTGAATAATACAGATGAAGTTATACCTTACATAGAAGCTCATAAAGCCATTGTGAAGGCAAATAATCCAAGACAAGCAGACAAATGGGTCTTGATGGAGCATAATAGAACATTCATGCCTTGGTTTAAAGAGGAGGTGTTAAAGGATTCAACGGCATCGGAGACCTTGACCTGGTTGGCTGCTGGATTGAAGTTTGATGTCATTTCTTGTAAATCGTACGAAGTGAATAATTGTATATTTTACACTAAGTCTATGGATGAAAAGAGTATAGTTCAAAATTTTGGTGTTACTCTTGAAGCCGAGTCAATGCAGTTTTCCACCTCGAAAGATACAAATCCTGTAATTGGATCAATGGCATATTATGGATTTATAGAAGAGATATGGGAGCTTGACTATACTAAGTTTTCAGTTCCAGTTTTCAAGTGTATACGGGTTGACAATAAAAGTGGGGTTAAAATTGATGAATCAGGATTCACACTAGTGGACTTTCGAAAGATAGGGTATCGAGATGAGCCATTTATAATGGTTCAACAAGCATCTCAAGTTTTCTACGTGAAAGATCCTACGTCAGAACATTGGTATGTTGTTTTACACGGGAAAAAACAAGGGGAGGCCATAGATGATATTGAAAATGGTGAACCCCATTCATTCACACCAATGATAACTAATAAAGATGACGATGTACTTGATCATGTATATGCAACCCGTAAAGACCACAGTGAAGGAATTTACATATGAACTTGTAACCCATTATGGTAATAAATTTAGAAATATTTTTTATAATATGCATTTACTATATTATGTTTTTGTTTTATATGATTTTCTTTCCATGCAGATGAACTAATGTTTGTTAAATAATTTTTTTAACAGAGATATGGGTGACGATCAAACTCCAACTAGACCTCGATCCGGACGAGGCAACAGAGGACCTACTAGGATGAAGCATCTGGCAAAGAAACGTGTAGTTGGTGACAAGACAGCTGTTGACATTGACGTCAACACTGGAATGGCATCTGGTCCTAATGCAGATGAGTTTAATAGCTATCTTGGAGTTCTTTCTCTTGAGAGACTCTCCATTTTGATTAATTCATGGGACGAGGTGTCAGAGGTCGACTGAAACATGCTGTGGGAGGATGTTCTGGTAAGCTTTACATAATTATTGTTATCATATAAAACTATTTAATATTCATTGACTAACTTTACTTTGGTGATGTTATTTTGCACGCAAATTTTGAAATTCCTAATGTGGAACCGCTTCGATCAAGGATTCTATCCAATATCGGACAGAAGTTTCACGCCTTTAAGTCAAGACTCACGATGAGATACATTTTTGGTGAGCTTAAGGATGAAATTCCTTGTGAAAGATACAATTTTATTGATGAAGAGACATGGCTTGCTTTTAAAGAAAGTCGTCTAACTGAAGAATGGACTGTAAGTGAAGCTACTTAACTATTTTGACTTATATAACATTAATGAGTTAATATTTCATGAATTCACTTTGTTTATTTCAATTATGACAACATCGGCGGAAGAAAGCTCAAGAAATAGCTTTAAAGAATCTTACCCCGCACGTAATGTCTCGTGCGGGGTATGGAAAGCTTGAGCAAGCACTGATGGTTGAAAAGGAGCAATCCAGACAGGGGAGTGCATCTCAGGATGTGGAAACAGGGGTCACTTCTCCTCCATCACCACCTATGCGCCATGACAAATGGAAGAGGGCCTGAATTAAGAAGTCGGGTGCACCAAGTTCTGAGCAATCAGGGCTTATCATTGAAAAAATTGTAAGTTATTTAAGCCTTTTTTCATCTATTATGATGCATTACTTATAATAAAACCTCATATGATTTTTTTCTCTTGCAGGATGCCTTGGACTCCCAAGGTAATTTTGTTGCTGAAGGTCGTCGCGATATCCTTGTTGAAGCAATTGGACAACCTGAGCACTCTAGTCATGTTCGTGCAGCTGGACAAGGAGTTGGAATTAGACTTTATTTTGGAGCTGCACAATGACACTCATCCTCCTCCTCCAAAGAGAGCAAAAAAGAAATGGAGCAAAGGCTACGTCAAGAACTACTGGATGAGATGAGAAGGGAGACGGAAAAGATGAGGCTAGAGTTGCGACAAGAGATATCGCAACAACTTTGTGCTGAGCAGCCAATTTAGACGCTTCTTAGTCCCGCTCCCAAGAGCACAAAGGGGAGTTGTGCAGCTCCTACAGCATCAGGGGGGATGATATCATTGGCCAGACGAGCCAATGTGAGCTACTGGTAGAGGGTGGCATGATTCCTCAGGTGGTGGCCATTGGAAAAGTCTATGAAGACGCCACCACCTTACATAACGTTCCTCTCTCCCCTGATGCAGCAAAGGTCATGGTTGAATGAGTACGAGTACCTGATGCTCGTCTTCCACTACCTTCAGAAGAGGTAACAACTGTGGCCGAAGCATTTCAGTCCTTTGTAGCCTGGCCCAGACACCTGATTCGATATATGCCACAACCACTGGTAATAATTTCATTTCATATGCTAATTTATATTTATATATTACATGTAATTTATAACAAATCTTTTTTCTTTTTGTAGAAACCTCGTCGGAAACCAAGTCCGAAAAAGAAACAAGAGGTTCCGCTTGACGATCCTATAGCTTCCTTAGCTATAGTTGCTAGACAAATTGGACGAGATCCTCTGGAAGTCCCATGGGATGATACCTTTTTTGAAATAAACCCTGAGCTACCATTGTACATATACATGTCAGATCTGCTAGAATTTGTAGCTAGGGATCAGGAGCTGAATATAAATATCATTCAATTTTTTATGATGTAAGTATCGTTACCTACATTTCATTTTCATTTATGTTAAATTAGCATTCATTATGATTTAACTAATTACTTGTAGGTTTTTGAATGGTGTCTCTGTCACTGAGGGGAAGGAAAATGTGTATGGATTCTTAGATCCTGCATATACTAATCCCACTGGAGCAAAGACAAATGAGACCCAATCATACATCACTAACACCCTGGAAAGAGAGGGAAAAGAGGTTTATTTGTGCCCTTATATTAACGAGTAAGTTTAAATATATATGTTAAAAGTTTATTATATTCATGTTTTATAAATTTACTCAACTATTTTCATGGATGATATAGGGGTCATTGGCAATTACTTGTCTTATCAGTGAAGGATAGGATGTAACATCCCGCCAAATTCTTTTCATATTTATAAAATGAAATAAAGGTAAACAAATATATCGAAGTGAAACATAATTGTATATATGTAATGAAATTTCTCCTCACAGAGAGTTTAATACATAATCGGTCAATTTTCCAAAACTTAAACAAAATACAGTAAAATAGAAAGACAGGCGATCTCCTAACAGCAAAAAGGCGATCTCCTATCAGAAAAGGCGATCTCCTATCAGAAAAACAGAAAAAGGGTGATCGCCAAACAGAAACAGAAACAGGCGATCTCCTTCCGGCGACCACTCACAGAGGAGCTCTACTTCCTGCAACATCATCTGCTCCCGTGTAAATTATACACGATCATCACAGGTTTAAGAAAAAGCCAAACACAACACCAAAAACACAGGGTAAGCTAGATATTTGAAAGAGAATTTAGATATGAAACTTTAAAATCAAGATAGAACAAATTTAAGACACCCACGTAAAAACCATCAACTTTCTCATTCCCTTCACATGACCATCAAGTAATCACATATTTCACAATTCCTCAAGAGTCTTTCAATTCACATAATTCATCAAGTGTCTATCAATTTCAAAGTTTCTCATTTCTTACGTCAGACTTCCACTGATTCAACACACATACACACATACCACACCACTGTAAAGTCCACACAGGACAGCTAATGAAGTCCACATAGGACAGCAAGTAAAGTCCACACAGGACACTTGACACTACTTCCGGAAGACACGTGCATTGACTAGACTCAAAGATCTGCACCTGTCATACTACACTGCTGTAAAGTTTCCACAGCTATGCGCATCAACATAATCTCGATCTCAATCTCATCACTCTCACAGTATGACAGGGTGAATCCACACAACAGGTCAAGTAGTTATCTTTCAAACACTTACCCATACGTATGAACCTCCATCGACTCTCAACGCCTGAATAACTTCATCTATATGAATTCATTATCTCAGGAGAGTCAGGATATCTCATTATAGAAATCACCGATCAATGCACATCCTACACGATCTTACACGGTATTTTCTTTCCTGAAAATACTATGCCTTGATCCCACATTCACAACATTCAACACATCATATAACACTTAAATGAACGATTCCAATCACAGCAAAACTCATTCCAAGGTTCAGATTTTCGAATATCACATGCATTTCACATTTAAATCTCAAACAGTTTTCAAACAACACAAAAACAGGGGAGTTCGAAAAACAACGCCAAAACCGGCGATCTCGTCCAAAAACAAGGGATTACACAATAACAATTGAACACCGGCGACCACGTTGCCCCATCATCTCAATCATCTAATACAAGGTTTTCGTTGGAAATAAGGCTAGCTTCCCTTACCTGAGCTTGCGCAAAACACCAAGAGCTCCAAAACCCACCGAAGCTTAAAGATGCCTTAGCTCTGTTTTAGCGTCTAGTTTGGAGAACTTGCAGAGAACCTCCCAGGTGCTCCAAGGGCAGACGTCGCTCGTCGTACTGGTGCTTGAGGATGCCTGAATCACAGCGCGAAGGAGAGAAAAGAGAAGGATGAAGGTAAACTCACTCCTTCACTCTTGAACCACTGCAACGTCCTTTGCCTCTCAGAAGTGGGTTTTTGAATCTTAAACCAACTTGTCCACAAAAGCCGCTGCCACCACCCACTCTGCAGGGAAGTTTGCGTGTACGCTTCCCTGAACAGTACGACTACGCGTGCCTCTGCGCAGGCCAACGCTCTGATGTCACTATTCTGAACCACCCTTTTTGTCTACGTGTCGCCCGTGCAGTACGTCTGATGCTGAGAGCCTGGGTCCCACCTTATCTGTGTGAAACTCGACATCGCGCGATAACCTTCCACCGATGACCGCTCGCGCGATGACTATCCACCGATGTCTCATCCTGGCAGACGACCGATGTCTCTCCCTGGAAAACGACCGATGTGTCCCTCATCCTGGCGATGACCGTCTGTCTCTCATACCGGCGATGACTGATGTGCCTCATCCCGGTGATGACTGATTCCTCTTCCTGACGGACGACTAATGTCTCACCCTGGAGGACCACCGATGTCTCACTCTGGCAGACAACCGATGTCTCACTCTGAAGGACCACCGATGTCTCACCCTGGCAGACCACCGATGTGTCTCCCATCCTGGTTGATGACTGATGTTCCTCTCATCCTGTTGGCGATCTCTTATCACCCTTGTGTGTGACGAGAACACATCGCCTTACTCTGGTCACCGATGTCACATCGTCCCACCTTGCTGAAGGTTCTTCATCCCACTATGTTACGTCCAAGGTATCACCTCCACATGGCTTGGTGATGTCGGTAGCTTCACATTTCCAAGAATAGATCAGCACTACTCCTCGTGCGCCCATGCATGCAACACTAAGGACGATTTCTTATGCTCCAGCATAGAGCTTCGCATGCACAGTGTATCTAAAGCTTAACCCACACCTTGATACGCGTGGTTTTTGGAACCCACTATGGTTGATCCAGCATCTTGACCACATACTACGTGCACTCCCGTCGATCACGTACACCATTGGCGGTCATGTCTCCTCTAGGCGACAGGCGATTTTGTGCCAGAGAAGTCGGAGATCGCCTCCGTCTTCAATAACGGCGATCTCGTAGAAGACTTCTTAGCTACACTTTTCTTCCTTTACTCTTCTTGATCCACATGTCAGCCGACCGACCTCTACCAGCTGACCCCAGACCTTGGGCGACGTCCGATGTCCAACTACTACGAAACTTCTATTACCAACTCTTTGTAATTTAAATAATAACATCCTCTGAAATTATTTAAATCTAACACTTTTATTCCAATTAAAGTTTCTAGGTCCTTACATAGGACGGCTTTGTGGTTCTGTTCCCTACACAAGAAGATATCGACAAGTTTTAAGAATATCATTGATAAGTAAGTACACTATAAACTTAACTATGGTTGAAACTATAAGTAATCCACTAACAAGGTTTTTTGTCTCAACCAGTTCATGGCGTGGATATAACATTCTAAAAGGGAGATCGAATTCAAATTTTCAAAATTTGAACTGGATAAGATTAAAGGTATGTAAGATTTTTCTTTCTTTTTTCATTGTTTAATTATACTAACTTTTACAATTTATTGAATTATAGTGTAATAAACAACCAGGAAGCTATGAGTGTGGCTATTACGTCATGCAATGGATGAGTACCATTGTAAGACTAGGTCTTACAAGTAATTGGCAGGAGGTAAGATTTCTTAAATTATTTTTATAACTTCAAACTAATTTATCTATCTTAAAACTAATTTATGTGTCAACCATTTTGAAATGCAGTTCTTCACGGATGAGGAACCCATGAGTTCGGAAGCCATGACATATGTGAGACAATCTTGGTCCACATATTTCCTAAACTTTTATAACTCTACGATTTTATCAATAGTGTAAGAAGATAGATAGAGATATATTATTACTATTTTTGTATACATTTTGATCAATTACTATAAATTGACTTTTAGTTTATCTAAATCTGGTTATCTGTCTGGCTGGCTGGGTATAATGAAACTGCACAAGATAATTCGTATGGGAAAAAAACTAACCAAATCATTCTAAAAAAAAAAAACCTGATTTACAGATGCGGTTTGTAAGGACCTGTAAAATTCAATTGGAATAAAAAGGGATGTATTTTAAATGAATTCTAAGTATGTTTTTATTTAAAATAAAAAGGAAGGAAAGTGTAGCTTATAAGACTATGAGATCGCCTAGTTAGTACTTAATCGCCGGTCGTCTACTACACATGATCGCCAGGGCGCGAGGCATGTGGACGTCGCCAGGGTCGCGAGAGGCATGTGGACGTCGCCAGGGCGCACGAGGCATGCGGGCAACGCCGGGGCGCGAGAGGCATGCGAGCGTCGCCGGGGCGTGAGGCATGCGGGCAACGCTGGGGCGCGAGAGGCATGCGGGCGTCGTCGGGGCGCGAGGCATGAGGCATCGCCGGGTCGCGAGAGGCATGCGGGCGTTGCCAGGGATAGACATCGGTCGTCTCCTAGGGAGAGACATCGGTCGTCTTCCAGGGAGAGACATCGGTCGTTTGCCAGTATGAGACCTTAGTGGATAGTCATCGCGCGAGCGGTCATCGGTGGAAGGTTATCACGCGATGGCGAGCTTCACACAGATAAAGTGGGACCCAGACTCCCAGCATGAAACGTCCTGCACGCGCGCCACGTAGACAAAAAGGGTGGTTCAGAGTGGTGACATCAGAATGTTAGCATGCGCAGGAGACACTCGCGGTCGTACTGTTCAGGGCAGTGGTTGGAATGCACCAGAGACAACAGTGGTCGTACTGTTCAGGGCAGTGGTTGGCATGCACCAGAGACAACAGTGGTCGTACTGTTCAGTGAAAACGTACACTCAGGCTTTCCTGCAGAAGGGGTGGCAGCAGCAGCATACGTGGACAGGTAGGCTTGGATTCAAAAGCCACTGCGGGAAGGCAAAGAGCGTTACAGTGACTCAAGAGTGAAAGAGTGAGTGCAACTCCCTCCCTCCCTTTTTCTCTCCTTTGCGTTGCGACTCAGGCAACCTCAAGCATCAGTGCGGCGAGCGACGTTTGCCCTTAGAGCACCTGGGAGTTTCTCTGCAAGTTCTACAAACCAGGCGCTGAAAACAGAGCTAAGGCATCCTTTAAGCTCGGTGGATTTTGGAGCTCTTGGTGTTTTGCGCAAGTCCAGGTAAGGGAAGCTAGCCTTATTTCCAACGAAAATCCTTATATTCATGATTGAGATGATGGGGGCGACGTAGTCGCCGGTTTTTCAACTGTTATTGTACAATCCTCTGTTTTTGAACGAGATCGCCGGTTTTGGCGTTGTTTTTCGAACTCCCTGTTTTGTGTTGTTTTGAAGCTGTTTGAGATCTAAATGTGATATTCGAAAATATGAACCATGAAATGATTGTTGTTGTGATTAGAATTATTCATTTAAGTGTTATAGGATGTGTGGAATGTCGTGAATGTGGGATCAAGACATAGTATTTTCAGGAAAGGAAATACCGTGTTGAGATTTGGTTATGAAGTGTATTGATCTGTGAGTATCCTGTGAATGAGGCGATCCTGACTCTGCTGAGATAATGGAATCACATCGAAGAAGTTATCCAGTTGGTGAGAGTCGAAGGAGGTTCATATGAATGGGTGAGTCGTGTGAAAAAGAACGAGCTCGGCCTATTCTATGGATTAACCCTGTCATACTGTGAGAGTGATGAAATGAGAACGAGTTTGTGTTGATGCGCATGGCTGTGGGAACATTACAGCCAATGAAGTATGACAGGTGCATATCTCTGGATGCTAAGTTCAACGCACGAGTCTTCCGGAAGTAGTGTCAAGTGTCTTGTGTGATGAGTCAGTGGAAGTCTAACGTGAGAAATGAGGAACATTGAAATTGTTAGACACTTGATAAATGTTGTGATTTTAATGACCTTTGAGGAATCGTGCAATATGTGTTTAGTTGATGGTTTACGTGGGTATCTTGAATTTGTTTTATCTTGATTTTAAAGTTCATATCTAAACTCTTTTTCAAATGTCTAGCTTACCCTGTGGTGTTTCGTTGGTGTTGTGTTTGGCTCTTTCTTAAACCTGTGATGATCGTGTATAATTTACACGGGAGCAGATGATGTTGCAGGAAGCAGAGCTCCTCAGTGAGTGGTCGCCGGAAGGAGATCGCCTGTTTCTACTTCTGTTAGGCGATCCCCCTTTCGCTGTCTTCTGATGGGAGATCGCCCTCTTCTGATAGGAGATCGCCCTCTTCCGATAGGAGATCGCCTGCTCTGTTTTTTTTACTGTATTTTGTTTATGTTTCTGGAAAATTTGACCGAATTTGTATTAAACTCCCTGTGAGGAGAAACTACATTTCATATATATAATATTTTGTTCACTTCAATCTATTCGTTACCTTTATTTTCATTATATAAACATGAATAGTATTTTGGCGGGATGTGACACGGTTGTTTACCTTAACCGCATCTGTAAATCAAGGCAATGATTTACAGATGCGGTTGCTTACTACAACCGCATCTGTAAATGTGATTTACAGATGCGGTTGTTTACTACAACCGCATCCGTAAATCATTCCCTTGATTTACAGATGCGGTTAAGGTAAACAACCGCATCTATAAATCATTGCCATTCAAAACCTGGGCACAACTCTGGAGCATTTACAGATGCGGTTATGGTAAATAACCGCATCTGTAAATCATTCCAATTCCAAACCTGGGCACACCTTTGGAGCATTTACAGATGCGGCTCCAACAAAAAGCCACATCTGTAAATAGTATTTATAGATGCGGTTGTTTAACCGCATTTGTAAATCTCTGATTTACAAATGCGTGTTGATCAAATGCGATTTTATAGCCGCATTTGTAAAATAAAAATAGCCGCATTTGTTTTAAGTTTCTGCACTAGTGGTATGAGAGATAGTGGGTAATCCAAGCTTCTCCACTACTCTTGTACTTGCCACATTAGCACAACTACCCCCATCTATTATCATGGAACATAACTTGTTGTTGATAAGGCAGTGGGTGTGGAAAATATTTTCTCTTTGGATTTCATCCAAAGGTTTTTGAATTGTTCCTAACATTCGCCTTACCACCAATAAGTCACTTTCACAAGGTATCTCACATTCATTTTCACTAGGGGTTTTTGAAGGGGTAGGGGAGTTAGACCTCGAAGATTGATCACTACTATCATTTAATACTATCCCCCCTTTTACCATCATGGTTCTTTTGTTAGGGCAATTTGCAGCGATATGACCGAAATCTAAACATTTAAAACATTTTTTTATTTGAGGTTTTGGTTGGTGATTTAGTCCTAGAAGGAGAAGGATTGTCTTTAGAAGTTTGTGGGGTGGATTCTTTAGAGGATTTGGAAGGACTATCTTTTTTTGAAATTTTATTTTTAACCTTCCAAGATGAGTTATGGAAGCCATCATTATGTGTATATTTGAAAGATGTTTTCTTGAAAAGTTGTGATTCAACCTTGATGGCTAGGTGAACCAATTTTTCTAAAGATGTATACTTATAAAGTTCTACAACATTTTGAATTTCTCTTTTTAATCCACTCATAAATCTAGCAATCTTTGACTCTTCAATTTCATGCATGTTAATCTTAGTCAAAGTTACTTCTAAATCTTTGAAGTATTCATCTATACTCCTAGGCCCTTGATGAAGCCGTTGGAGCTTCAACAAGAGTTCCTTCCTATGGTGAAGAGGAACAAACCACGCGCGCATGCGTAACTTTAAATCGTTCTAAGAGACCACGACTGACCTCTTGCTTAGCCCAATGTCCATTATAGTTTGATGTCACCACTGCATGGCATAATCTAAAAACTCTAAGGAAGCTAACCTAACTTTTTGGTTTTCTTCGACCTCATACACATTAAATATTTGTTCTACTTTAGCTTCCCATCCTAAATACAAATCGGGATCACTTTCCCCACTAAAACTAGGTAATTTAATAAAAGGAAAAAAAGGCTTTGGTGGTGGGTGTTGATGGCGCCTCTCTTCAAAGTTTTGCACTTTAGAATTAAGATTGAGATTACTTAGCAATTTAAGGTGAGAAACTTAATGAAAATCCCCACTAGACATTAACTTAACCAAGTGGTTAAGTAGATGTGAAGGTTCATTTCACAAAGGCAAAAGGAAGAGGAAAAGTAGAATGAATGCAAGCCGAAACTTAGAATTTAGGAAGGAGAAAAGGAATGCATCAATGGTGTACAAGCCATTCCAAATGATGCTTCCAACTCACAAAGGAGTTTCCAAAAATCGAGAACAAGATTAAAGAACAATGGGAAACTAAAGACATAAAATTGGAATGGAATAATGGATGCAATGATGAAAGAAAGAACTTATGGAGGTGGAGCAATGGTGTATCATGCCACTTGATAGGATGAAACCACCAAGATAAGTGAAGGGAGGGTGCCACTTGAGAGCTTCAACACTCCAAGATAAGACCAAGAGAGGAGGAATTTCACTCACTCACAAATCACACAAAAAATGTGTATTGTTTCTTCACTCTAATTTCAACTTAGAAATACAGGAGGTAGACCTCTCTATTTATAGATTTAGGAGCCTTGGAAAAGAAGAAAAGAGGGTAGAATGGGAAAAGGAAAAAAAGTGGGCAGCCATAGGGTTTGACTAAGTCAATTCCGTATTCTAGGCTTATCCTTCTAGAAACTAGATCAAAAAGCCTTCAAATGGGCTAGGAACAAGCTAGAATGCTACCCACACCCCCTACTATGCTAAAGGCACTTTATTCTACCTTATTTCTACTATTTGGACCCCTTATTTGAGCCCAATTTATTTACAACATTTTTCTAAATATTTAAGAAGACTAATAGGAAGAACTTCAAGTGCTCTGAACCTTGTCCATT
This sequence comes from Phaseolus lunatus, assembly GCA_013389735.1. Classification (NCBI taxonomy): domain Eukaryota; kingdom Viridiplantae; phylum Streptophyta; class Magnoliopsida; order Fabales; family Fabaceae; genus Phaseolus; species Phaseolus lunatus. The sequence continues at coordinate 13,731,242 of CM023866.1, read as the reverse complement.
CCTCCTATTGAAGAGGTCTCCTTCGCTTGTTGAGATGACCCTTTATAGTTGGCATTCTTGGTCATCGTCTTGTGGACTTGGTTTAGGAGTCTTTGTGGGTTTGTATCACTTGGTCTTCTTCTTGACTCCCATAGTGCATGTAGCTTCTAGTAGCTCTTCTCGGCTCCCATCTCCTTTCTCTAGTTTGTCTCTCTTAAGCCTCTTATAATCTTTGCAACCTTCCACTAATTGCCTTATTTCCTCTTCTTTGTGGGTAAAACTCCTCTTGGCATCTGCAAGCTCTCCCAAAAGATGTGCCTTTAGAGGAGAGTGTGGCTTTGAAGATTCTCCTGAAGACAAATGAGCCATAATTTGGACAGAAAGGAAACAAACAATTAGTGAAAAATAATTATATTATCCACTCACTCACTTGTATCACTCGACTATTTAGTAAAGGAGGGGAAAAAATTGTAATGCACTCAAGAAAGATTGCACTAAAAAAAAGGTCTACAATTGGTAGTCAACACTTCAAGTAAAAAAGGTCAAAGCTCTTACACTTTCTCACCAAGGATCCCCACAACAAAACTTAAGAAAGATTTGAAGACAAACAAGAAAAGATAAAAGAAAGAAAGCTAAACTAAATGGGAAATAAGATAGTGACAAAGCTTTAGAGAAGACAAAGAAGAAAAACACTTTTGAAGACTCAAAGAAACTTAATTAAACTTTTAACTATGAAGTTTTGATTTTCTTAGAAATTGTAAAAGCAAGAAGGATAAAATTCCACAAATATGAAAACAATTTGCCACATAAAAAGAATCCTCTTTTTAGTAATTTTGAACTTGAAAAGTGAATTGCACTAACTTTGTTTGTTTGTTTTTTTTTTTCCTTTTGTTTTATGGAATCAAAATGTCCATAATCTTGGTATCCATATTTTAATTCACTTTCAATTTTCACAAATAGATTGGGATTCAATTCATATGATCACTTAAATTTTTGTTTGGAACTAGGTCAACTTCTGCTCAAACAAATTCTAATTGATTTTGAGTTCTTCACAATTAAAAATCAAAATAAGCATAATGGATTTAAGACTCCTAGAACACTGAGAACATAAGACTCAAGCAAAAGATGTAAGGAAAAAAAATTGACACAAAAAAAAAATTCAAAAGCAGAATTTAAAGTGCTTAATAAATAAAAAGGCAGAATTGTAAATGACAAGGAATTTAAAGACTGAATTGAAAGTTGTTGAATTATAAAGCGAAATTTAAATTGTTGGAAGATAAAAGCAAAATTGAAATGTGTTGGAATTTTAAAGCAGAAAATCAACTCATAAAAGATAAGCACAATTAAAACCATGCTCTAAATACCATGATGTGAGTTGATTTTGGATTGCACATTTTTTTGTTCATAAATTCTTGGCTATTTGGGGTTGTATCAAGATGGATAAAAATTCTAAGTGTTTTCTATTTGGTTTCTCAGGGTCCTAATACATTTATCTTCTTTCAGCTTAAGGATCCTTCTGTGAAGCTATGAGGTGTGCTCTATCGTATAACCAACATACATGTATGTTGCAACCTCTGCTTTATTGGCTTAAAGGAGTGCTCTTTACTTGAGCAACCTTTTTTGCATTCCATAACCTCTCTTTTATATGTCTCTCTTGTTGTTAGTGGCGAAGATCAGGTGAGCCAAGTCAAAATCAAATTGTGGTTCTTGGGTTATTACGCTCTTAAGTAGAAAGAGTTGTGTCCCTGGCTATTAGTTATATCTTTTGGCATAATGATAAGTGCTCGATCCAATAATTGGGATCAAAGCCAAGGTTACAAGTTTCAATTCCCAATGGGAAAATTGTTTACGGGGAGATTGTTATAGGTTGCGAAATTGTACTATGGCGTAGGCCAAGTGGGCCGAGTCACAATCGAAGAGTTTGATTTTGAAGGTTCAATTGGCTCCAGAAGGTGGAGTTGAATGGAGCCGAAACTCAATTCACGGAAAATAAGGAGTATATATAGAGAGAGATACACATGAATTTATACTGGTTCACCCACCAACAAGGACTATGTCCAATATCTTTGAGCAATCCACTCAAGAACCTTTCACTATCACAATATTCTTACACCTCTTTAGGTCACACAAGTATTCTCAACCTCTTCAGGTTCACATAGTATTCTAAACCTCTACAGGTTCTCTAAGTATTCTAACCTCTCCAAGTATAGCATTTCAATCTCCCCTTGAGATCAATGACCTTTCAATACAATGAGAAACTCTCGTTCAGAGAATATAATGAAGGCTTGTAGGGTATACTTCACAATAGTGAAGGATTTACAATGGTTACGCTCAAAACCTGATTCTCACAAGTCTCACTTTTCACTAGGAGATCTGATAGTGCATGCACAAATCTAAAAACAATTGAAAAAGGATTTTCTATGCAATTGAATATTTCATATAAAACTTGTATGTACTCGTTCATTGTGTTCTTCACCCTTGAAGTCTTTATATAGACTCCCGAAATGTGGACATTGTAGCTTAGGGTTCTTCAATCTTCATGTAGCCATTAGACGTTAATAAGTGTCATAATTCAATAATATTTCATACAAAAAGATAAGCATTTATGAACTTTAATTGATAAAATAGTTATAATTTAATCTCTAATTTAGAAATTTTAACCTTTTTAGATATTTTTGGATTATAAGATGAATATGAACGATTTATTCCCAATTTTGTGTTATTTTCAGGAATTTGAGGAGAAATGAAGCAAATGAATATATTATGAATAGAGATGTCACTTAGCCCAAACCCATTTAGGAAATAGAAGGCATGGGGCATAACCCTAGACATCATTGGGAGGAACCAAAGGAAGGAAACCCTAAAGGAGGCAGCCGTCAAAGAGAAACGCTTTGGATTTTCTTTTCTTGTTGTCCATGTTTGTTTTGGATTGGGAGTAATCTGGTCAAACTCTTATGTATTGAGGTGATATTTATCTGTAATATTCAATTCTTGATTGATGATTGGTATTATCATTTTATACTCAAAGCTTGAACTTTTCATGATTTTGATCCTTAGATTTGACTATAAAGTACTTCTAAGCATCTGACTTAAATGATAATGCTTAACATATTTGAATGCTATGAATAGATTTGAAATGTTAATTGCTTTATAACATATAGGAGTTTTTATAAATATGCAAGAAATCGATTTTTAGGAGGCTTTTAATAATTTTGCAAGGAACCGATATGAATGATTTTTATATGTGCATCAATGTCAATCAAGATGGAATATTATATGTTTAAAATTACAAACGAGTGAGAAGGATTAACCCCATTCCTAATTTTCTTAATTGAAATCTTTTACTCATTTATTTATTTATTTAATTTTCATACAAACTTATGTCAATATCTTTCAAATCAAATTATTGTACATATTCTTATACATAGTGAATGCTACTATTAGGATTTTAAATAATTGTTCCTTGTGAGTTCAATATTTGTCCTTAGGAACAAATTATTACTTCTGACTCAGTACATTTGCTGTAAAAAAGATTCATCAGATGCATGATATAGAAACTATTGATCTAATTGATCTTCTTCGTTTAAGGTAATTCAAAAAATTTCTTTATCTTCCTCTAATATGAACATTTGCACTTTAATCTTCATTACTTCAAGTATAAGTTTAATCTGCCATGTTGTACTTCTTCAATACGCTAGAAGTTGAATATGAAAACTTATGTTTTGATGCAATATGTGCCTCTTGTGTCTTCGTAAACATTTCAAAACGTTTCTTTATTAGTATTTGGTTTGACCGTTGAGGCTCTAATTAATTATGACTGAATTTCTTCTTCTACCTTGTTCATCAACTTTCTCGTGCTAGACGCCCAATATGGAAATGTTGGCTTTGATGAGATCTTCTACGTATTTGACATGTATTTGATTTTAAAATTACTTTATCCATAAGTATGAACTCTATCTGTGAGCTTTGAATATCTCTAGACTTGGATATTTCCAATTCTACACATCTTCTCTTTTGTATTAGACGCTAAAATAGGAAAGTTCAGATTTGTGTCTTTCATGCGATTTCTTCTCTTTTAATATCTTCAAATAAATTCTCTTGATGTATTCCTTTGTTTAAATCCTTTTGATTTTGCTTTGCTCTTGATTGGTGCAAATCTCATTCATCAACTTCATCATTTTCCTATGAGACGTTGAGAAGTGAAACTTTTGCTTTCAGCTTTATACACATCTTTAAGTCCATTCGATAATTTCTGGAAACAAAAGTATCAATGAACAATATAATTTACTACTAAAAGCATGGGAATCACTAAAACAATATCTTAGAACATCTTTGATTTATCAATCTTTTCTATTCTTAGATATTTCATATTTAAAACTTTTGCATAAACTTTCCAAGTTAATATTAATTTAGAATGTTGAAGGATATTTATGTTTAAGTTGGATATTATTCCACTAATCATATTTTGGAAAACTCCTTGATATAGAAATAATTCAAGCTTTGTTTTTTGAAAAATTTTATAATGTAATATTGTTTGAATTCTTTCCGGAATCATTTAATTCCATTAATCTTATTTGAAAAATATAATCCAAGAATATTAAATAATATTTATAATTGAAAGGGCAATGTCATAAATCATTCAAATAATGAGAATGTTAGTATGGACATTTCCGTAACAAGTGATTTGCCTGACACGTTGCCGATGCTTATATCGTTTGATTTGTACAATCTTCAATGTGTGTTTGATGCTTGTAACCATTTGCATTTGTCTTGTGTTACCCAAAGAGTTCGTATGATATGATCTTCAATGAGTTCTTCAACACTAAGATCGTCTAATGTGATCATTCTTAATTGTATCATCTAATCCACTATATGATGTGAGCTTTTCATGAACTTCGTCTAATACATCCTTTATCTAACTAGAGTTTTCTCTGATGTGATATTTTCTCACCTGATAGTCTTATATGCATAACTTCTTATGTTCTCTTGAATATATTATCCACGTAGAATATGAACATAAAGATTGGATCGTCTGATGTTGTGATCGTGTGTCATTATTTCGTCTAACAAACTTTCCTATTGTTGTATCGTCTATTGACTATTGCTTATTCGCTATATTGTTTTTGTCTTATCTTTTACAGCACATGAGTGATTTTTGTCATATAACAACACACTTTATAGAGTTTGTTATCATTAAAACATGTAGACGTTCATATCATAAGATCGTCTGATGGGTATTGGTTTGTCTACTGACTTAACAAATTCATAGTGGGACAATTGTTGTGGGGGAGATTGTTTTGATGACATCAATTATCCCATGGAGGAGGTTAGGTGGGCCAAGTCACAATGAATCGTGGTGCTTAGGATTTTATGCTTTTAAGTAGAAAGAGTTGTGCCTTGACTATTAGCTATAACTTTTACCCTAATGGTAAGCACTTCATCCAACATCTCTTCTTCTTGATGGATTCCTTTTTATAGATGATCGTTTATAGCCATTGAGCATTTTTAGCTTTTACGTATTGTCCATTCTGCCTCTGATGAGCTTTATCATGATTGTTGCACTTAATAAAACCTTCATCTTTGCTCATTTTTCTTCACAACGTTCTTGATAACAGACAATGCTTATCTCCCTAGATAATATATCCTTTTGCATAATTTTGTGATTGATTTTCATTCTGTACAAGGCAAATAATTGGGTTAGAGTTAACAATCTTTTTGTGTCAAAAAGTTGATGAAGAAAACAACTTTAGCTCGCGTCTCGAGAGATCTTTAATATTTGATTTTAAATGGATCTCTTTGGCATATGGGCATTCCCTACACACATAACACAAGCACATGGATATCTAATTTAAGTATGACGTTTGCTTACATTTGTGTATAATCTAATGTTTAATGCACATTTCATCTGTTCTTATGTGCGCCTTATCAGACTTCGAGAAAAAACTACATAGTGTTGTATCATCTATTAAAAAAAAAAACATTTGTGTCTTACATGATATGTTGTTTTCATCATCTTATAGACGAAGTGTGATCATAACCTTGGGGTGTTGGACTTTTGCCTTAACAGTCAACTACTGGGAGACTTGGTTGTTCCACTTGTATGGAAGGATAAAAAAACATTCACACTTGAACATAATCACCATGTATCTTCCATGCAATCATTTTATATAAGAGAAATACAAATTCATTTAAGGAAAGGGGTGATGACTTATTTACGACAAGTGTACCACGTCAGAAGTGATAATTTGTCCCTAAAGACGGATATCGAACCCACAAGGAATAGTTGAATTATCAAGTATAAGATTCACTAAATAGAAAGCAAAAATAATAAAGTTTGTTGGGAGTTTGTTATAATGATTGCAAAAATTTGTAAAGAAAGCAAGTTAAAGAGTTTGTTGGTTCAATTGGGAAAATTGGGGTTCATTCTTCTTACTCTTTTGTATTTTGAAAAGCATAGTAATATTATATCCTTTGATTGATGTTGATGCCCATATAAAAGTCATTTATATTGATTCCTCGCATATAAAATTATTAAAAGAGTCTCCTAAATATTGATTCCTCACATATTTATAAAAACTCCTTAACATTATGATTAGATGTTGATAGCAATTAACATGTCAAATCTATTTTCAGCATTCAAATATGTTAAGCATTGCCATTTGGGTTAGAAACTTAGAGATACTTTTCAGTCAAATCTAAGGATCTTGATCAATTAAAAATAATCCCACTTTTGACAATTTTTAAGACTTAAGGGATTATGAAGAAACAAAAACCTTAGGAGATAAGATTTTTGCTATGTTCTCTCTCCTTTGAAGGGTTTTGGTGCAGTTAGGATTGTTCATTCTCCAGCTTGGTGGTGGACGGTGGTGGCACATGGGTTGTGGGTGCTGGTCGATGATGGCGCGACAGTCTGCAGAGACGTTGGTGGTGGCGTGACGGCTCTCTACGTCTGCATACAAGGTGTGTTCTTTCCTTAAATTTTTTTCTTTGTAAAGGTGTGTTAATATGATTCTAGGATAAAGTTTCTTGAAGTAGGACTTCAAACTTTCTTCTCGGAAATTCTATTGCACACAAAAAAAGTTGCCACCTATGTAGCCAGATCTAACTTGTGGAAAAGTCAAGTGTTGTTGGTGGGTTAAGGCTTTGCATACAAAAAAGGTTGCCCCCTTTTTCATGTAACCAGATCTAATTTGTAGTAAAGTCAAGATTTTTATAAAGAAACGTGTGTGGGTGCTACTAGCGGTGGTGTCAAGGCATTGCACACAACAAAGGTTGCCACCTTTTTCATGTAGTCAGATCTAATTTGGGGTAAAGTCAATATTTTTATAAAGAAGCGTGTGCGAGTGCTGCTGCTGGTGGTGCTATAGGGTCAATGGTGTATTTTCTTGGAGTTTTGTGGAACTTTAAGAATGGTGGAGGCCTTTGCCAGTTTCTTGATACCTAGGGGTCATTTGAAACAGAACGAAGTGGTTCCAATTAAGAAGGCGGTTGCTATGCAAGGACATAGGAAAACCTTTGCTCAGGCCTTGGGCAATACTTGTGACATCCCTTTGTCCCAACTACCTACACCTTGTATCGAGGGGGACATGGTTGCTATCCGGGTTGAAGAGGAAGATTACTTGGTTGGTCTTGAGGATTGCAAGACCCATCTACATGGTTGAATTATTCTATCTAAGGGGATAAACCTCTCACACACCTTGATTTAACTAAAAGGTTGCAGCTTGTGTGGAAGGCTATTAGACCGTGGAAAGGAATTCCTCTTGGGAAGGGTTTTTATGAGTTTGAGTTCTCTTCCTCAGAAGACATGCGATGGGTTCTTGGGATGGATTCATGGCAGTTATCTCCTGGTTTCTTGAGATTGTTTTCCTGGACAAAAGACTTTATTTCATTACTATGAAGAGTACTAAAACCCAGACCTGGATTAGAATATACAATTTGCCTTTGGAATATTGGAAACCAAGGGCGATATTTTTCATTGCTAGAGGCATTGGTACTCCTTTGTCTTTGGATGATCATACCATGAAAAAGAATAGGGGTTTGTTTGCTAGAGTACTGGTGGATATTGATCTTTTGTCCTTTCTTCCAAATCAAGTCTTGGTTAAGCGTTCAAGCTTTGCATTTATAGCCAACGTGGAATATGAATGACTCCCTCCATTTTGCTCTAACTGTAAGATGATTGGGCATGAACTTGCTCAGTGTCGCGTGATTCATGCTTAGGGTCATGTTACTGAATCTCAACATGTCTTCTCAGAAGAAAATTCCTAATGAACGGGAACAGGGGAAGGTTGTGAGGGACCCCATGGTTCCTAAACAACATAAAGAGTATTGGAAGAAAGATTTGCAGCCGACGCTTGTGGAATGCCCTATTGGTAATATAAATGATGTTCCTGACGAGACTAATGCAGGTCACTCTTGGGTCAATTTGACTCTGATAAAACAAATGGAGGTGAGGATAATTTTGCAGATATGCCTCCTCTCGAGGATGCCTCAGATCATGATAGGTCCTCACCCAGGCAGGGATTGTCCACTTCCACTTCTGATACAATTCGGGTTTTAGAATCAGGGTTGGTAGGGGATTCACAGGCTGTTATGCAAGCCAAGGGCTTTGATTCACAACTTGTCATAGATGCAAAGGATGTTACTACTCCTATTGATGGTCATCATGTGGAGGTCTCTGCTACTGTGGATGTATTGTCTTCGTCACGTCATGCCTCTCCTCAAATGGCTAATTGATACAACCCAATTAGCCAAGTAGATGACCAATGACACAAGAGACACTTCATACTTTAATCAGTCATCTTAGCATACAAGACAAGGCCCCACCAAATATCAAAAGGACCTCAGTAGAAGAAGAATTAGGCATAGACCAGAGCATCAAATGTTCTTTCTTCTAGTCTTCTTACAAGACAAATGTTTGTAAATAAATTGGGCTCACTTGGGGGGTCCAAATAGAAAAATAAGCTAGAGTAGGGTGTGCTTATTAAATTGAATAGGGTGTGCTTAGTAATTTAAGTAGGGTGTGCTTAGTAATTTGGGCTTGTGCCAAGCCCTTCTTTCATGACATGTGCACCTAGGTATAGGGTTTCTTTGACCTACCTTCTAGAAGGTTTCTCACAAATGACAACCCTACTCCTCTATCTTACTCTCCAAGACACTCTCTCCTATAAATAGAGTGTCTTGCCTCATGTATTTTAGACATTGAATTTTGAATAGAAAAGGAACTCTGCTTGAGTGATTAGTGAGCTTTGTCTCCTAAATTGTTTTGGGTCTTATCTTGAGAGTAGTGCACCTTAAGTGGCAACTCCTCGCCACTCATCTTGGAATCCCCTCACCTTCCAAGTGGCGTGATCATCCCCTTCCTTTCACCTAAGCTCTCTTATCTTTTCTCTCTTTTCCTTTTCTTCATTGCGCCATCATCCTTCATTTTATGTCTTGTTGATACAACCCAATTAGCCAAGCAGATGACCAAGGACACAAAAGACAATTTACACTGTGATCAGTCATCTCAACATTCAAGACAAGGCCCCACCAAATATCGGAAAGACCTCAGCAGAAGAAGAAGTAGGCATAGACCAGAGCATCAGATGTTCTTCCTTCTAGTCTTCTTATAAGACAAAAATGTCTATAAATAAATTGGGCTCACTTTGGGGGTCCAAATAGAATAATAAACTAGAGTAGGGTGTGCTTAGTAATTTGAGTAAGGTGTGCTTAGTAATTTGGGCTTGTGTCAAGCCCGCCTTTCATGACAAGTGCTTCTAGGTTTAGGGTTTCTTTGACCTACCTTCTAGAAGGCTTCTCACCACCCGTACCTCTCTATCTTGTTCTCCAAGACACTCTTTCCTATAAATAGAGTGTCTTGCCCCATGTATTTGACACTTGAATTTTGAATAGAGAAGAAACTCTGCTTGAGTGATTAGTGAGCTTTGTCTCCTAAATTGTTCTTAGATCTTATCTTAAGAGTAGTGCACCTCAAGTGGTAGCTCCTCACCACTTATATTGGAATTCCCTCTCCCTTAAAGTGGGGTGATTCCTTGCCCCATTTTCCATAAGCTTTCTTCATCTCTTCATCTTTTTCCTTTCTTATTGGCGCCATTTCCATTCCTTTTTATGTTCTTGTGTTCTTCCTTTCTTATTTGGTTTCCATCTTATTTCTTTCCATTATATGTTCTTTAATTTCGCACCTCTTCATCATCAACACCATATAATTTTGTTTTTTTCTTTGCCCTCTAAAAGTGAACCTTCATACTTACTTAACCACTTGGTTAAGTTCATGTCCAGTGGGGATCTTCTTTGGGTTCTCACCTTAAATTGTTAATCTCCAAAATCATAAACAAAAGAGTAACCTCTAAAATGTGCCAATCTAAAATCAACTCACATCACTTGTTATCTTCTTTTTCATTCAATCTATATTTTTCTTTATCTTTTGCTTCTTAAATTCCACACCTCATCATCATCATCATCACCATCATCATCATCACCATATAATTGTTTATCTCTTTACCCTCTAAAAGTGAACCTTCACACTTACTTAACCACTTGGGTAAGTTTGTGTCCTGTGGGAATCTTCTTTGAGTTTCTCACCATATTTGTTTAAAATCAAAACCATAAACAAAGTGCAACCCATAAAATGTGCAACCTTAAAATCAACTCACATCAAGTCCCCCCATAATTTTATTCTATTTTCTTTATTTTTTCTTTTTTTAATAATATTTTTTTCATGTGATGGCAGATGATTGTTGTTACTTGAGGAGTCAGCATAGCTAAGATGTTTAGTTGCATAGTGATGCCTAACATAGGAGCTTTATAAAAAAAATCAAGAAAAAAATATTGTATTTAAATATCACTTCATTATATAAGAGTTTGAACAGATTACTCCCAATCCCAAAAGGTAGAATTAGCCACTCATGTTGGCCATTACAAGCATGAAAAGCAAGAAAAGAAGACTCAGGATGTTTCTCCTTGACGATTGCCTCCTCTAGGGTTTCTAACACCTTATATTCCCCCAATTGATGTCTAGGGTTGTGCCTCACACCTCATATTTAACCTAGCTGGGCTTGGGCTAAGTGACTTCTCACCTGGGCATGATTGGGCTCACCTGAGTGAGTTGGACGAAAACAAGTCCAACTTCTCTGGAGTGATCTCGCCTACGCGAGATTGGGTTGCTTGGGCGAGATCCTCTAGAAGCTTTTGGCTTAGGCGAGCTTGTGTGAGTGTTTGGAGCGTTCCAGTTTTCCCTTTTTATCTTGTATATTCTCCTTTTGCCCTTTCATTTTCATTCTTTCCTAGAATCTTCAAATTAACAAAAATTTGGGAATAAATCGTTCTTATTCATATTATAATCACAAAATATGTATAAAGGTTTAAATTCATAAATTAGGGGTTATATTATAGCTATTTTATCAATTAATATCCATAAGTGTTTGTATTTTAATATAAAATATTATTGAAATATGACACTTATCAAGGGGCTATGGAGACTTTAAACCGTCATCTACTTTATGAAAAATTACGTGAGTTTTAGAAAATTTGTCTCTTGAGAGAGTGTTTTTTTCTTGCGATTCTTATCTTCAAATCCTAGAAATTAAAGTAGTAATTCTTCGATGCACCTACCTTGGTTTCATCTATTGTGGTGTATTTTTGTTAGAGAAAAATTCACCATACCATATTTATTTGGATTATGTGCTATTAAACTACTAAATATAAAGCATGGATATCTTTGTCGGTAAGACAAAAGCTTTAAAAAAGATAGATCATGTGAAAAACAATGTGCTTCGTTTAACATGAGGTACAAAAATGATATGCATGCATGAAGTGCATAACTTTACTTACACTTAATAACATTAATCATAGATTTCTTGGACTGTAATCATGTATGAATCCAATTTTTTAAATAAGATTCATCTAACTAATCTTGTGTTTTAGTCACAATAGATGGTCTAATATTTCTCAAATTACACAGTTTGACTAGACGGTCTGATAGAAGCGTCTGACTAAATAGTCTGAAGGAAGAGTCTACCATTGCGAGTGGGCTGAATCATGCAAAGTCCAAGTTGCTTCTCTGAATCAAAATATGAAAAGAGATATGATTTAAAGAATTAGAGAATAAAATATATAATATCTCAGAAACAAAATTGGAAGCAAATCATCTGCTAAAATATGAAGAAACAAAATTGTGATAGAACTAGAAACAAAATCTTAATTTTCTACAAATTTGGAAACTAAGGAAATTGTAAACAATATTTGAGGTAGAATATTTTCTTCAGGTGAATCCTCCAAACAACATGAGCCACAAAAGGTCTTCCTTATTGGTGAATTAGAGGCGGCCAAAAGAACCTTAGCCCAAAAGGAGGAAGAAATGTGCCAAATGGAGGCAAGACTTCAAAGACTAGAAATGGCTCATGAGAGGCAACCTAGAGGAAGAAGATGGGAGCAAAGGTGGGCACTCTAGAACTTACACAAATTATGGAAGCTATGAAGATGAACAAGATTGGAGGGAGCAACACTTTGAGGAGCGGCACCATCATCATCAAAATCCCAAAACCCCTTTCCCTTTTATTAAATTGCCTAGTTTTAATGGGGACTGGGATCCCGATGTTTATCTAGGATGGGAGGCTAAAGTAAAACAAATGTTTAATGTGTATGAGGTCCAAGAAGACCAAAAAGTTAAGTTAGCCTCCTTAGAATTTCTAGACTATGCCATGCAATGGTGGCATAAGACTGTAATGGACATTGGACTTAACAAGAGGCCAGTCGTGGTCTCTTGGGACGATTTAAAGGTTTGCATGCGCACGCGATTTTTTCCTCCTCATAGGAAGGAACACTTGTTAAAGCTCCAACGACTTCATCAAGGACTTAGGACGGTAAAGGAATATTTTGAGGATTTAGAAACAACTTTGACTAAAATTAATATGTCTAATAGTGATGAGTCAAAGATAACTATGTTTTTGAGTGGTTTGAGGCAAGAAATGTGAGATGTTGTAGAATTATATGAGTACTCTTCTTTAAAGAACTTGGTTCACCTAGCCATCAAGGTGGAATCACAAATTTCGAAGAAAACAACTTTCAAAAATACTCATAGTGATGGCTTCTACAAATCTTTAGGGAAGGATGCAAACAACATTTATAAAAAAACTTCTCCTTCCCATTTTTCAAATGAAACCACTACTCACCAAAAAGTTTCTAAAGACAACCTTTCTACCTCTACCCCTAAGTCACCCACCAAAACCTCCAAAATAAAATGTTTTAAATGTTTAGGTTTTGGGCACATCACTGCCAAATGTCCAACTAAAAGCACCATGTTGGCAAATAAAGACCAAATAAAAATGAAAAACAAAAGAGAAAATGAAAAAGAGAAAGAAAGAAAAGATAAACCGAGTCACAAAATACCTGATCCCGCCGCTGACTCGAACGTGGAGGATATGCCTTGTCACTCCTTCGTCTGGCCTTCTGCAACTGCGTGTTCTGCAAGAACGCTCCAAGAACCTTCGCCGGAACTCTAAACGATGCCTACAAAACACACAGACGACGCCTCTAGCGGCCATTGTAGCTCCGATGCTCAAGTCAGGCAACAGGAACACCAAAAACTCTCTCTGAATCTCTCTGTGAGACTCGTGTGTGCCCTCAGTGTTCTTGAGTTCGAAAACTGAGTGTTCTGGGTTACATATTGCCTACCTCTCTGAGTGTTCCTCTGCCTCTCATATAATCTCAGCATCTCCTGTCTACTGGCTACCTCTAGGGTCACTTGATTACTCTGCACTGCCATTACCCACTCTCTGGGCAATCTTGCATGCAGGTTTCTCCTACTTGAGTGCAAAGTCTAACAGGGAAGGCCACATGGGTACCTCTGTATACCCTCAATTTCTGTGCCCACCTGCCCTACCTAATCTCTGGGAACACCTTCACAGTCCACGTGCCATGCATGCAACCTCACTGGGAAACTCTAACCTTGATGGGTTCTCGTCCCAACAGGATTCTACACCTAACTGTGCCTTCCCATCCTCATGCATGGTCGTTTCGTGACTAAGGCCACTCCCTGCCTTTGGGCGCTTTACTGATCACTGGTCACGTTGTTCACATCGCCGTGGCCGATGTCACCTCGACACACACCGATGACCGAGGTGTCTCTCATCCTGACCGATGATCGATGTCTCATCCTGATCGATGATCGATGTCTCATCCTGACCGATGATCGATGTGTCACCTTGACCAATAACCGATGTCTCTGGCCACCACAGTAACTGAAGTCTGTTACCACTGCGCAACGTGTATAAACGTCCCCACAATGACTCAGAGAATGTGTGATCTCTAACTGTAAAAACTGTGCTGTGTCTCTCTCTTAGATGGTGACACGTGGTGATGTGATTCCACTAGCCACAATAACATGATTCTTTGATATTCTATGGAATCAACTTGAGTTGGCAAAGATTAGGCACTTTTATAGAAGAGGATCAATGTTCTATATTTCAAGAACTCACCAAATCTTGCACCAAAAACCAAACTCACATGGAAGCTCCATTTACTATCAATTGAACCGATTAAAAAGTTGGAAAACAAGTTTGAACCGAACAAGAAAGAAGGAAAACAGAAAATGAACCGTTCAAAATCAAAGAAAAGGAAGAATAGTTGCTGGAAAACTGAAAACAGAACCAAAAACTCAAGAAAACCAACTCAAAACATGAACAACTAAAGAGAAAAAAGGAAGGAGAATAGAAAACTTATGAAAATGGATGTAGATTGGTATGAACACGCCACTAGAAGTGATGGATGCTCCTAGATGAGTGTGCTGCCGCCACTTGAGGACACCATGGATCCTTCAAGATAAGACTAGAGAAGAAGGCTCAAAGCTCTCCAATGTTCTCTCAAAATTTGAGTAGAGTTTCTTTACTATCAATTTCAATCTAGCAAATACAATGAGGGATGCCTCCTATTTATAGCATAAGGAGCCTTGGAGAACAAGTTGTGAGGGTAGTAAGGGAAGACACAATATGGTGCAGCCTAGGTCATTGACTTTGGTCAATGCCACACCATTTCACTCATTTCTAGAAGGTAGGGTTTCCTTCCTTCCCTAATGGACTTCATAAGCCTAAACTTATAACTTCACCTCCTTATTTACTTCTACACCTATCTACTAATACATCCCCCCTAAGACTCCTAACTAAAGACTAAAAGATGCTATAACAATAGAGGTTTCTAATGTTTCCCTCTAAGCACCATCAACCAAAGAAATTACAAAAAGAGAGAATAATTGTTCCTTAGCTCCTAAAACTTTGAACATGCTTCTTGTAAGCCTTTGAGGTAGGCTTTGATCTTCATGGGCGTCCTCTATTTGTACCTCTACCTCTTCTTGATCTTGTTGATTGGCCTCCATGTCCACTAGAGCTTGATCTCCTAAAACTGTGCCGCGTCTCTCTCTCAGATGGTGACACGTGGAGGCATGCAACTTGCATCTACCCGTACACGTGTCACACCTGAAGGGCTTCTGCGTTTTTCCTTGTGCGCGTAAGTTATTCCCTTGCGGAGTAACTTAGCGCGTTTCTTTCCTCTGAGTAAGTTGCATGCTCCCAGGGAAGCACCAGGCGTGGCTAGTCTAAGCACACTCACCAGGCGCATCCTGCCTGCATGGTCTCAACGTGCAATGCTATGCACGTAATGGTCCTAAGAGAGTCAGTGATCACTGACCAGTTTTCGAGCTCTCTTATACCATCCTCATGCACGACCCTACTGGCGAGCAACTCTTCTTCTTCTGGCTTGGAACCCTGCAAGGTGCCTGCGTAACGCTCTCATTGGGAGCCTGTGTCCCAGCTTAACACGTGTTAGCAAGAAACCCGATGACCAGGAACCGATGACTGATCGGCGCTTCCTTACTTTGTCGCGCTCTCCTTCCAAGCGCTCCTCTAGGCACTGATCTGCTGGTGGTGGTCAATTAGCAACTGACCACCGATCACCGCTCTAAATGATCTCCACCCTGATTCACCTGCTATCTTATTCCACGTGTCACCCTGTGAATGGTCCACATGGTCATCTTCTGTTGACGTCATCGACTACCGATGACAGACCAGATCACAAGCCCCCCAGTCTCGAGCTGTGAACTTGTTCTCAGTGAAGAGACTAAGTGGTCTTCCTTTGCCAAAGAGAAGAAGGAGCTTGAAGCCGATGTATCTGAGACCATGGCTGCCGGTGCTCAAGCTTCGATAGATGGTTTCAAGATGGCCTTGGAGCAGATTCAGTGCGTCCTGCCAGACTGGGACCTTACCTAGTTCAGCCTTCGCCATTCAGTGGTCGACGGCAAGCTCATTCCTCCTCCTTGAGATTTTTCCCTTGCAACTTCTTCCTCTGTGTAATCTCTTTTTCTACTACAAAACTTATGTATAAACTTTTTATGCATAAATTCATGTTGGATGACTGACCTGACGGGGCCTAAATGCTTCGACTGATCGCACAAGAACTTGCTTGGGAAAGCTTTCATACTCAGAGCTTTACCACCGACTAGCATGTTAGTGCACCACCGATCAGTCATCGCGCTTCAGGCTTTGCTTTACTTCTCTGTCACTCCAGCGCTAAGTGCATAGAGGGCCTGATCGCTAAAGATGATGCCTATGTTTTGGGGAAGAAGAGTGCTTCTCGTTGACTGTAAGGACCTTGAAAAATTAAGTTGGAATAAAAAGGATTATTTTAAATAAATTCTAAGTATGTTTTTATTTAAGTTAAAAAGGAAGGAAAGTGCAGTCTAGAAAACTATAAGAGTTCTTTGTTAATACATAATCGCCGGTCGCCTAGACTACACGTCGTCGCCAGGGCGCGAGGCATGCAGGCGTCGCCAGGGCACGATGCATGCGGGCATCATCATGGGGAGACATCGGTCGTTCGCCAGGGAGAGGTCATCGGTGGATAGTCTTCGCGCGAGAGGTCATCGGTGGATTGTCTTCGCGCGAGAGGTCATCGGGGGATAGCCTTCGCGGGAGAGGTCATCGGTGGATAGACTTCGCGCGAGAGGTCATCGGTGGATAGACTTCGCGCAAGTGGTCATCGGTGAAAGGTCATCGCGCGACGTCGAGTTACACACAGAGAAGGTAGGACCCAGACTTCCAGCATGGAACGTCCTGCACGCGCGCCACGTAGACAAAAAGGGTGGTTCAGAATAGTGACCTCAGAGTGTTAGCCTGCGCAGAGGCACGCTTAGTAGTACTGTTCAGGGAGTGGTTGGCCTGCGCAAGAGACAACTGTAGTCGTACTGTTCAGGGAAACGTACACTCAGACTTCTCTGCAGAGTGGGTGGTGGCAGCTGCCTTTGGTGGATAAGTTGGTTTAAGATGCAGAAACCCACTGCTGAGAGAGAGAAACGTTGCAGCCTTCAAAGAGAGAAAGAGTGAGTTACCTCCCTTCTCCTCCAGTTGCCTCCTTCGCACTGCGATTCTAGCACCTTCACACGAGAGTACGACGGGCGACAACCACCATTAGAGCACCTGGGCAGTTCTCTGCAAGTCCTTCAACCAGACGCAAAAACAGAGCCAAGGCGTTCTTCAAGCTTCGTTGGGTTTCGGAACTCTAGGTGTTTGCGCAAGTCCAGGTAAGGGAAGCTAGACTTCATTTTCAATACAAGCCATAGTTTAGCTATTTCTGAAGTGAGGGCGACGTGGTCGCCGGTTTTCGTTTTCATCTTTGTAAAATGCTCTGTGCTATGTGTTTGGGCGACGTGGTCGCCGGTTTTAAATGCAGACTTCGAAATACCCTGTTTTTGAACTAGATCGCCGGTTTTGGCGTTGGTTACGAACTCCCTGTTTTTGGTGTTGCTTTGAAAACTATTTGAGATTCAAATGACATATTCGAAAACATGAACCTTTGAAATGACTATTGCGGTGATTGAATCATCTAGTTGAGAGTGGTATGATGTGTTGAATGTTGTGAATGTGGGATCGAGGCATAGTATTTTCAGGAAAGAAAATACCGTGTAAGATCGTGTAGGATGTGCATTGACCGGTGATTCGTCATGATATCCTGACTCTCCTGAGATAATGAATTCATATAGATGAAGTTATTCAGGCGTTGAGAGTCGAAGGAGGTTCATACGTATGGGTGAGTTGTTTGAAAGAGAACGAGCTCGACCTGTGGTGTGGATTAACCCTGTCATGTTTGGATGGTGATGATATTGAGATTCATTATACGCTTGTGAATGTGTGTGATTTCACGGCGACCCTGTGAATGTGTGTGATTTCACAGTGGGCA
The DNA here is from genome assembly GCA_013389735.1 of Phaseolus lunatus. Classification (NCBI taxonomy): domain Eukaryota; kingdom Viridiplantae; phylum Streptophyta; class Magnoliopsida; order Fabales; family Fabaceae; genus Phaseolus; species Phaseolus lunatus. Next base: position 13,713,041 of record CM023866.1, on the reverse strand, counting down.
GTATGACAGGTGCAGATCTATGAGTCTAGTCAATGCACGAGTCTTCCGGAAGTAGTGTCAAGTGTCTTGTGTGCTGAGTCAGTGGTAGTCTGACGTGTGGAATGAGGAACTTGGAATTATAGACACTTGATGCTGTTTGTGAAATAGAACGACTCTGGGAAATATTGTGAAATGTGTGGTTTCTGGGCGATCAGGTGGAGGGTATGAGCAACTCTAAGTTTTACATGGATATCTTGAAAAATGTTTTTACCTTGATTTTAATGTTCTTATTTAAACTCTCTTTAAAATATCTAGCTTACCCTGCGTGTTTTGGTCCTGTGGCTGTTCTCTTAAAACTGTGATGATCGTGTAATTGTTACACGGGAGCAGATGATCTTCCAGGATGTAGAGCTCCTTAGTGAGTGGTCGCCGAGGAAGAGATCGCCGGTTTTCTACCTCTTGGTGGTGATCGCCGGATTTATGTCCTGCTGCAGATCGCCTGTTTTGGGCCTTCTGTTACCAGATCGCCGGTTCATGTATGGAGATCGCCGGTCTTGTTGTATTTGGTTGAATTTCGTTTTAAATTTTGAAAACATTTGACCTGGTTATGTATTTAACTCCCTAAGAGGAGCAACTTCATTTCTTATATATATAATATCATGTACTCTTCAATATTATTTGTTTACCTTTATTTTCATTATACATGTATGTATGGTTTTCTTTTGCGGGATGTTACATTAATGGTATCAGAGCAGTTCGTCCTTAGGATGACCTGAGGGCTATGGATCCATTGTGTTTCTTCTGCTCATGAAATTTATTTGAGTTTAAAATAACAACTATAGTGAAAAGTTTTCAAACGTTTTTGTATTGAGATTTTGTGTGTGCTTTGGTGAATATATGTTATAACTGAAAATCTTAGTATTAAGAATGAGAAGGTCTTGATAAAGTAGTGAGGGTGCACACTCATAACTGGATCGGGATGAGTCTCAACCTTAATTCCAAAGGTTTGATGTTTAGCATATATTGAATTTTGGTGTGAGCTATTTCATTTTCTTGAGTGTCTTTGTAATGGATTGAAAATGGTTGATTGGATTGATGACTGCATACCAGTAGTTGTTCTGGTGTTATGCTTGATGTTATAAGCATTATGATTCTGTTGTTGAGCTCAAATTCTTAATGATTTTGAGATGCTGACCTTTGTAAGGTCTAGATGTTACCTCCTGAATGAATTGATTTCTTATCGATCTCATTCTTATAGTCGTAGGGAATATAGAAAACCTATAGTTTCAAAATCTGAGAACGAGGAAAGATGGCGCGTAAACCTCCTACCCCTCCCCGACCTTCTTCAGAGATGGGTCAGATCGCCAGGGCCATGGAAATGATGGCAACTGCCATCCAACAGCAGAATACGGTAATGGCCCAGATTCATCAGGCTGTAATGAATCATTTGGAAACTGCTGGATCGGCTGCAACAGCTTCCCATGGCAATCAGCCTCGGGAGCAGGTGGGGATGACCGAGTTCATGAGGCACAACCCAACCCAGTTCCGTGGGAACGTTTCTCCGAACCAACCAGATCAGTGGATCAGGGAGTTCCATGCCTTAGTGGAGAAGACAAAGAGGGTGGAGACCCTGGAGAGGGGTGGTTCCAGAGTAATCAGATCACAACCAGGGGGTCCCTCCAGTGGGAAGGCCAAGGTGCAGCACCCACAAAGCAAGCCTTATGCGAGACCTCCACCACGTCGAGCAGGAGCAGTTCCGCTCCAGTTTCAGCAGCAACAACCATGGAAATCAAGGTGTTTCCGTTGTGGTGGGTTACATAACGTCAAGGTGTGCTCCAAGAGGAATTCAGAGAAAGGGTGTTTCACATGTCAAGAGATGGGGCACATTTCTAGAGATTGTCCTAACAGAAAAAGGATGACTCAACCCGTTAGTTCCCAACAGTTGAAGAACAAAGGCAGCAGACCTCAGGCAGGAGGGAGAGTGTTTGCCATGTCTGGAGCGGAGACATCTCAGTCAGGTAACTTAGTACAAAGTGTTTACTCTATAGCTGGTAGAGGTGTTAGAATTTTGTTTGATTCCAGAGCGACACACTCTTTTGTGTCAAGCTTGTGTGTAGCCAAGTTGGGCCTTCTAGTGAAGGAGTTACCGTTTGAACGGTTAGTCTCTACACCTGCATCAGGACAGGTTACGACCCCCATAGTTTGCTCTGAATGTCCAGTGATTGTAGAGGGACGCAGATTCAAGGTGAACTTGATCTGCCTACCTCTTCAGGACCTAGATGTTATCCTGGGAATGGATTGGTTAGCTGCCAATCACGTTCTCATTGACTGCAGTAGTCAGAGGATTGCGTTTCCAGACCTCCAAGGATCAGAGGTGATATCTGCTCAGCAAGGGCAGACGAAATTGGAAGAAGGGGCGAGGTGCTTCGTGATGCTAGCCCGGTTGGGAGTGGAGAATGAAGGGGACGTAAGCAAAATACACGTGGTGAAAGACTTCACGGATGTATTCCCAGAAGAAGTACCTGGGTTACCCCCTAAGAGAGAAGTGGAATTCTCTATTGACTTGGTGCCTGGAGCTGGACCAGTGTCAATGGCACCTTACAGGATGGCACCAGCCGAGTTAGTGGAGTTAAAGAAGCAAGTGGAAGAGTTGCTGGAGAAGCAATTCATCAGACCCAGTGTATCTCCATGGGGAGCTCCAGTGCTCCTAGTCAAGAAGAAGGATGGAGGGTCTCGGTTGTGTATCGATTACAGGCAGTTGAACAAGTTGACCATCAAGAACAAGTACCCCCTGCCTAGGATTGATGATTTGATGGACCAAATTCATGGGGCCTCGGTGTTCTCCAAGATTGATCTGAGATCGGGGTACCACCAAATTTTGGTAAAAGCTGAAGATGTTCAAAAGACAGCTTTTAGGTCTCGGTATGGGCACTATGAGTATGTAGTGATGCCGTTTGGAGTCACCAATGCTCCAGCCCTGTTCATGGACTACATGAATAGGATTTTTCGCCCTTTCTTGGATAAGTTTGTGGTGGTCTTCATAGACGACATCCTCATTTATTCAAGGACCGAGGAAGAGCATGAGGAACACCTGAGGACAGTATTGGAGATCCTGAGGGAGAAGCAACTCTATGCCAAGTTCTCTAAGTGTGAGTTCTGGCTGAGGGAATTCAACTTCTTAGGACACGTGATATCTGCCCAGGGGATCTCGGTGGATCCAGCCAAGGTAGAGGCAGTGCTGCAGTGGGAACGTCCTAAGACAGTCACCGAGATAAGGAGCTTTGTGGGGTTGGCGGGCTACTATCGGAGGTTTATTGAGGATTTTTCCAAGGTAGTGGCTCCTTTAACACAACTGACCCTCAAGGATCAACCTTTTGCTTGGACCGACCGATGTGAGCAGAGCTTCATGGAACTAAAGGAGAGGTTGACCAGTGCTCCAGTGCTGGTGATCCCCGAGGTAGGAAGACCTTTTGATGTCTTCTGTGACGCTTCACATCAAGGCTTGGGATGTGTTTTAATGCAAGAGAAGAGAGTGGTTGCATATGCTTCAAGGCAACTCAAGGTTCATGAGAGAAACTACCCTACGCATGACTTGGAGTTGGCGGCTGTGGTATTTGCCTTGAAGATCTGGAGGCACTATTTATATGGAGCTCGGTTCCAAGTGTTCAGTGACCATAAGAGCCTGAAATACCTGTTCGATCAGAAGGAACTAAACATGAGACAAAGAAGGTGGATGGAGTTCCTAAAGGACTACGATTTTCAACTCAGGTATCACCCAGGGAAGGCCAATGTAGTGGCAGATGCCTTGAGTAGGAAGTCTATACAAGTCGCCACCATGATGATGGAAGAACAGAAACTGATCGAGCAGTTCAGAGACTTAAACCTTGGAGTAGAATTTCACGTGAATCACATTAGTTGTAGTAAGCTGACTATAACTAATGACTTCCTTGGGATGTTAAGGGATAAGCAGTTAGAGGACCCTAGCCTGGAGCGTACTGTGGAGTCACTAGGGATAGATCAGGCGAGAGACTTTGAGATGGGCGATGATGGGATCTTGAGATTTAATGGCAGAATTTGCATACCTGCAAATGAAGAGTTGAAGAAAATGATCCTAGAGGAAGGTCATAAGAGTCGCCTTAACCTTCACCCAGGCATGAACAAGATGTACCATGACTTGAGGGAGTCATTTTGGTGGTCGGGCATGAAGAGAGACATCGCCCAGTATGTTGCAACCTGCTTAACGTGTCAGAAGGCAAAGGTAGAACACCAAAGACCTGGCGGGTTGTTGCAGCAACTGGATATCCCTAAATGGAAATGGGACAGCATCGCCATGGATTTTGTCACCCATTTACCCAGATCGGTAAAGGGTCATGATGCAATCTGGGTTATCATTGATAGGCTGACGAAGAGTGCCCACTTCCTTCCAGTGAATATGAAGATGCCTATGGCCAAGCTGGCACAGTTATACATCCAAGGAATAGTGAGGTTGCATGGAGTGCCTTCCAGCATCGTTTCAGATAGAGATCCCGGGTTCACTTCACGGTTTTGGCAGACCTTACAAGAGTGCTTGGGAACTAAGTTGAGGATGAGCTCTGCATACCATCCCCAAACAGATGGTCAGTCAGAGAGAACGATACAATCCTTGGAAGATCTGCTGAGGGCGTGCGTCTTGGATCAATTGGGAAGTTGGGACGAGGTGTTGCCACTAGTGGAGTTTACCTATAATAATAGCTACCACGCCAGTATTGGGATGGCACCTTATGAAGCCCTTTATGGGAGGAAATGCAGAACCCCCTTATGTTGGTACCAGGAGGACGAGGCAGTCTTGGTTGGCCCAGAGTTGATTCAGCAGACGACCGAGAAAGTGCAACAAATACAAAGCAGGATGAAAGCTTCTCAAAGTAGGCAGAAGTCCTATGCAGATCAGAGGAGAAAGCCTTTGGAGTTTGCTGCTGGAGACCACGTGTTCATGAAAGTTACACCAACCAAGGGTGTAGGACGGGCGATCAGGTCAAAGAAGTTGTCTCCTAAATTCGTGGGACCATATCAGATCTTGAGAAGGATTGGTCCAGTGGCTTATGAGATCGCCCTACCTCCCCATCTGGCGAATCTGCACAATGTCTTTCACGTGTCACAGCTGAGGAAGTACATGGCAGACCCTAGTCATGTGCTGGATGTAGACGATGTGTAGATCAGGGATGACTTGTCCTTTGAAACAAAACCAGTCAGGATTTACGATCGGCAAAGTAAACAGCTCAGAGGCAAGACCATCGACATGGTGAAAGTGGTGTGGGATGAGAGATCGAGGGATTCAACTTGGGAGTTAGAAGAACCCATGAGGGAGGCTTATCCATACCTCTTTTCCTTGTAATTCAATTTTCGAGGACGAAAATTTTTCTTGATGGGGAGAATGTAAGGACCTTGAAAAATTAAGTTGGAATAAAAAGGATTATTTTAAATAAATTCTAAGTATGTTTTTATTTAAGTTAAAAAGGAAGGAAAGTGCAGTCTAGAAAACTATAAGAGTTCTTTGTTAATACATAATCGCCGGTCGCCTAGACTACACGTCGTCGCCAGGGCGCGAGGCATGCAGGCGTCGCCAGGGCACGATGCATGCGGGCATCATCATGGGGAGACATCGGTCGTTCGCCAGGGAGAGGTCATCGGTGGATAGTCTTCGCGCGAGAGGTCATCGGTGGATAGCCTTCGCGGGAGAGGTCATCGGTTGATAGCCTTCGCGCGAGAGGTCATCGGTGGATGAACTTCGCGCGAGAGGTCATCGGTGGATTGTCTTCGCGCGAGAGGTCATCGGGGGATAGCCTTCGCGGGAGAGGTCATCGGTGGATAGACTTCGCGCGAGAGGTCATCGGTGGATAGACTTCGCGCAAGTGGTCATCGGTGAAAGGTCATCGCGCGACGTCGAGTTACACACAGAGAAGGTAGGACCCAGACTTCCAGCATGGAACGTCCTGCACGCGCGCCATGTAGACAAAAAGGGTGGTTCAGAATAGTGACCTCAGAGTGTTAGCCTGCGCAGAGGCACGCTTAGTAGTACTGTTCAGGGAGTGGTTGGCCTGCGCAAGAGACAACTGTAGTCGTACTGTTCAGGGAAACGTACACTCAGACTTCTCTGCAGAGTGGGTGGTGGCAGCTGCCTTTGGTGGATAAGTTGGTTTAAGATGCAGAAACCCACTGCTGAGAGAAAGAAACGTTGCAGCCTTCAAAGAGAGAAAGAGTGAGTTACCTCCCTTCTCCTCCAGTTGCCTCCTTCGCACCGCGATTCTAGCACCTTCACACGAGAGTACGACGGGCGACAACCACCATTAGAGCACCTGGGCAGTTCTCTGCAAGTCCTTCAACCAGACGCAAAAACAGAGCCAAGGCGTTCTTCAAGCTTCGTTGGGTTTCGGAACTCTAGGTGTTTGCGCAAGTCCAGGTAAGGGAAGCTAGACTTCATTTTCAATACAAGCCATAGTTTAGCTATTTCTGAAGTGAGGGCGACGTGGTCGCTGGTTTTCGTTTTCATCTTTGTAAAATGCTCTGTGCTATGTGTTTGGGCGACGTGGTCGCCAGTTTTAAATGCAGACTTCGAAATACCCTGTTTTTGAACTAGATCGCCGGTTTTGGCGTTGGTTACGAACTCCCTGTTTTTGGTGTTGCTTTGAAAACTGTTTGAGATTCAAATGACATATTCGAAAACATGAACCTTTGAAATGACTATTGCGGTGATTGAATCATCTAGTTGAGAGTGGTATGATGTGTTGAATGTTGTGAATGTGGGATCGAGGCATAGTATTTTCAGGAAAGAAAATACCGTGTAAGATCGTGTAGGATGTGCATTGACCGGTGATTCGTCATGATATCCTGACTCTCCTGAGATAATGAATTCATATAGATGAAGTTATTCAGGCGTTGAGAGTCGAAGGAGGTTCATACGTATGGGTGAGTTGTTTGAAAGAGAACGAGCTCGACCTGTGGTGTGGATTAACCCTGTCATGTTTGGATGGTGATGATATTGAGATTCATTATACGCTTGTGAATGTGTGTGATTTCACGGCGACCCTGTGAATGTGTGTGATTTCACAGTGGGCAGTATGACAGGTGCAGATCTATGAGTCTAGTCAATGCACGAGTCTTCCGGAAGTAGTGTCAAGTGTCTTGTGTGCTGAGTCAGTGGTAGTCTGACGTGTGGAATGAGGAACTTGGAATTATAGACACTTGATGCTGTTTGTGAAATAGAACGACTCTGGGAAATATTGTGAAATGTGTGGTTTCTGGGCGATCAGGTGGAGGGTATGAGCAACTCTAAGTTTTACATGGATATCTTGAAAAATGTTTTTACCTTGATTTTAATGTTCTTATTTAAACTCTCTTTAAAATATCTAGCTTACCCTGCGTGTTTTGGTCTTGTGGCTGTTCTCTTAAAACTGTGATGATCGTGTAATTGTTACACGGGAGCAGATGATCTTCCAGGATGTAGAGCTCCTTAGTGAGTGGTCGCCGAGGAAGAGATCGCCGGTTTTCTACCTCTTGGTGGTGATCGCCGGATTTATGTCCTGCTGCAGATCGCCTGTTTTGGGCCTTCTGTTACCAGATCGCCGGTTCATGTATGGAGATCGCCGGTCTTGTTGTATTTGGTTGAATTTCGTTTTAAATTTTGAAAACATTTGACCTGGTTATGTATTTAACTCCCTAAGAGGAGCAACTTCATTTCTTATATATATAATATCATGTACTCTTCAATATTATTTGTTTACCTTTATTTTCATTATACATGTATGTATGGTTTTCTTTTGCGGGATGTTACATTGACCCCTCTTGCCTCAGCCTCGCTGTAAGAAGTCGAGGGTGAGGTCTTGCTTCTCTCGCCTCAGCCTCGCTGTAAGAAGTCGAGGGTGAGGTCTTTTTCTCTCGCCTCAACCTCGCTGTAAGAAGTCGAGGGTGAGGTCTTTTTCTCTCGCCTCAGCCTCGCTGTACAAAGTCTAGGTGAGGTCTTTTTCTCTCGCCTCAGCCTCGCTGTAAGAAGTCGAGGGTGAGGTCTTGCTTCTCTCGCCTCAGCCTCGCTGTAAGAAGTCGAGGGTGAGGTCTTGCTTCTCTCGCCTCAGCCTTGCTGTAAGAAGTCGAGGGTGAGGTCTTTTTCTCTCGCCTCAGCCTCGCTGTGAGAAGTCGAGGGTGAGATCTTGCTTCTCTCGCCTCAGCCTCGCTGTGAGAAGTCGAGGGTGAGATCTTGCTTCTCTCGCCTCAGCCTCGCTATGAGAAGTCGAGGGTGAGGTCTTGCTTCTCTTGCCTCAGCCTCGCTGTAAGAAGTCGAGGGTTAGGACTTTTTTCTCTTGCCTCAGCCTCGCTGTACAAAGTCTAGGTAAGGTCTTTTTTCTCGCCTCAGCCTCGCTGTACAAAGTCGAGGTGAGGTCTTTTTTTCTCGCGCCTCTGCCTCGCTGTACAAAGTCGAGGGAGAGGAATTTTCTCTTGCCTCTGCCTCGCTGTACAAAGTCGAGGGAGAGGACTTTCTTCTCTTGCCTCAGCCTCGCTGTACAAAGTCGAGGTGAGGACTTTTTTATCTCGCCTTAGCCTCGCTGTACAAAGTCGAGGTGAGGATTTTTTCTCGCCTCTGCCTCGCTGTACAAAGTCGAGGGAGAGGACTTTCTTATCTCGCCTCAGCCTCGCTGTACAAAGTCGAGGTGAGGTCTTTTTCCTCTTGCCTCAGCCTCGCTGTACAAAGTCGAGGGTGATGACTTTTTCTTTTAGTGGGTGCACGCTCCTAGGAGAGCACCAGGTGTGACTGTCTAAGCGCACTCACCAGGTGCATCCTGCCTGCATGGTCTCACCGCACGCCCTTTGAGTGGGCAACTCTTCTTCTTCTGGTTTGGAATCATGTGAGGTGCATGCGTAACGCTCTCGCTGGGAGCATGGGTCCCAACTTAACACGTGTTAGCAAGACCCCGATGACCATGCACCGACCGAGTTCTTTGCTTCTGGAATCATGCGAGGTGCATGCGTAACGCTCTCGCTGGGAGCCTGGGTCCCAACTTAACACGTGTTGGCAAGACCCCGATGACCATGCACCGACCGAGTGCTCGCGCTCTACATCCAGGCGCTCCTCTAGGCACTGATTTGTGGGTGGTGGCCACTCGGTAACTGACCACCGATCACCTGCACTTGCGCCTGGGGCAAGGAGAACTTTAAACTGGGAAACACTTGCACACTTTATGTACTGAAATCTTTTTTATTGGGTGGCCTTGTTAAAAAAGTGCCCCCTGATCTGCTCCACTGTTTGCAGTAGATATACTGAGGGTGTGTACAGCGCGAGAACGCATCTACTTTACAACTTAACTGAAGTAGAAACTTAAGTGTGTAGCGTTCCACATCCTGGGGACAGCTGCTCCATCCAGAGTCTCCAGCCGATAAGCTCCATTCTCCAACGCCCCAACCACTCTGTATGGACCCCTTCCTTTCATAGGCGATGACCGCCCTGGCGACGCCTAATTCACGAGGAGCTTCCTCCTGAGCTACTTGAGAGCCCCCCAGCGTTGCATCCTCCATCACCTCACGTCCCCATGCACAGGGATTTCGTGTTGCTGATCACCTGTCTGAGACCCCGAAGCGCAATCACCTTGCGCCTCCCGCAGGTAATCGGTTAGGAATCCTGTCTTCACCAACTCAGCAAGTTGATGCCCCAACGCTAGGCAGGTGCAGAGCGTGTGTCCATAAGCTTGGTGGAATTCACACCACTCGTCCTTATTCTTTCCAAGTACCTTGTCAGTTTTCTCTGGTACTCGGAGTCTTGCAGCCACGGCAGGGATGGCGATCAGCTCCGCCAACTCTATCATGAAATCATACCTAGGGGGTGCGTTGTTTTCCCTTGCACGCCCCCTGGTCTGGTCCTTCCTGGGTGCATAGGGACGAGGCCTTCCCTGCGCCTTCTTCCCTTCCTTGGCCTCATACACCCGCGCCTGTTGCTGCTGCTTCCCCTGACCCCCGCGTGGCTTCGACGGTGCAACACTGCCTCTCTTCTCAGAGACCTCTGTCTCTGCTACTATATGCGCCACCGCGCGTCGCCGAATCTCAGCGAAGGTGACAGGGTGGCTTCTGATGAGCAATTCACTGAAAGGACCAGGTAGCATGCCTTTCTTGAATGCATGCACCAGCATGTTCTCATCCTTGCTGGACAATCTCACCACCTGCGCACCAAAGCGGTTGAGATGGTCCTTCAGCGACTCCCCCTGGTACTGGTGCACGTCAAATAGATCGTAAGACACCACCAGTGGCGCTCTGTTGACAATATACTGCTCCGTGAACAGCTTTGAAAACTGATGGAAGGAGGTGATGTGGCCCTCTGGCAGGCTCACGAACCACTCCATAGCTATTCCGCTCAGTGTACTCATAAACATTTTGCAGTACACAACGTCTGAGCCTCCAGACAGCATCATCTGAGTGTGGAAGGCTGTCAAATGTGCTTCTGGATCTTCCACCCCCGTGAACGACGCCTTCACTCCCACCAGGTTGGGAGGCACCACCGTGTTCATGATCTCGGGGGAGAAAGGCATAGGAAATGCTCTAGGAGGCGACGGCGGCATCGACGTCCTATCTTCGACTGCGCACTCATTCTGCGCCTGCAATTCCCTACGCAACTCCTCGTTCACGCGGTTCAACTCTTCATTTCTGCTATGCGATGCAGTCAGCTCTGCATGCATCTTCTCTTGCTCAACTCTCGACGCCGCGACATTATCTTGTAGCGCGTGCATCATCTCTATGACCTGCGCCATGGTAACAGCTCCTTCTTCAGCAGATGGCGCAGGTGTCGTTTGTCTGGCTCTTCTACCCATCTTCTCAAAAACTTCGACCAAGAAACTTCAAGAACTGCGATGTGGATGGGAACAAGATTCACACGGCCCCACGATGGGTGCCAAATGATCCCGCCGCTGACTCGAATGTGGAGGATATGCCTCGTCTCTCCTTCGTCTGGCCTTCTGCAACTGCGTGTTCTGCAAGAACGCTCCAAGAACCTTCGCCGGAACTCTAAACGATGCCTGCAAAACACACAGACGGCGCCTCTAGCGGCCGTTGTAGCTCCGACGCTCAAGTCAAGCAACAGGAACACCAAAAACTCTCTCTGAATCTCTCTGTGAGACTCGTGTGTGCCCTCAGTGTTCTTGAGTTCGAAAACTAAGTGTTCTGGGTTACGTATTGCCTACCTCTCTGAGTGTTCCTCTGCCTCTCATATAATCTCAGCGTCTCCTGTCTACTGGCTACCTCTAGGGTCGCTTGATTACTCTGCACTGCCATTACCCACTCTCTGGGCAATCTTACGTGCAGGTTTCTCCTACTTGAGTGCAAAGTCTGACAGGGAAGGCCACTTGGGTACCTCTGTATACCCTCAATTTCTGTGCCCACCTGCCCTACCTAATCTTTGGGAACACCTTCACGGTCCACGTGCCATGTATGCAACCTCACTAGGAAACTCTAACCTTGATGGGTTCTCGTCCCAACAGGATTCTGCACCTAACTGTGCCTTCCCATCCTCATGCATGGTCATTTCGTGACTAAGGCCACTCCCTGCCTCTGGGCGCTTTAGTGATCACTGGTCGCGTTATTCACATCGCCGTGGCCGATGTCACCTCGACACACACCGATGACCGAGGTGTCTCTCATCCTGACCGATGATCGATGTCTCATCCTGACCGATGATCGATGTGTCACCTTGACCGATGACCGATGTCTCTGGCCACCACAATAACTGAAGTCTGTTACCACTACGCAACGTGTATAAACGTCCCCACAATGACTCAGAGAATGTGTGATCTCTCTAACTGTAAAAACTGTGCCGCACCTCTCTCTCAGATGGTGACACGTGGAGGCATGCAACTTGCATCTACCTGTACACGTGTCACACCTGAAGGGCTTCTACGTTTTTCCCTGTGCGCGTAAGTTATTCCCTTGCGGAGTAACTTAGCGCGTTTCTTTCCTCTGAGTAAGTTGCATGCTCCCAGGGAAGCACCAGGCGTGGCTAGTCTAAGCACACTCACCAGGCGCATCCTACCTGCATGGTCTCAACGCGCAATGCTATGCACGTAATGGGCCTAAGAGAGTCAGTGATCACTGACCAGTTTTTGAGCTCTTTTATACCATCCTCATGCATGACCCTACTGGCGAGCAGCTCTTCTTCTTCTGGCTTGGAACCCTGCGAGGTGCCTGCGTAACGCTCTCACTAGGTGCCTGCGTAACGCTCTTACTGGGAGCCTGTGTCCCAGCTTAACACGTGTTAGCAAGAAACCCGATGACCAGGAATCGATGACTGATCGGCGCTTCCTTACTTTGTCGCGCTCTCCTTCTAGGCGCTCCTCTAGGCACTGATCTGCTGGTGGTAGTCAATTAGCAACTGACCACCGATCACCGCTCTGAATGATCTCCACCCTGATTCACCTGCTATCTTATTCTACGTGTCACCCTGTGAATGGTCCACGTGGTCATCTTCTGCTGACATCATCAACTACTGATGACCGACCAGATCAATACCATATTACAAAACTAAATCAATCATGTTGACTCGTGCCATGCTACCACCTGCACCTCCAAGGTGTCCTTCTTCTTTGTCTTTTTCATTACCAAATAAATCTAATTACTTGACATCTTGGTCAAAGAAATTTTGGGATGAACACAAACACCTCCTTAGGGTTCTTCCCTTTTGAGAGGATTTTTATTACCAAACCCTTTCATCCTCAAATGTTCTTTTCCAACATGGCTTGTAAGAAGAGCTTGCCCTTTTGAACTCCCCAAGCTCAAAGAACGTAAGTTTGTTTCACATCCCACACCCTGCCATATCTTATATGTGAACAAACTAACCATGTTATCTGCAGGAGTTCTAAATTCGAGGTCGAATTCTCTCAAACCTGGGGGGCATGATACAAACCAAGACAACAAGAAGATGACCAAGGATGCACACTATAAAATGTCATCTCAACATTCAAGTGGAGACCTCAGCAGAGGGAGAAATGGACAAAGATCAGAGCATCTCAAGTTCTTCCTGTTGGTCTTCTTAAGAATAAAACAAGTTGTAAATAATTTGGGCTCACTTTAGGGGTCCAAATAGCAAATATAGGCTAGAATAAGGTGCCTTTAGCATAATAGGGGGTGTGGGTATCATTTTAGCTTGTTCCTAGCCCATTTGGAAGGCATTTTGACCTAGTTTTTAGAAGGACAAGCCTAGGATGCGGGTTTGACTTAGTCAAACCCTAAGGTTGCCTATTTTTTCCTCTTCCCATCCTACCCCTTAAGCTTGTTCTCCAAGGCTCCTTCATCTATAAACAAGGAGGCCTACCTCATGTATTTTCAAGTTGAAATTGAATAGTAAAGAAATTCTGCACAATTTTTGTGTGAGTAGTGAGTGAGTGAGTCTCCTCCAAATTGGTCTTATCTTGTGGGTGATGATGCTCTCAAGTGGCAGCCTCCTTCCACCATCTTGGTGGTTCCATCCCATCAAGTGGGGTGATCCTTCCGTTTTTCCATTCCCTTTTGTTGCATTTTTGTGCTTCCTTGTCTATTCTTGTATTTCGGTTATTTTGGAGACTCTTTATGAGTGAGGAGCATCATTTGAAATGTCTTGTACACCATTGATGCATTCCTTTTCTCCTTTCTAAATTCTAAGTTTCGGTTTGCATTCATAATCACCATATCCATGTCTTTTTCTCTTTGCCTTATGGAAATGAACCTTCACATCTACTTAACCACTTGGTTAAATTAATGTCCAGTGGGGATTTTCCTTAGGTTCTCACCTTAATCATCTTAAAATCCAATCCTAAAAAAGGTGTCACCATAAAATGCTAAATCATAAAATCAACTCACATCAGCATGGAAGGCTAAACTCCTTTGGGTTGATTCTCTTGTGATTTTGCAATGAATTTTGATGTTTCTGTTCAATAAAGTTTTATTCTTAAATTCTCTGTAGCAATTCATGTTAGACAGTCTGATCTTTTTGAATTGTGGTTTTTGTTAAAGAATTATTTTTGAATTCTTGCTGAGAATTTAATTCTTTTATTTAATTGGAGTTCTTGGTTAGTTTTCTTAATTTTAATATTCTCTTGTTTGCTTAATTCAAGAGGTAAAAGATAAACATCTCACGAGTATATGCTTAGAGATAAGTGAGATACTGAATATGTTAGTCAGTAAACTCTTGTTTTGTTTATAATATTTTTCTGAATTTGATTAACACTTGTTTGATTAAGTTTGACATTTGTGTGAGAAATGAAAAAGGGAAAATCTTAAGGTAGTTAGTGATGAATTCACTACTGAATGAACTTGAGAGTCAAACTGCTTCTTTTACTATTTTACAATCATCTATCTTAATTTTCTGTATAACAATCTCAACCCCCACTTTATTTTGACTATTATTTCTAACCTTTATTGCTTGCAAATACGTTTTGAACAATTAACTGGATTCACTATTAGATTTGTTGGGAGACGACTTGAGGTTACTTGACAAATTCTATACTATAATCTCTTTGGTGTTGGACAGTTTAGCATTGCATTGGATGATCTACACTGAAATAATCTTAATTTGACTACTAAATGACAATTTTCAATGCACATATTGTATTAAGATAATGTTTTACTAACAAAATCATTTATGAGCTTATAAAGTATTGTAGAGAATGTTTTCATCTTCAGATATGCTGAGAAGATCTCACAAAGCACAATTCAATATCAAAAGATCTCTTGAAGGATGTGCTAAAGTTACTTCACAATAATGGACAAGTCAATATCAAAGATATCTTAAAAAGTGCACTAAAGTTGTTTCGCAACAATGCACATTATAACATGCCCCATGTCAACTTTGAAAAAACTATCTACCTCGTACAATCCTATGCTTTACTCCCGTTTGGTTGAAAGATATTTGAACGAGGCCTTATAAGTCATGTTAATTGTTAGAATGTTGTATAAAAAATACATAAACATTTAATGTAGCAAGGAGCACATTTATTACATCTTTATGTTCATGCATGAATGGATGAAGCTCCAAAGATCTATTTGAAGTGAAGTCCATCAATGGACGTAAAACGATTTGCAATGGCTCTTTTCTTAACTTTGTATTTAAAGAAATCTTCCAAGTTGAAGAAAAAAATAATAAGTGATTAAAAAGTGCAAAATTGTTGTAAATTTCATTGCTCAAAGCTCTAAGTGCCCTAAACTTCACAAGAACATTGTTCATGTTCGAATAAAAAAACCATTAGAGTGTTCTTGTATTCATCTTAAGGCACTACCTCTCTTCCTAGTGAGAATAACTTTGTAATCTTTTAGTCCATTCCCTTATTCATCGAACCTTTAGTCAGGAGTGAATATTGTCCAAACAATACTCGCGTTTAGCTAGGAGTGGCTGCTATCCAAAGAATACTTTGTTATAAAAGAATGAATGACTTGCTTAAACCAAAAGAGGGTGAATTGGTTTTCAATTTTTTTTTTTAAAAGTTCCATTTTCTTTAAGTTCTTTTTAAAACTCGTTTAAGACTAAAAAATTGAATGCAATTACACTAAAAAAAATTGATACAAGATTGGATTGCAACAGAAATAATATAAGATAATCAAAGAAAGATTGCATAAGATATTATACTAGTTTAGATAAGTAAGATCCCACTACAAGAAAATCATTAAATAGAAATCAATTTTAGAGACAAAAAATAATTAGTTGCTATATTAACTAAATTAGAGACCATTTTAGAGACTAAAAAAATTTTTGATTTCTAAATTAATTTCTAATATTGTTAAATAGTTTATAAATTGGTATCTAATTAGCTACCAAGGTTTTTGCTACCAAATTTTATCTATTCTAAAAAATTCAACCTTAGAATTGTTAGTTCCACTAACTTAAAAAGTTATTACAATACTATCAACTATTAGACACTTTCAAAATGATATCAACCAAAACAAATCTTGATACCAAGATGATATCAACTTTATCAACTATTTTCAACACAAGGAGATGTATTCCTTATCAACTCTTAATCACCAAGAAGCAAACACTAGAATAATCCAGTTACAACAACAAAGAATACAAAAAAAAAAATTTACCAAATGTTCATAGTAAAAACACACAAGATTCAACCATACACAACCTTTATTAGAAAATATTGATAACACAAATGAGAGTGATAAAATATTTTTAAAAAAATTCGGTTTAATTACTTTTCATCTTAGATGTGTTATATGAAAATATTGAGTCAAGTACACTGTAGAGTTTTGAAAATACTAATTAAAAACTGCATTGTCATATTATGTAAAAATGGGTTGATAGATTAGATGAACCGACTCATTTAAGTATGACTTTTTGTTCTTTGAAATTATATATATTTATTGCACTATAATCAAAGTTGATTAACTAAACTAATTTATTATTACATACAATAATGAAAGGAGGTGTTTACCTATTTTGCTAGACATTATTATATAAATAATAGATGAAAATCATAGTGTCTATATAATTGAATAAATAAATAAGTTAAACATCCAAATATTCAAACATTAATGAACAGCATTCTAATATTTAAAAATCAATTTGTCAACCTAGAGACTTAGAAATAACAAAAAATCATAATAAAAAAAATAAAGGAAAATTATAAAAAATGACAGAGTTGTTATTGTTGGATTACTAGTCAATTCATTTCCAATACAACTCTGTTTTTGACTCACATTTAAAATTATATTTTTTTAAATCTTACCTAGTTTAAACTCATGATAGCTGGGATTTACTCACAGATTTTGAATACATTCTGACACCTCTAAAAATATATATTTTTATAACACATTTTTTATTTTTATCTTTAAAAATATGTGAATTTAAACATTTTTCGTGTTTAAACTTAATAATTTTAATAATCAGAAATAGTTTTTCTTTTATCTATTCAAAGAAAGAGATACTGAATTTATATATATTTTAAAATTGTTGGACTAAATTTATTAATTTTGAAAATATAGACTAAAACTACATAGTTTAGTTGAAAGTACAAATATTCAAAACACAACTTTCGTATTTTATTTTTTTTAAGATGAAATAAATAGAGAGGAATAGAGAATCCTAATCTGGAACAGTGGTCTCTCATCATCCCTTGGATTTGTGAAGTCAGTGATGCCCATTGCATGTCATTTGGCAGATACACTAAAAATAAAATGTTCATGCAGAGGTACTCATATGCACAAATTTGCATACATCTATGTACTATTTATTTAATTCATTTGTCTATATAATCATAAACCATTATTTTGATCAATGAGAAAATTTAAGAAAAATATAGAATAAATATAATAGAATCTTTTAATAAAAATAATAACAAATAAAATAGAATATACGATAATTGTTAATAAAAATAATAATTAACTAGATTAACATAATTTATAATGGTATTACTTATAATAGTATTTTTAATTTAAGTTATAAATAATATGAACATAATTAATCTGTAATTTTTTAAATTAATTTATAATTATTTAAAACAATTCGAACCATTTATATTTATTGGTTGTTCATAATAAAATGACTGAGACTCTTTCGTTCAAAATATTTCTAATGTTGAAAAATATTGTTACTGATATTTGATTTAAATTATCTTAATTGGCCAGTATAATAAATGTTAATTTTTTTAGACAATTTCTTCTAATAGTGACATTTTTATAATCTTTGAGAAATATTATGAAAGGTATATTTTAATCCAATTTTATTCACACTTTACTTAAAAAAAGAATGAAAATTAATTCTAGAACTTCATCCAGGTAAAACAAGATCTAAAAGGCAAAAATTTATAATCGAAATCAGGAAAAAATCAAACAATATACAATATTATATAATATTATTGTGAATTAAATAATATAACTATTTAAGACGTAAAATTTTAAGTAGAAGTGAAAAAACAAAACAAAAATTTTTCTTAATTCTTACAAATACTAAGATAGTCTTTTACATTATAATGATATATAATATATAGATATATAGATATATTTAAATTACCAATTATGTATTTATACACTAAAATAAACTTATATCATATAAGATTTGTTAATTTAAATATGACATGATGTTAATGAAAATATATGTGAACATTATCAGAATGATGATTGTTTCCTTAAAAAACACATAATTGAAAATAAATTAGAATAAAATAAAATAAATTGACAGAATTTTGAAAGAAAGAGAATCTACATCTTGATGTGAAGTCACATCAGTAATAAACTTTTAAAATAATAATAAATAAAAACATTCTTTTTACTCAATAATATAAATTATCAAGTTTTGATATAATACTATTTCAAAGAATTAAGATGTAATATAATTAAATGAAATAGAAATGAGAGTAATTTAATTTAAATATTTTTATATTAGATCAATTTTGGTTTTGAAATCAATTTTTTTTATCCTTCAAAATATATTTAGTGTAATTCACACACTATCCCATCAAATATAGTGATTATGGCCCAAATTTAACACCTAGTGACTTTTTATAGTAAAATTTCGGTCAATTATGATATAAAATAATCACAAGTAAAGCTTACAAAATTATTTAATTGGTAATTATTGAAAAGCAATAACAATCATTAAATATTTAAAATAAGCATAATATCATTGTCGAGTGACATACCGGGTGTAGCAGGTGAAAGCCAATTCTCGGGTAGAGTCGTGTGGAGGCAAGACACCAAAGTCTCCAAAACTTTACAGGTTGATCCGGTTACTGTGATCAATTCATTCGTACCCTCTTCTTTAGTTTCCAAGAGCCGCTATCTCTCTGCTTTTGCTAGTGGTACTGTCTTAGCTTTGATTCTCTGTTCTCTGTTTTGTTCTGTTTCGCGTGTAAGTTCCTTTGTTACGCTTACCCCTTTTGAAGGTATTCTTCTTCTTCAATAATATGTTCTTCTTTTTCTTTTTTCCCTTATTTTAATTAGGGGTTGAATTTCTTGGCTTCAATTTCTGGTTGGAAGATTTGCAAAGTTCAAACTTTGCATGTGTTTTTTTGTGTCTTCTGTTGTGGTTTGTGATTTTTGACTAGTTTGAAAATAAAGGGTGAGTCAGGAGAAGAATATTGCATGAACAGAGTCAAAAGGGTATTAGCTGTTTTTAGGCTTTTCAATATTTTTAGTTATATGTATTTGTTTAAATTTTGTTTATTGTGGCCTCAAAGCATGTCACAGGAAGGAAATCATGTACTATTATAATACATGCGCTAAGGATCTTGCATGTGCTTCAATTTTGATGATTGTTATATTGTTTTTTTGATGATTCACTTTGTTTTTTGATCTCTGAAATTAGAAGGAAAAGACAATTTCATTTGCATGTGTGATAATTTTTTTGTTTCTACAAAAATTCATACACTAGTTTCTCTAAGGTAGACTACTAGGTAAATATGTAACATTTGATCAAAATCATTTTGACTCTATAGTTCTTGTGTGAATTGTGATCTTGCTACAACAAATATATGATTTTTATAAGTTAACCCTATAGTGCATGGCGGTGTGTGAAATTCTGTTATCGCTATAAAAGCTCAAACATATGAACTTGTATATGGTGATAGATACTTAACATTTTATCAGCATCAGTTATTCCATTATAGGTAGTATTTGTTTTACCCTGATTTTTGTGGGATCCTGTTTTATGTGTTGAGCTTCAACTTCTTGAAGTTTTATCTACCTCTTGTCCCTTCTTATTGGGAATATTATAATTCCCTTATTTGATTGCTGGAGATTGTGGTGGTACAGGAACTTAAACAATGAAGAATGCCAAGGGCAAGGGAGCAGTGAAGATCTCAAAAGAAGCACTGAAGCCTGTTGATGACCGGTTAGTTTGTGTATCATTACATTGAAATTATTTGTGGCATTATGATTTTTCATATAACTATGTATCTCAGAGTGTTGGCTTTGTGGGGCATTTATTTATTTCTAAACAGTTTATTAATGTCAGATTATACAAACTTGATGGTTCTTCCAGCTGTGACAGGAATAATGTAGTGATGGAACATATATCTCTATTGTTTGCAGAAAGATTGGAAAGCGGAAGGCTTCTAGTAAGCCTGACAAGGGCAGTGCACCAAAGGCAAAGAAGGAGAAGGCCAAGAAAGACCCCAACAAGCCTAAAAGACCACCCAGTGCTTTCTTCGTGTTCCTGTTTGTATCTGTCTTTACTCTTTCTTTTTTGAATCCCTTAGAAAATATTCTAATCATTCCTGGTCTGTGATAGTGAGGAGTTCAGGAAGACCTTTAAGGCCGAGAATCCTAATGTGAAGGCAGTGTCTGCTGTAAGTAGCTTGTTAAATTGCTTCACCTTCAATTATGATGTACCCTTTTCTGTATAAACATCTAAATTTTTTGCTACACTCTTTAATTGAAGGTTGGGAAAGCTGGAGGAGAGAAATGGAAATCCCTGTCCAGTGCTGTAAGCTGTTCAATTTTTATAGATAATACACATTTTTGCTTTTTTTATATTGATTTACGCTTCTTTGTCCTGATTTTAGATGCATTCAAATACAAGTTTGTGTTTAAGTTGATGTAGTTTATTATTTGTAAGCTAATGTTGCTTCAATTGAATTCCAGTACATCAATACACATGTACCAAATGAACTCATTCTATTGAAAAAGGGATTTATTTTTTAAAATTAATTTTGACTCCTCTCTTTTGAATGAAAAGGAAAAAGCTCCATATGAAGCCAAGGCTGCAAAAAGGAAAGTCGAGTATGAAAAACTTATGAAAGCTTATGATAAAAAGCAGGTAAATAACTTGTGCTGGTTGTTCTGTTTTGTGTGGTGTTACTGATTTTCTGTCTTGTTTACATACATTGTTTTCTATGATGGTTACAGGCAAGCTCCGCAGATGATGATGAATCAGACAAGTCCAAATCTGAAGTGAATGATGAAGATGATGAAGCCAGTGCAGAGGTATATATTCTGTATATTTTCTTGAACTGAGCATGATAAGGAGGTTGCACTTATGAATATTATCTATAATTTCTGCAAACAGAGTTGCTTTTTGTTTCAAGATTTTAGTTCTAGAGGGTGAACATGAGAAATAGAAAGAAGTTTTGGTGAAGCAGTAAATGTAGTGTATTTAGCTTTTATTTGTTTTCAAGTTGCAACATTCATTTCTCTCTTTCCAAGAAACTAAATGTGACTGATAATTGGATTCATGTTCAACGGAATTTGAATGGTTTTGCAAACACACTCTTAATTTAATTATTACCCAACTTACTAACCCTTTTGACTTACCAAGAGAAGTTTGTCAAATATGGACTTCAAAACGTGGATGGTACCTTTTTTGATTTATTTGGTACCTTTTTTGATTTATTTACTAAGGTCTCTATAATGGTTTAGCTTCTCAATAAACTGAGATGTGGGGTTCCTTATGTATAGGGGCACATAGCATAAATGCTATTGCTGCTTCTTTTTAATTTTTCACTGAATGAAAAGAAAGATTTGTATTGTTTTGACCCATTGTTTTCATATTTATACAGGACCATCAAGAGGAGGATGAGGAAGAGGATGATGATGATGAGGAAGATGAGGATGATGACTGAGATGAATGTTTAAAACCTTGGTTTATGATGTTTTGTTGGTGAGGGTGGCTATTATCTATTCTGACTGTGCATACTAGGCCACTTTTTTTTTATGTTTGATGTCGGTAGAAAAGAATCTCTTCTTTTGTTGGCTCCATATATTGCCAGCTACTTGAGCTTCCCTCACTTAGCTATCGTACCTAAATTACTCTGTGCATTGTAGCCTTACATGGGTTGCTTTAAGTAATATTAATTTCTTTCTCATCAATGCATTGACATAATAAATTAGTGTAAACATAATCATCGTTCTTCTCATCAACCTTTCACTACATATATGAGAAAACTTTTGTCATTTTCATCTCATTGCGATTGTTCATCAGTGCTAGGAGCTAATGTCACTCAGAAAATGGAATGACTTATCAATTTGTTGTCACACCTGCATAATTGATTGATTCCAGGTCATTACTATGTTTTAGCAAAATTTTGATGAAACATGAGGTCAGTGGAACTATGAAAAGATTTAAATGCTTTTAGTATCTATTTTGATTTCAAACCCTTTAAAGTGTTTTTTTATTTTAATTTTTATCACAAAAACTGAATTTTGGTTTTGATCTTTGATACTCAATAACTTTTATGGTTTGAGAATATGGCAATTTCATATTATATCAATCAGTGTTTGTGATTTCATGTCAAGTGATATATCATGAAAAAAAATCAAAATTTTAAAATTAAATATTATTTATATACCTTTAAATAATTTTTAGCAATAAAAACAGTTTTCAAAATTTAAATAAAATTGGGGATTAAAAAAAATTCCACTTGTTTTAAATGACTAAAAACATTAATTTATTATTTTTAAGAGATAAAAAATAGTAGAAAAATATAAGAATAACAATTCATACTAGTGATTTTCATGAAAGTCCCTTTGTCAAACGTCTTACTAAAATCCTTTAAAAGATAGTAAATTCTCAATGATTTTGTTTTATTAAGTTAGAAAATTACTTTATATTCTTAATCCATAAACCTACTACTATCTGAGTGGAAACTAAGATTTTTTAGATTTTAGATTAACAAGAGTTTAATTTGAAGACTAAAGGAAGTAGATTTTCCAAAAATGAACTTGAGAAAGTAGAGATACCAAAAGTATAGTTAATTCTTGATTTGAATAATGTGAGATTAAATAAATGTACACATAAAATGAAAATTGGCTATTTAGAAATACCAAACAACCCTAATTTAGAGTAATGGATGCCGAAGCAATAAGTGTTGATTGAATAGGTTGTTATAATTTAATGAGTTTTCTGGTAGTGCTTCTGATGGCTTTAAATAAATTATTTTGCAATTGCGTAATGTTGAACATGACAGTGCTTATCAAGAAAGGTAGCAACAAATTTTCTAATAAACTATAGATGGTGCCATTAAGTATATCAAATGTCTACATTTCATCCTCCTACGTTTTTGTGATTAAATAGTAGTAGGAGATGAGAAAGTTGTTCTTAAAGACGCGTTTGCCCTTTGGGAATGGGATTTTGAAACGCCAATAACTATCTAAAATGTTTATTCAAAATAAACAAAAGATTCAAATGTTAAATTTCTAATATCATTTGTTTCTTTTATTTCAAACTTATTAAATTAAAATTGTACCGACCAGTCCTCGGACACCGAGAACAGGTAGTAAAGGGCGAACCACGTCAGATGGGTCCCACAGCATGGGCCAAAGCCACGTGAGGAATGGACCCCATTAGAGGGTGATCAGTCATCGGTGTGTTCCCTCAGAGTAGGGTGATCAGTCGTTGGTGTGTCCCCTGAGAGAAGGGTGATTAGTCATCAGCATTTTCCCGCAGGGAAGGGTGAGTAGTCGTCAGACCACCAGGATGGGCTGAGGTGTCATCGTCACTCAGCAGGTCGAGGAGTCCTCGACAACAAAGTATGGCGAGGTGACATCGGCCTTGGGTGGAGACGAGGTGACATCGGCCTTGGGGGAAAACCAGTTATCAATAAACATGCCCAGAGGTAAGGAGAGGCCTGGATCACGAAGTGCCTATGCGGGTAGCAGGGAGAGCACAGTTGGGTGTAGAGTCCTGAGGGGACGAGTACTCACCAGAGCTAGGGTTTTCCCAGTGAAGCTACATGCATGGCACGTGAACAGTGAAGGCACTCCCAGAACGGGTGGGCCCAGAGACTAGGTGCACAAGGAGGCACCCAAGTGGTCACCCTGTGAGAGTTTGCACTCCAGAGAAGGAAACCTTATGTGCTAGATTACCCTAAGATTGGGTGATAGCGGCGCAAGGGTATTCCAGTAAACCCTAAATATGGCTAACAACGCAGTAAACCCTAATTAGGGCTAGCGGTGCAGTAAACCCTAGGCTATATAAGGGACACTAAAATACTTCACAAAGGTACGCAGTTTCTAGACCTAAACACATAGAGAGAAACTCAATACACTTGGTGTTCCTTGCCCTACACTGACTTGAGCATCGGAGTGCAAACGGCCTCTAGGGCGCCCCCCTTTCTCTTTTGCAGGTGCAGATTGCTTCGAAAGAACCAAGCACATATCAACGTGAGGAAGGAGGCGTGTGAGTGTCGTGAGTCAACCAACAGGCGAGTCAACCAGCAAGAACATTTGGCGCCCACCGTGGGGCCGGAGTAAAACAAGGTCCCATACACGAGAGTGAGAGTAAGAACCACGGAAGATGAGGAATACAAGACACGGGTCTGTTCCACCAAATGGAGGCGACAGCGTTACCATGCAACAGCTGATGGAAACAATGCGCGTCCTCCAAGAGACGGTGGCAGAGTCCAGGGCGCATCAGGCGCGGATGCAGGAGGACCTGGCCGCCTCTCAGGCTAGGAATGAGGAGTTGCGCAAGGCAAATGAGGAGATGCGCTCGAGTTTGCACCACATGCAGCAAGCTGGGGGTCGCGTGGGAGAGGATCAGGCTCCACGTTTGACGCCCCCAAGGGCCTTCCCTATGCCTTTCTCCCCTGAGATC
Organism: Phaseolus lunatus; assembly: GCA_013389735.1. NCBI lineage: Eukaryota > Viridiplantae > Streptophyta > Magnoliopsida > Fabales > Fabaceae > Phaseolus > Phaseolus lunatus. The sequence continues at coordinate 13,688,554 of CM023866.1, read as the reverse complement.
ATGAACACAGTGGTGCCTCCCAACCTGGTGGGAGTCAAGGCATTGTTCACGGGGAAGGAAGATCCAGAAGCGCATCTGATAGCCTTCCACACCCAGATGATGTTGTCTGGAGGCTCAGACGCTGTGTACTGCAAGGTGTTTATGAGTACGCTGAGTGGAGTAGCTATGGAGTGGTTCGTGAGCCTGCCAGAGGGCCACGTCACCTCCTTCCAGCAGTTTTCGAAGCTGTTCACAGAGCAGTACATCGTCAACAGAGCGCCACCGATGGTGTTCTACGACCTGTTCGACGTGCGCCAGTACCAGGGGGAGTCGTTGAAGGACTACCTCAACCGTTTTGGTGCGCAGGTAGTAAGGTTGCCCAGCAAGGACGAGGACATGCTGGTGCATGCATTCAAGAAAGGTGTGTTGCCTGGTCTTTTCAGTGAATCGCTCATCAGAGACCACCCTGCCACCTTCGCTGAGATTCGGCGACGCGCGGTGGCGCATATTGTAGCAGAGACGCAGGTCTCTGAGAAGAAAAGCAGTGCTGCACTGCCAAGACGCGAAGGACAGGGGAAGCAGCAGCGACACGCATGGGTGCATGAGGCCAGAGAAGGGAAGAAAGCGCAGGGTAGGTCTCGCCCCTACACACCCAGGAAGGATCAGGCCAGGGGGCGTGCAAGGGAGAACAATACACCGCCCAGGTATGATTTCATGATAGAGTTGGCGGAGCTGATTGCAATTCCCGCTGTAGCTGCAAGACTCCGAGTACCAGAGAAAACCGACAAGGTGCTTGGAAGTAGGAAGGATGACTGGTGTGAATTCCATCAGGCTTATGGACACACACTCTACACCTGCCTGGCGCTGGGGCATCAACTTGCTGAGTTGGTGAAAACAGGTTTCCTAACCGATTACCTGAGGGAGCCGCAAAGTGATCGCGCTTCGGGGTCCCAGGCAGGTGACCAGCAGCATGAGATCCCTGTGCACGGGGAAATCAGGTGATGGAGGGAGCTACGCTAGGGGGGCTCCCAGGAAGCTCGGGGGGAAGCTGAAGCAGAGGGCATGATCGCTACTCGTGAGGTCGGTCATCGCCAATGAAAGGAGACCCAGCATATATACACCCGGTTAAGATGTAAAGTAGATGCGTTCTCGCGCTATACACTGTAAACAGTCGAATACACCAGGGGGCACTCTTTTCCCTAAGGAGGGTTTTTAACGAGGCCACCCAATAAAAAAGACTTTAGTACATAAAGTAAGTGTGTGTTTTCCAGTTTAAAGTTCCCCTTGCCCCAAGCGCAAGTGCAGGTGATAAGTGGTCAGTACCAAGTGACCACCACCTACAGATCAGCGCCTGGACAAGCGCCTGGGAGCAGAGTGCGAGAAGTCATCGGTGGTTATTCATCGCACGATCAGTCATCGCCCCGTGAAAGCACGATCAGACATCGCCGCATGAGGACGCTATCTGTCGCCGCCACGTACAGAGCACGATCACTCATCGGCGCATGGTCATCGGGGTCTTGCCAACACGTGTTAAGCTGGGACCCAAGCTCCCAGCGAGAGCGTTACACATGCACCTCGCATGATTCCAGAAGAAGAGCTCCTTGCCGGTGGGAAAGTGCATGAAACAGTGTGATGAGGCCATGCAGGCAGGATGCGCCTGGCGAGTGTGCTCAGACCAGCCACGCCAGGTGCTCTCCTGGGAGCATGCGCCCACTCAAAGAACATTGGAGAAAAGTCCTCTTCCTCTGCTTCTTACAGCAAGGTTGAGGCGAGAGGAAAAGTCCTCTTCCTCTGCTTCTTACAGCAAGGTTGAGGCGAGAGAAAAGTCCTTTTCCTCTGCTTCTTACAGCAAGGTTGAGGCGAGAGAAAAGTCCTTCTCCTCTGCTTCTTACAGCAAGGTTGAGGCAAGAGATAAGTCCTTTTCCTCTGCTTCTTACAGCAAGGTTGAGGCGAGAGAAAAGTCCTCTTCCCTCGACTCCTACAGTGAGGCTGAGGCGAGATAGAACCTGTCACTTGGGGTTAGAGGTCTCGTGAGTGGAGAGGTAGGTTCGTAGAAGAACACCTCCACTTCGAGTGAGAACTTCCATGTGAAAGAAGGGTTCACCCAGAGAAATCCTCCTCGCCTGTGAGCGATGTGAGGTCAGTTAGAACCTGTCACTTGGGGTTAGAGGTCTCGTGAGTGGAGAGGTAGGTTCGTAGAGAACACCTCCATTTCGAGTGAGAACTTCCAACATGAACAGAAGGGTTCGCCTAGATAAATCCTCCTCGCCTATGAGCGATGTGAGGTCAGTCAAGTCCTCCCTCGCCTGTGAGTGATGCGAGGCAAGATTGAACCTGTCACTTGGGGTTAGAGGTCTCGTAAGCGGGAAGGTAGGTTCGTCGAGAACACCTCCCCTTCGAATGAGAACACCCAACGTGAACAGCAAGGTTCACCAGAGAAGAAAGTCCTCACCTCGACTTTGTACAACGAGGCTGAGGCGAGATAAGAAAGTCCTCACCTCGACTTTGTACAGCGAGGCTGGGGCGAGATAAGAAAGTCCTCACCTCGACTTTGTACAGCAAGGCTGGGGCGAGATAAGAAAGACTTCACCCTCGACTTTGTACAGCGAGGCTGAGGCGAGAGCAGAAAGACCTCACCTCGACTTTGTACAGCGAGGCTGAGGCGAGAGGAGAAAGACCTCACCTCGACCTCTTACAACGAGGCTGAGGCAAGAAAGGTCATCGAGAAGCACTTTTCTTCCCCAAAACACAAGCATCATCTTTGGCGTTCAGGCCCTCTATGTGCTTAGCGCTGGAGTAACAAAGAAGTAAAGCAGAGCTTGAAGCGCGATGACTGATCGGTGGTGCACCAACATGCTAGTCGGTGGTCGGTGGTAGAAGCAAGTTCTGCTGCGAGAAGCCGAAGCATTTAGGCCTGTCAAGTCAGTCGTCCAGCATGATGTTAAAGACAATGCTGAGTCACATGCAGAGAGTTAAAAATGGAAAGGGACATGCAGCTGGAGCAAAGATTTCATTCATATTGAAGTCAATGCAGTGAGCCTTTACAGCTAAAAGGTTTATACAAGTTATGAAGCAGAAAAAGAAATTACACAGAAAAGAAGAAGTTGCAAAGGGAGAAGCTCAAGGAGGAGGAATGATCTTGCCATCGACCACTTAGTCTCTTCGCTGAGAACGAGTTCACAGCTCGAGACTGGGGGGCTTGTGATCCGGTTGGTCAGCTAGTCGATGATGTCAGCAACAGATGACCACGTGGACCATTCACAGGGTGACACGTGGTAGAAGATAGCAGGTGAATCAGAGGGGAGATCACTCAGAACGGTGATCGGTGGTCAGTTGCTAAAGTGACCACCGCCAGCAGATCAGTGCCTAGATGAGCGCCTGACAGCAGAGCGCGAGAAGTAATGAAGCACCGATCAGTCATCGGTGCAAGGTCATCAGGAAGAAGGGTGATTAACACCTCTTTGTCGAGAAAGAAGTCCTCAATTCGAGCAGAGAGCTCACCAATGAAGTCCTCAGAGGGTAAGAGATGTGGGCGATGACAAGGTGGTGAGATGTCCCTTCAGCGCATTACTCATGTCCTTACGCGCAAAGCCACGTAGGTCGCCCGTGCCAATGACTTAGTCTCTTCGCTGAAACAAGTTAACAGCTTGAGACTGGGGGGCTTGTGTACCGACCAGTCCTCGGACACCGAGAACAGGTAGTAAAGGGCGAACCACGTCAGATGGGTCCCACGGCATGGGCCAAAGCCACGTGAGCAATGGACCCCATTAGAGAGTGATCAGTCATCGGTGTGTTCCCTCAAAGTAGGGTGATCAGTCATCGGTGTGTTCCCTCAGAGTAGGGTGATCAGTCGTTGGTGTGTCCCCTGAGAGAAGGGTGATTAGTCATCAGCATTTTCCCGCAGGGAAGGGTGAGTAGTCGTCAGACCACCAGGATGGGCTGAGGTGTCATCGTCACTCAGCAGGTCGAGGAGTCCTCGGCAACAGAGTATGGCGAGGTGACATCGTCCTTGGGTAGAGACGAGGTGACATCGGCCTTGGGGGAAGACCAGTTATCAGTAAACATGCCCAGAGGTAAGGAGAGGCCTGGATCACGAAGTGCCTATGCCGGTAGCAGGGAGAGCACAGTTGGGACGAGTACTCACCAGAGCTAGGGTTTTCCCAGTGAAGCTACATGCATGGCACGTGAACAGTGAAGGCACTCCCAGAACGGGTGGGCCCAGAGACTAGGTGCACAAGGAGGCACCCAAGTGGTCACCCTGTGAGAGTTTGCACTCCAAAGAAGGAAACCTTATATGCTAGATTACCCTAAGATTGGGTGATAGCGGCGCAAGGGTATTCCAGTAAACCCTAAATATGGCTAGCAGCGCAGTAAACCCTAATTAGGGCTAGCGGCGCAGTAAACCCTAGGCTATATAAGGGACACTAAAATACTTCACAAAGGTACGCAGTTTCTAGACCTAAACACACAGAGAGAAACTCAATACACTTGGTGTTCCTTGCCCTACACTGACTTGAGCGTCGGAGTGCAAACGGCCTCTAGGGCGCCCCCCTTTCTCTTTTGCAGGTGCAGATTGCTTCGAAAAAACCAAGCACTTATCAACGTGAGGAAGGAGGCGTGTGAATGTCGTGAGTCAACCGACAGGCGAGTCAACCGGCAAGAACAAAAATATTTATTAAAAATGTAAAATTAAAGTAAGTTTTATGTGGTGTTTGTTTTCAGGTATGAGGTATGAGGTATGAGTTACGAGGAGGAAGGAGGAAAATAGTATTTCTTGTATTTGTTTCAATGGTTTTGAGGATGGGAAAGTGAATGGGGAAAGGGTGTGAATGTTTTTTCAATCTTCATACAAATGAAGTGATTTGTACTAATTTCATGTAGGATTATTGCATTTTATCCAAATATCCTTATGTATGTATTTTATATAATATACAATTACAAAATTAAATATTACATAAATTTATTTAACAATTTAAAAAATGTTTAATTATACTATTAATAACAATATATAATTATAAATAATGAAAATAATAAAATAAAATTATAATATCAACAACACATATATAGTTGTATAAAATAATAAATATATATATAATAATAAATATTATTTTTATAATTTTTAATATATTTAATAAATTTATTTCAATTTAACAGAAAAATATTTTCTATTATATTTTTTAATTTTTTTATTAAAAAATACAAGTAATTATGGATATTATATATTAGAAAATTTTAATTAATTCAAACCTACACAAAAAAATATATCATAGTTCATTATTCAAATATTTTTTAACAACGAGGATAAATTTGTAAACTTACATTTTACATCTTTAAAATAATTTCTAAATTTCCTCCCAACTATCACATCACTAACAAATTTCAATAAACTATACTCACAAATCCACTCTATCATCTCTCAACCCAAACAGTCTCACATATCCTCACACATCCTCTCTAATTCTTACAAATTCACTCTCCACAAATCATGTCCTCAATTCAGACACAACATTTAGGGTGTGTTTGATTGGAGAGGGGATTTGTGAGGATTTAACCGAGTGGATGTGTGAGGATTTGAGAGGATGTGTGAGGTTGTTTAGATTGAAGGATGTTATAATAGATTTTTTAGGATCGTTTATTGAAGTTTGTGAGTGATGTGATGTGATATGATAGTTGAGAGGGAATTTAAAAATTATTTTAAATGTGTAAAATGTAAGTTTATAAATTTACCCTTGTCATTTAAAAATATTTAAATAATGAATTATAACATATTTTTTGTAAATTTGAGTTAATTAAATTTTTATAGTATATAATATCCATAATTGTTAATATTATTATTTTTACCAAGTTCTTCTAGGATTATAGAGATAGACTAGCATAATCATTGTTACATCTCTATCTTCTACCTTGACATCAATGTTTTGAAGTTCCATTAAGATTGAACTAAGTTTGAAGTAGTGTATCTCCGTCAAACAGAGCTTAGACAACCTCCTCTTTTTTTGCAAATGGAATTTGTCATGAATAACTTCTTTAACTTTAGTCACAACGTTGTAAAGGTCTTCTTCTTCACAACCTTATAAAGAGCATTGTGTAATAACAACATAAAGATTATCGAATCAGTTTTTTTCTCCTAATTGTTTTTGTTCAGAACTCCCCTATCTATGTGCGACATGCTTGTGGAAAGTGGTGTCCACATTTGTTGCTCCTTGAGCAAACTTTCATCTTGATTTTCCATATTTAGAAATTGTTTTTCCGTTGGACGTCTCGATCTCGGATGTGATACCCATATTCTTACAAAAACTAATCACAAACGCAAAATGAGATCAAAATTGGCTTTGATACTAGTTTCTTTTGCATTTAGTGCCAAAATAAGTCCAAAGAACAACAAAAATTAAATACTGATTTCAAATCATACCAACGAGAGAACACATAAAAAAAGATAAATATGAATAAAATTGTCTTGTTTATTAATCTTTATAAAATGGTACTTCATTACAACTCAATGTAAACGACATGGAGTACATGTCACCCATATTTAGGGCTAAAAATGGTTACATGCTGGTTAGAAGTACACAATGACAACTTGTAACATCCCGCCAAATTCTTTTCATATTTATATAATAAAAATAAAGGTAAACAAATATATTGAAGTGAACATAATTATATATATGTAATGAAGTTTCTCCTCACAGGGAGTTTAATACATACTCAGTCAATTTTCCAAAAACGTAAACAAAAATACAGTAAAATAGAAAGACAGGCGATCTCCTAACAGCAAAAGGCGATCTCCTATCAGAGAACGGCGATCTCCTATCAGAAAACAGAAAAAGGGTGATCGCCTAACAGAAATAGTGTAACATCCCGCCAAATTTCTTTTCATATTTATGTAATAAAATAAAGGTGAAACAATTATATCGAAGTGAACATAATTATATATATGTAATGAAGTTTCTCCTCACAGGGAGTTTAATACATAATCGGTCAGTTTTCCAAAAACTTAAACAAAATACAGTAAAATAGAAAGACAGGCGATCTCCTAACAGAACAAGGCGATCTCCTATCATAAAACGGCGATCTCCTATCAGAAAACAGAAAAAAAGGGTGATCGCCCGACAGAAACAGAAATAGGCGATCTCCTTCCGACGACCACTCACAGAGGAGCCCTACTTCCTGCAACATCATCTGCTCCCGTGTAAATTATACACGATCATCACAGTTTTAAGAAAAAGCCAAACACAACACCAAAAACACAGGGTAAGCTAGGTATTTGAAAGAGAGTTTAGATATGAACTTTAAAATCAAGATAAAACAAATTCAAGATACCCACGTAAAACCATCAGCTTTCTCATTCCCTACACATGACCATCAAGTAAACACATATTTCACGATTCCTAAAAGGTCTTTCAATTCACATAATGCATCAAGTGTCTATCAATTCAATGTTTCTCATTTCTCACGTCAGACTTCCACTGACTCATCACACAAGACACTTGACACTACTTCCGGAAGACTCATGCGTTGAACTTATCATCCAAAGACCTGCACCTGTCATACTTCATTTGCTGTAATGTTTCCACAGCCATGCGCATCAACACAATCTCGATCTCAATTTCATCACTCTCACAGTATGACAGGGTTAATCCATATAACAGGTCAAGTCAGTTATCTTTCAAACGACTTACCCATACATATGGACCTCCTTCGACTCTCACCAACTGAATGACTTCATCTATGTGACTCCATCATATCAGCAGAGTCAGGATCGTCTCATTCACAGGATACTCACTGATCAATACACCTCATAACCAATCTCAACACGGTATTTCCTTTCCTGAAAATACTATGTCTTGATCCCACATTCACAACATTCAACACATCATATAACACTTAAATGAACGATTCCAATCACAGCAAAACTCATTCCAAGGTTCAGATTTTCAAATATCACATTTAAATCTCAAACAGTTTTCAAACAACACCAAAAACAGGGGAGTTCGAAAAACAACGCCAAAACCGGCGATCTGGTCCAAAAGCAGGCGATTATGCAATAACAGTTGAAAACCAGCGACCACGTCGCCCCATCATTTCAATCATCTAATATAAGGTTTTCGTTGGAAATAAGGCTAGCTTCCCTTACCTGGACTTGCGCAAAACACCAAGAGCTCCAAAACCCACCGAGCTTAAAGGATGCCTTAGCTCTGTTTTAGCGTCTGGTTTGTAGAACTTGCAGAGAACCTCCCAGGTGCTCTAATGGTAGTCTTCGCTCGTCGTACTGGTGCTTGAGGGTGCCTGAATCGCGGCGCGAAGGAGAGAAAAGAGAAGGATGAAGGTGAGCTCACTCTTTCACTCTTGAACCACTGCAACGTCCTTTGCCTCTCAGAAGTGGGTTTTTGAATCTAAACCAACTTGTCCACAAAAGCCGCTGCCACCACCCACTCTGCAGGAAGCTTGCGTGCACGCTGCCCTGAACAGTACGACCACGCGTGACTCTGCGCATTCCAACCCTCTGATGTCACTATTCTGAACCACCATTTTTGTCTACGTGTCGCGCGTGCAGTACGTCTGATGCTGAGAGCCTGGGTCCCACCTTATCTGTGTGAAACTCGACATCGCGCGATAACCTTCCACCGATGACCGCTCGCGTGATGACTATCCACCGAGGCCTCATCCTGGAGGACGACCGATGTCTCTCCCTGGAAAACGACCGATGTGTCCCTCATCCTGGCGATGACCGTCTGTCTCTCATACTGGCGATGACTGACGTGCCTCATCCCGGTGATGACTGTCACCCTGGAGGACCACCGATGTCTCACCCTGGCAGACAACCGATGTCTCAACCTGGCAGACCACCGATGTCTCACCCTGGCAGACCACCGATGTGTCTCCCATCCTGGTTGATGACCGATGTTCCTCTCATCCTGTTGGCGATCTCTTATCGCCCTTGTGTGTGACGAGAACACATCGCCTTACTCTGCTCACTGATGTCATATCGTCACACCTTGCTGAAGGTTCTTCATCCCACTATGTTACGTCCAAGGTATCACCTCCACATGGCTTGGTGACGTCGGTAGCTTCACATTTCCAAGAGTAGATCAGCACCACTCCTCTTGCGCCCATGCATGCAACACTAAGGGCGATCTCTTATGCTCAAGCATAGAGCTTCGCATGCACAGCGTATCTAAGGCTTAACCCACACCTTGATACGTGTGGTTTTTGGAACCCACTATGGTTAATCCAGCATCTTGACCACATACTACGTGCACTCCCGTCGATCACGTACACCATAGGCGATTGGCGGTCATGTCTCCTCTAGGCGACAGGCGATTATGTCCCAGAGAAGTCGGAGATCGCCTCCGTCTTCAACAACGGCGATCTCGTAGACTTCTAAACTACACTTTTCTTCCTTTACTCTTCTTGATCCACATGTCAGCCGACCGACCTCTACCAGCTGACCCCAGACCTTGGGCGACGTCCGAGGTCCGACTACTACGAAACTTCAATTACCAACTCTTTGTATAAATAATAACATCCTCTGAAATTATTTAAGTCTAACACTTTTATTCCAATTAAAGTTTCTAGGTCCTTACAAATAGGAACAGGCGATCTCCTTCCGGCGACCACTCACTGAGGAGCTCTACTTCCTGCAACATCATCTGCTCCCGTGTAAATTATACACGATCATCACAGGTTTAAGAAAAAGCCAAACACAACACCAAAAATCACAGGGTAAGCTAGATATATGAAAGAGAGTTTAGATATGAAACTTTAAAATCAAGATAAAACAAATTTAAGACACCCACGTAAAACCATCAACTTTCTCATTCCCTTCACATGACCATCAGGTAATCATACATTTCACAATTTCCTCAAGAGTCGTTCTATTCACATAATGCATCAAGTGTCTATCAATTTCAATGTTCCTCATTTCTCACGTCAGACTTCCACTGACTCATCACACACAGACACTTGACACTACTTCCGGAAGACTCGTGCATTGACTAGACTCAGAGATCTGCACCTGTCATACTACACTACTGTAATGTTTCCACAGCTATGCGCATCAACACAATCTCGATCTCAATTTCATCACTCTCACATTATGACAGGGTGAATCCACACAACAGGTCAAGTAGTTATCTTTCAAACACTTACCCATACGTATGAACCTCCATCGACTCTCAACGCCTGAATAACTTCATCTATATGAATTCATTATCTCAGGAGATTCAGGATATCTCATTATAGAAATCACCGATCAATGCACATCCTACACGATCTTACACAGTATTTTCTTTCCTGAAAATACTATGCCTTGATCCCACATTCACAACATTCAACACATCATACAACACTTAATGAACGATTCCAGTCACAGTAAAACTCATTCCAAGGTTCAGATTTTCGAATATCACATTTAAATCTCAAACAGTTTCAAACAACACCAAAAACAGGGGAGTTCGAAAAACAACGCCAAAACCGGCGATCTCGTCCAAAAACAGGGGATTATGCAATAACATTTGAAAAACCGGCGACCACGTCGCCCCACCATCTCAATCATCTAATATAAGGTTTTCGTTGGAAATAAGGCTAGCTTCCCTTACCTGGACTTGCGCAAAACACCAAGAGCTCCAAAACCCACCGAGCTTAAAGGATGCCTTAGCTTTGTTTTAGCATCTGGTTTGTAGAACTTGCAGAGAACCTCCCAGGTGCTCCAAGGGCAGTCGTCGCTCGTCGCACTGGTGCTTGAGGATGCCTGAATCGCAGCGCGAAGGAGAGAAAAGGAGAAGAATGAAGGTAAACTCACTCTTTCACTCTTGAACCACTGCAACGTCCTTTTGCCTCTCAGAAGTGGGTTTTTGAATCTTAAACCAACTTGTCCACAAAAGCCGCTGCCACCACCCACTCTGCAGGGAAGTTTGCGTGTACGCTTCCCTGAACAGTACGACTACGCGTGCCTCTGCGCAGACCAACACTCTGATGTCACTATTCTGAACCACCCTTTTTGTCTACGTGTCGCGCGTGCAGTACGTCTGATGCTGAGAGCCTGGGTCCCACCTTATCTATGTGAAACTCGACATCGCGCGATAACCTTCCACCGATGACCGCTCGCGCGATGACTATCCACTGATGCCTCATCCTGGAGGACGACCGATGTCTCTCCCTGGGAGACGACCGATGTCTCGCCCTGGCGATGACCGCATGCCTCGCGCCCTGGCGATGCCCGCAAGTCTCGCGCCCTGGCGATGCCCGCATGCCTCGCGCCCGGCGATGCCCGCATGCCTCGCGCCCGGCGATGCCCGCATGCCTCGCGCCCTGGCGATGCCCGCATGCCTCGCGCCCGGCGATGCCCGACGACACATCGCCACGCCTTGCTGTAGGTTCTTCATCCCACTATGTTACGTCCAAGGTATCATCTCCACATGACTTGGTGATGTCGGTAGCTTCACATTTCCAAGAGTAGGTCAGCACTACTCCTCGTGCGCCCATGCATGCAACACCAAGGACGATTTCTTATGCTCAAGCATAGAGCTTTGCATGCACAGCGTATCTAAGGCTTAACCCACACCTTGATACGTGTGGTTTTGTGGAACCCACTCTGGTTGATCCAGTATCCTGACCACATACTGAGTGCACTTTCGGCGATCATGTGCACCATAGGCGACTGGCGATCACGTGCAACCTAGGCGACAGGCGATCATGTACTAACCAGGCGATCTCATAGTCTTCTAAACTACACTTTCCTTCTTTTTTTTATTTTAAATAAAAACATATTTAGAATTCATTTAAAATATATCCCTTTTTATTCCAATTTAATTTTACAGGTCCTTACACAACTAACTAACATAACAAATTGGTTACAATGATGCTTTTACAATGGATGCATCCATATAACTATCAGACAACTCTTTTAACTATTGGACAACCTACAACTACCAGACACACTATCCTAAAAAGAACTCAATGTACCAAGATCTACATAACTAAAGCATAATATTTAATGCTCTCAATAAATAAATAAATCATGTAAATGTTAGAGATAGAAGTATCAAGGATTTGCTCGGACAAATTCTCAATAACAACTTATGTGAAAAAAGAAAAAGAAAAAATGAAATGAATTTATCATAAGTTAAAATTAGCTTGTGCACAAATTAAAAACAATTAAAGAAGAAATATGACAAATGTTTTAGAAATTAATTTATGTGTAAACTAATTTTAACTTTTGAAGAAGCTCGATTCATCTTCAATTTTATATACTGATTTGTTCCATTATTATTGATTCAATATGAATTTTGTCCCACTTTTTTTAAAGTTCTCAATTAGTTCCCCTTTTTTAAAACATGTAATTGTGGTTTTATCCATCAATTGGAACATAATGTCATTAAATGGGTGACGATGTGGTAACTACATTAATTGTGTGTCATATAAAGTGTAGAGTTGACATGATTTGGGTTTATTTTTCTCCAAGAAAGGTTTCTCTGACTCATCAATGACTTCAAAGTAGATCTGTCAAAGGTAGTTAGTGGGTGATTAGTGTGTGTGTGTTGTAGGGGATTTACATAAGAGGAGAATGCAACACAACAACTTCATGAGTCACGAGGATTGTGCTTTCATTAAATTGTCTTTGTTAGGCGAGCAGAAGAAATGAGGATTCTAATAAAGGTGACAATAATAATACAATATATGAATACAATTAACAAAACTTTATAAATAATATATATTAAAAAGTTAATTTTGATATATTGAAAAAAATTGATGAGATAGGAGAGTTTCCTTTGTGTTGAAGAAGAACATTTAAAACTAAAATTAGTACAATTGAATAGAATTATATAGAACATGGTTGAGCTGGTGATATAAAAAAGGATGATGAAGAGCTTGTTAAAGAAAGAGAAGAGGAACTAAGAAGCATGCCAAAGAAGAATAAAGAAAAAGGAATAAAAAGGAGTTTTCAAGGAAAGCTAACAAGAGAAAGACTCCAAGCTTTGGAAAAGAAGATTAGAAGATATGCATATATATAGTTTTTTAGTCTTTAGATGAACTTAAGCATGCTTTGAAGTTGAGAGAGCTTGGAAGAAACACTTGAAGTTATAAATATCTTTTGGAGCTTTTAAACTACCACATGTCACTTTCAAATGCAAATGGGGTAGTTTGACTCTTCCATTTGACTTTTAAAGTTTTCAAGAGTCTTCTTGTGTCCATTGAAAACGTGTGACTTAAACAAGAGTTATTGTTGTCTTTCCAAAAGCCATCATTACCATTTTTCAAGATTCAAGAAGCTATCCATGTGCACTCCCTAATTTCAATTTCAGGGATTTTCATGTATTGATCATGTGTTAGGAGAGTTAGTTCTTAATTAGCAAAGTTAACTCAATTTTGTTGTCTTTTCTTCTTCTTGGCCGAAGTCACCTTCTACATAAAGAGTCTCCTCCTTTTGTAAACTCGTCTTTGAATATTGAATGAAAATATCTTTGTGTGTTCATATATTAGAGTTCAAGAGTTCTATTTCTTACTTTGGTTCTTATCTTCAGAAATTTTCTCAAGTGGCAAATCTTCATGTTGATTCTTCATTGAAGGCGGCATGTTCTTGATTTATTTCTAGTCTTCATCTATTTTTACTTTCATTTTATTCTTGTTTTTACATGTTTAATAATGCAAACCGAATGAGTTTTCTCCATGGAACTCCTTGCTTCTGCCAAAGATTTCTTAAAATTCATGGGATTTCTTTTCTCCACATCTCCTTGAGTTGATTAAAGATCCTTCCAAGCTTCTAAGGGTTGTATCATCCAAGAACAAATTCTAGGCACCTCTTCTATTTTAAATGAATAGAATTATGCATAGCATGGCAGGACTGTCGAATGCAAGAAAATATGTCAAGAAGAAACAGAGCATCATCAATTTGTATATTAAGGAGCTTCTGGCCAATATAACCTCGAAGCAGCAGGTGGGGGAAGGGATCAGTGGAACTATCTAAGTGAATTTGGAACATGCCCCATTAATTTGGAATGGTTCAAAATGAGCTTTGATGGAGCTACTTCGAAGGCGACAACTTGAAGGAAATCGTTGTGGAGAGAGAGAATAACCGAAAGAAAGAACAAAGGATAAGAATGATTCGGGAGTGGGACTCCAGGTAAACGTTGGTAGAATGCATCATATTGTTAAAAATATATATAATATATTCAAATTAAGAGTTTTTTAAAAATTAAGATCGAGACAAATTAATATATTAAATTTTTTTTAGTCTTATTCTTCTCACCTAATAGTCACCATGAAAAAAACTTATACTCATTGAGAAAATTGGGTCTAAGTATGAATCTTCGAAACTTTAAGACAACGAAGATATATTATGACAAAAATGCATCACTCATAACTATCAAACCATCTTCACTGATGATACAATCACTGGTTTCACTCGACCATAAAAATTATACACAAGTGAATCTCGTTATTGCCATCAATTTGGTTTTGTATTTGTTCAAGATTAGTACATAGATTTATTCATATATATGTTTTTAAATTATTTAGAAGTCATCACACAACATAAATATCTTTCTGATTTGTATCAAGATCTCACACCCGTGCATAACTTAAATAAGTTTCCATTTCGTGTGATGAAGGGAAACATGTGTTATGTGTAAGGTATTTTCATAAAAATAAATAAATAAACTGTGTATACTTAGAAACACTTAAGGTGGCATTAACATCGACCACAACTCAATATTTTCCACGCCTAAAACAACTAGTTTATATTCAAATTTCATAAGCTGAACCCAACAGGGTTTGGATTATGGACTGACAATGACAAAAGTTGGTAATAGCTACTCATGATCAACCAAGAGAAGATGATTACATAAGAGAAAACACCAAGTCTATAATATGACACTGTTTGTCTGAAATGGAAAAAAGGAAGAAGAAAAATAAATACTCTGTTGTAGCTAACTATCTTCTAAAGATCCAACAATCATCTCATCAAATTCAAGAAATTAAATTTATAAAAAAGAACAACCACAATTGTTCAGATTGGTGAGTATTGTCCTATTGAAAGATGGGAAGGTCACTGCGGGTCAGTTGATAGTGGCTTGTGCTGACTTGTGCAGGAACAAGGCTACTTAAGGAGGCCTCTTCTCCAGCCTCTGTTGACATTTTCACAAAATAACTATGCCTGAAAAATTAGATCATTAGAAACTGCTTACAACTCAACGGTAAAATTCAAAAGCCAAAAAACAACTTATAGCTACCATCTAGTATCAGCTGTCAATTCAGGATGGAAAGCAGTCCCTAGTATGTTCCCTTGTCTCACAGCAACTATAACCTTACTTTCTTCCTCAGCATTCTCCTGTCATGTCCAAAACTACAATGTAACCAGGTACTCAACGGGGGGAAAAGACCAAGACATTAATTATGACAAAGTTGATTAATTTCCAGTGGCAATCGGGGAAGACAGTGTTGGTATTAAACTACTTTAAGGAAAATAAGAGCTGTTAGGTTATAACATTAAACATTGTTTGAGATTAGCAGAAATATCAATCCTGTCAAGCAAAGAACTAGAGATTGTGTAAATGTTCAATAAAGTCATATTGTTAGACCATTTCTTTTTCAACTGCTGAGTGGTTTTGAAACCACTACATTACAAGTTACAACAAGTATAAAAGGTCTCTCTTAAGCAAACGAGTTAAACGGTGGTATGGTTGCCATCAAATAGAATCTAAAGACAAATATCTCCAAAACACTCCCATAAGATTGTGAAATAAAACTACAACATAAATTAAATAGGGAAATACAGACTAAGCTAATTCTTCTTTAAGGAAACCAATCATCCAAGGAGCATTTCCTTGAAAGCAGCATAGCCAGAGGAAACACTTCAGCAGCATGCTATGCATACCACACTAGTTGGCAGCAAAAAGTTTCTATACTCCAACCTCAAAATTCAAAATTATAGCCACCTTATGAATGTTGCAAATGTCACTCAGCTAGCAGTTTATGATGACATTCATTTTTTTAAATGATAAAATATGGATCAGTATTAACATACAATGCTGAAAGGTAATGATCAATCTGCATTTACATGTTAGAATAGAACTATACCTAATGATACGGTATATGAGTAGTTAGTTCATTGAGGATACGAAAATGAAGCCAACATATTGGGTTGGAAATTAAGTATCCGATAAGGAACATTGTTATGAGCAGTTTTCACAAAAGAAGGAAACTGTTCCAAGGAGAATAAGCATACAAACAAGGAAATACAAGGAGATCGGGGTCATTGAATAATAGTGTTCCAAACTCAAAAGAATTGAATACTTGTATACTTATATTTATATCTATAATCTATCAATGATTTCCTCTCATTTATCTACTTTCTTCTTTTAGTTTACCCTTCAAAATCCTGCCAATAACATCACCAAACGAAGTCCCAAATATAAACTATCACCAATGTCTATTTGATCTTGCTAATTCTTGAATTTCTTATGCTATTCTATCCATGATATATATGCACCTTTTAAATTCTAATGGATCTGGAATAAAATACAACTAACAACCAAAAAGTAGAATTGACAAAAATGATCAATAACTAACCGTTTTGTCTCCAGTAGAGGAATCAAAACTTAACAATCTGTGAGAAGATACGGGATAATCAGCCAACACTTGAACTTCTGGCCCTGCTTCAAGAATTGCAGGTGCACGAATAAAAACTCCACGAAATGTTTCGGGACCACCTTCCTGGGAGGCAAGCTGTGGCACTGAAAGCTCTGCCTCAAAGCTTTGAATCTAAACAAACATGTATTTTGGTTAAATGTGATAAGATTATTGAAGTGCAAAAAAAATTGTTTTTCAAGCCATACATATTATCTCTTCACTAATTTCATTTAGTTTTGTGCATCACATATTACATTACATGAATCTTTAACAATTATAATGGCACAAATGCTAAAAATTTTAAAACAAGAGAAGTTGTTTTTGCAAAAAAACTCTAACAAAAATCTGAACATTATCAATTATTTAGATTTTGATGCTTCAAGTTAATAAGAAACTTGACTCAAGAAGGAAACAGGTAGAACAGGGAAGGAAGGAAGAGAGTTCTAAAGCTTCACTAAGAACTTGATTAGTGTCCTTATGGCTCAGTCAGTGCCAATAACTATAGAGAACCCAATAGTACTCCATTGGTGCCATTAAGAAAAAATCACACATTAAACGTTAGGACATTTAAGAATGACCCTGTCCCTTTACTCCCACGCACAAAAAGAATGCTAAGTTGAAATTCTCGTGTCCAGCAATTAATATACGTTTTGTTTCATTTACATAATATATCTTAAAATGTGTTGTGCTTGCATTACCTGGCTACCAAAGAAATTTCTATGCACTGTACAATCAAGTCCACCAACCAAATCTTGTCCACCAGTCTTCTGTCCTGAAATTATGTTTGTCATTTGAATTTTTTAAACCACTACCTATTTTTCATGTGAGAAAAAAAAAATTAAAACTATGATTCCTGATATTGTCTAAAATTCAACACAAGGGAAGAAAGGAGAAGAAAGAAATAAACCTATAGCTTTATTTGCCAGGAATATAAGCCCTGCACAGGTTCCCCAAACAGGCTTTCCCAATTTTACAAACTCTCTCAAGGCAGGAAACTGAAAAAATAAAAACATTCAACATAAATCACCAACACCAGAATCACCACTTGCTTCCAAGAGCATAAAGTTTACAACAGTAGAGTGTATAAAGTTCAGTGCACTATCTAAAATTCACTCATTCATAGTCATTAAAACACAAAATCTGGTTCCTTTACATCGTTTTCCTTTGTCTCTCACCTTTACCCATACCAAAGTTACAAAACTCTCTCAATAACCTTACACACAATACCCAACTCACTGCACCACGGGCCAGATACTAGATTCTCTTTGAAGCAAGTCTTGCAATAATAACTAGAAAGGAATAAACCACATACCTATATGAACACGTAACTGTACCACAAGCATGATAGCAAGGACTCATGACAACTATAGAAAACAAAATTAAAATGCAGAAGTGAATACAAATTGAAAATCCTAGATTTTGTCGCAGTTTATCATCATCAAAAAGGTTGTCAGAGTTTTACAACATGGTGGTATAATCAAATTCGATATGTTCAAAAAAATGCTCTTTCAAATTCCTTTTCTTTTAAAAATTTACGCCCAAGTGAATTTTTTTAAAATTTTTTTTCATAAAAGGTGAAAAAGTAGAATATCTTAAGCGAGTGAATCGTATCGGTGATTCCAAATTACATAGATTCATTCATGTATCATAAGATACAAATTCATTTAAGGTTCATATTGTGATACGAAACAGTAGGTAGCAAAAATGTATCGAATCGTAAGATTCTAATAAACTCTTTTGTCGTCGTAAAATGTAAAATGACCACAAGTATAGGACCAAATGAATAGTTAGACCATCACATTACAACAGAAACATAAAAATTTGCCCATTTAAAACAAGAACACATACAGAGAAATACATAAAAGCAGGGTTAAACTGTTCACTTATTATAGTTGTCCCCATTATGTTTTTATCCCTATACAAAGAAACTAAGTTTTAGCTATAGTCACACAAAACAGTTTTTTTAGCAGTTTATCATCCCCAGCAGAAAGTTTTTAAACAGTTTTACAGCATTACAAATTCTTCTGTGACATGCACATCAGAGACCAAACTTAATTGTGACCTATAAGGACTAAACTCACAGTTTTTTTTTTTTGTGGTATAGAGACTAAAATTACTTAAAGCAAAGGCAAGCGTAGGACCAAGCGAATAATTTAACCTAAAAATTAAAAAATGTATCGAAAGAGACCAAGTTATGATACTCAGCGAGCTTAGCCATGGTGGTGCTTTCTCCACCGGGGATGATGAGGGATGTAACGGTGCGAAGATGCTCCGGCTTTCGAATCTCCACACCTTTCACTCCTAACCTTCTAAGAGCTGCAACACAAGAGATAGAAGATGAGACCAAAACATTGAATAAATGAAAAATGAAATGGAGGATGAACGTGCCAGCCATGTGCTCGTTGAACGATCCTTGTAGCGCGAGAACGCCAACGACGGCCATGTGGCGGAGAGTGGAGAAACAGAGGTAGCAACGGTCGGAGGTAGTCGAAAAGGTTTTTAGATTATAACGTTCTGTCGAAACAAGTTTTGTTTTGGTCCTGTCGTTTGGGTTAGTGCACTGTGTTCACAACTTTCCCTGGCAACTTGTTCACAACCTTAGGTTTTGTTAGCGCCGTGTAGGAACGTATTTATTTTTTCTTTCAAGAATAAATAAATAAAAAATGAAGGAGTGTGGCAATTCTAAAATTTGAATTGACCGTAGGATTTGAAAAATAAGATAAAAATAAAGAAAATTCTGAATATGGATTTAATATATTTTGTTTTTATAAATGTAAGTTGTATATTTCGGTATCCGTACCTAATCTCTACAGACACTGCAAATCATTAAAGTTAGTGTATCATCCGATATTTTGACCTCTCAACCTAGATGAGTTTGGAAGCGTTGTTCGACTGATTGATCTCATCACATTGTTGTTGGCCATTAGGTCCAAACAACACAAACCATGCTTAGAGGAATGTGTCTGCTTAGGGGTGGCAAAACGGGCCAACCCGTCCCGTTTAGGCCCGCCCTGCTTAGGCCCGTAAAATGTAGGTCGGGTTGGCCCGTCCCGCATAAAAAATACGGGCTGGTTTTCATGGCTTGCCCCGCATGCGGGTTGGCCCGCGGGCTTGCAGGTTGGCCCGTTTTTTTTTTTTTTTTTTAATATGTAGGAGTAATGGAACGGCACGAGCGACAACAATGCGGTAGTAGCGCGTAATAGTTGCAGGTGAAACTGCGTGGCGTCACAGCCGAAGCGAGCGGCAGCACTGCAAAGGAAAATGTATCGTGTGTTGTGTGCGTTTTTTGGAACATCATAGCTGCCTTGTGTTTTGAGTAAAAACCTAATTTTCTTTTACTCAAAGTTGTCACTCTTCCACTGGGTTGTGTTTTAAGTAAAAACCTAATTTTCTTTCACTCAAAGTTGTTATTCCTCCACTTGACCTTTGCTACCAAGTCAATTATTTTATTTTTTATTTTTTTTTCGCGGGCTAGCGGGCCGGCCCGCCCCGCTGCTGGCCCGCGTGGGCCACGGATTATGCGGGGCGGGCCAATGCGGGTCAGCGGGCTGAAAAGGTCAGCCCGCCCCGCATTTTTTACCGCGGGCCGTGGGCCGGCCCGCCCAGCCCGTCCCGCTTTGCCAACCCTATGTCTGATGATGACAAATATCCACAATGGATATAAGTATCTAATTAAAATTGTTATATAATATGGTTTAGGAAAAAAGCTCAAATTATGCCAAAGGTTTAATAATGTTCACAACTCAACTCCGGACATGTAAACTTAGTTAGAAAACATTGCATTTATTGTTATCTAAAATACACATTGACTTGAGCGTCAGAGTAACCCCACTCTCACGTGACACCAACATAAAAACTCTAATATTCAGAAGAAAGTCTAGGATGCACCCAAAAAAAAAATCAAAACAATCATTACTAAGACATCTCAAGATGTATAGATTGAATGTTTGGGACATTGTCTTATCCGGATCTTGTAAGAATAATACATATAGTACATTTTGGTTTTAGTTTGTTGAAAAATTTTGAATATTGATTTTTGTTCTTGTGAAATTTATTTATTTTTCAAATAATCTTAGTGATATAATTTGTATTTAAACATGATTACTTAATTATAAAAATTTGTTAATAAGAAAATATTTCAAGTGATATATATTTTAAAGTTTTCAATGATATATTTTTAAAAGCACTTTATTATATGCTAGTAAAAGAGTACAAGAAACATTTTAAAAAATTACAGGAAATATAATGAATAAAAGGAAAATAATTTACAATTATATACTAAATAAATATGAAACAATGATGCACATATATTTTGTTTACCTCATTTTATTTTACAACCATCTCTCTTATTTATTTCTATAAATCACCTATTATTATTTAACCTCTGATTTTAAAAATACAGAGATGTATGAAGTGTTTATTCTTCTAATTTTTATATAAATATAAATTTAATTTTTATATTGGCAAGAACATTTTTAGTTTCTTAAAATTAAATTAAAATATAATATCATGTAATATATATACGATGATAAAAAATATATAATTTTTTTAAGATAAAATTATTATGTATGAATTCGTATGTTATTCCTTTTATATTGCTAACAGTGATATTTCTCAAACTTTATAATTCAAATTATTGGAATATATATATATATATATATAT
Organism: Phaseolus lunatus; assembly: GCA_013389735.1. NCBI lineage: Eukaryota > Viridiplantae > Streptophyta > Magnoliopsida > Fabales > Fabaceae > Phaseolus > Phaseolus lunatus. The sequence continues at coordinate 13,667,283 of CM023866.1, read as the reverse complement.
ATATATATATATATATATATATATATATATATATATATTATGGTTCGTGGGAAGACCCGTTGGTTCTGTGTACTCCACACCTCACCCGCCAAATCACCTGTTGCGAAAATTAGTTGTAAATTAGCAACAACAAAAAAAATGAAAAAAATGAAAAAAATGGGACCTTACGTGTTTGGTTAATATAATATTTTATATCAAATAGAACTCGTTGAGTTTCTTAACCAAAATATATATGAGGTGTCGTCATTAATTTGGATATGGAATTATATTTTACCCCAAAGAAATAATATATAATTCTGTTCATATTATTTATTACTAATAAATATCTTTTACTATACATAAATACTTTTATTAGTAAAACACTATTCGCATTTATAATATCATTATAGTGGTCTTTAAAATTGAAAGTATATCTTCAAGGGTAGTTTCTTAATAATTTTATTTTAAAATTCAAAAAATTATATGACTTAATTAATAACGTGAATATAAAATTAAGAATTAACTTAACAATAAATAGTTAATTTTATTAATTTATTTGATGATTTAGATAATTTACCTTGAATCTCTTTAATTTTATAATCTAATATGATGTGTTTTACATTGTTCGTGGCCAAAATAATATTTTACGTTATTTTTCTAATAAAGTAAATGGTACGTTTAGTTCTTCAAATATTAATAATTTTATTTTAACCTTAAAACCTTAAAACCAAAAGTTTCATTTCCTTTATTTCCTTTAAATGGCCTAACTTTACCTAAAACCACATTGGAATAGTTTATTAAATATCTGTAATAAAATATATTAATGATGAGAGTTATTTATATGTTCCAACTTTATCTAAACTTACATAATTTTTTAAATTCTTTTTTATTCTTCTTCTTTATGAAACTCTTTGAGGGTTTTAATAAATTAATTACAAAATTACTATATCAATCACTCATTGTTATCCTTTTCAACATTTTTGAGATTAAATAGCATGAGAACTTTTAGTTTTTACTTCTACCTACAAACACAAAGACAAATGATAGATGGAGTGATGGAGGATCATTTAGTCTCAACACCAATAACTAAGATAATACAAGAAGATGGAGTTTCATATAGGGAAACATCTATTTTCGAAGTGTATTTTTCTCCTTATTAGTCTTGTAAATAATTGTATAAAGTAGTTTTGAAATTTATTTTGGATTTTATATTTTGGGTCAAGTAAAGTAGAATATTATTTGGGCCTTGTATTTGGGCCATGAATAGTTTAAGGTAAATAAATCTAACCTCAGGACAAAAAGTTAACACCTAGCTAGGTTAAATAACCTAGTTTGGGCACTAAGTTAGTGTGTGCTTGAAGCTTGGGCTGCAAGCTACCTTTTTAAGAAGCTTGCTCCACAACCTAGGGTTAAGGTTAGGGTTTGAGAAGCTTGTCTTTCAATTTTCCTCTCCTATAAATAGGAGTGTTCATCTCTTGTATTTTTTAGTTTGATGAGGGTAATGAAATGTTGTCCAAATTATGAAACACTTCAACTTGTCAAAGTTCTCTCTAGAGTAATCTTCTTGCTAGACTAAGTGTTGGCTTAACCTCACTCTAGAAACTAAGTGTTGGTCTAACCTTACTTAGAATCAACATCATAATCTCCATCTCCACTTCAAAACTTGACATAAAGCTACACTTCTACATGCTTTTTCACATTCATCATCTTCCATAGAAGAAATCAAAATCAAAACATTGAACAAGAAGAGCTAATCATGCGCATAGAAGGTCATCCTCCATCATGGAGCAATAACTTTCTCTTAGAGAAGATATGAAATAAGAGCTTCCTCATAAGTTGGTAACTTCACAAAGTGAAAAATACAAGGCTTTGCACTCTTCCACAAAAGAAAAGATTACAAAAACAACTTAAAGCAAAATTACTTGAAAGGATTGTTGTGAACTCCTATATTGTCCTTGTGGCAACTTTATCTTTATAAAACTCTTCAAGAATATGATCATTGTTTTGTGTAATCTTGAAAGATATTATATTCATATGCTTGATAACTTTTTCATTGACTATTTGCATAGAGATTGGTGTTGCTCATAAATTAATATCCAAGAAAGGAAGGTTGTACTCCCTATAAAGCTTTGAGTTGTGAAAAGGGATTAACAAAAAATATTTTTGACAATGATATTCTTTGAATTACATTTGCTTGCATTCCAATATATTATTTCACAATCAATTGATTCCTTAAAAGGATTTTGTAAACATTGTGGAAATCAAAGTTTTCTTTATATAAAAACTTAGTGTGTTGGATGCTTTTTTTCTATTTAGGTTGATTTCAAACAAATTAAAACTTACCAAAAATATCATTTAAATGTATCTAGGATTTATGATTATGATTGACTTATGTGCTCTACTTATCATTAATTTTGATTTCAAAGGATAAATTCAATAACTTTTTATATGAACCATTTGATGTGAGTTGATTTTATGATTTAGCATTTTATAGTGACACTTTGTGATGGATATCAAGGAAGAGAGGATTTCACTAATGGAGGAAGAGGCCATCCACCAAAATATTTAAAGTTTTTCTTATTAGTCTTTTTAAAAGAGGAGGCCCAAGCCCAAAAAGGCCAAACCCAAGAAGCCCAAGTCCAACCCATGAGAAGCAAGGCCAAGCATTAATAAAAGAGCATCATTTGTATTTCTTTTGTATAAGTTGTAGGAGGTGTGGATATTAAATATAATAGTGTGAATATGTAAAATAAAGTCACATTGTACATGTGACTTAGGAGAGTAGGTGTAAGTGTAGTTTTTAGGAGGTGTCATAGTAGAAAAGGTCACACCTCCCATGTGACTTGTTTTGGTGGGAATTTCAAAGGAGTTTCTTTTGAATTTTCCCACCTATTTTTCAGCACCCTCACACTATAAATAAAGGTGTGGGCTCTTGTAAAAGAGATTGGAAATTATTAGTAAGAAAACTCTACTCATTTTTTTGAGAGCATTTGTGAGCACTTGTGTGTCTCTTCTTCCTTGCTTCATCTTGAGAGCTCTTGGAACTCAAGTGGCAGCATCACACTCTTATCTTGAAGCAATCCAACCTTCAAGTGGCGAGATCATCTCCAAGTCTCCTCTTCATAACTCTTCTAATCCATTCTCCATTCCATTTCCTATTTTGTTCTTATCTTGCAATTCTATTCGGTGCTTTTTTTGTTCCTATTTTCAAATCTGTCCAACATTTTTTCATTTTCCAGCACCTATGTTCTGTTTCTTTTCCTTTTTCTTGTATTTCAATCGGTTCAATTTGACAATAGATGGAACGCCTAATTGAGATTGTGTTTTGGCATTAGTTTTGGTGAGTTCTTGTCTTAAAACATTGATCCAATTCTAAGAGAAAGTGCCTCTCATATGACCAACTCAAGATGTCTCCTAAGAATGTCAAGAACTTTTCATATTATGTTCTTGAATTCACATCACTTTGCTTAGGGTTGGATTTTAAGATGATTAAGGTGATAACCTAAGGAAAATCCCCACTGGACATTAACTTAACCAAGTGGTTAAGTAGATGTGAAGGTTCATTTCACAAAGGCAAAAGGAAAAACACAAAGATAAGGTGAAGATGATGACAACAATGGTGCGGAATTAAGCAAAGGAAGCATAACAAACATAAAGGACCGAATAGAATCAAGGAATCAAGATAACAACATATTTATGAAATGAATGGAATGACAATGGAAGGAAAAGATGAAGGAGAAAGGAAGCTTATGAGAAATGGAGCTTGAGATGATGGACACGCCACTTGGATGATGAAATGACTCCAAGATAAGTGTTGGAAGTCGCCACTTGAGAGCTCTCAAATTCTCACAAGATAAGACTTAAGACTAAGAGTACAAGACTCACTAATTTCTCACACAATTTGTGTATAGTAACTTTACTATTCATTCAACATTCAAAAAAACAATGAGGGAGGTCTCCTATTTATAGAATGAGGAACCATGGAGAACAAGTTGTGAGGGTAGTAAGGGAAGACAAAATATGGTGTGGCCTAGGTCATTGACTTTGGTCAATGCTGCACCATTTCACTCATTTCTAGAAGGTAAGGTTTCCTTCCTTCCCTAACGGACTTCATAAGCCCAAACGTATAACTTCACCTCCTATTTATGCTATATGAACCTACTCTATCTTATTATACTATTTGGACTCCTCAAATGAGTCCAATCTTATTTACAACATTTTCTACTCATTAAGAAGACTAGCAGGAAGAACTTTAGATGCTCTGATCTTCGTCCAATTCTCTCTCTGGTGAGGTCTCTACTTTGAGATGACTTCTCTTTTTGTACTTCAGCATCCTTGGTCATCACCTTGTGGGCTTGGTTTGTATCACCATTAGACCATTTTATTGCATGTACTTTAAGCTTCATAGAACACACATTAAAAGATTCATGATGCTTCAAGGAATAATTCAAATACTTGTTGTGGAAATAGGGAAAAAACATAAGAAGGGAGGGTTGAATTGTGTTTTGATCAAATCTAAATTTTTTAGAAATATCATTTGATTGAAACTACTCAGAGGATAGTTTAGTTCATCAAGTGATCAAATTGTAACTTTTTCGTCTAATAAATCTTATCAAACACAACTTAGTAAATGAATTAAATCACTTGACTTAAGTATTTTTTAGTCTATTTTAAAAAATCATCAGACAACACTTCTTGCATCTAATGGAGTATAACAAATGCAGTTTAAAATCTCATTTAAAAACACTTAAATAAAGATAATTTTTCAAATATGCATGTTTACAATAAATTTTCCTTCCTTGTTTTGTGCACACGATAATAACAAAAATGTAAAGATAATAGGAAAGAGAGAGAAACACACAATAATTTATAGTGGTTCATTTGTCGAAATAGACTATATCTAGTTCTCAATCAATAAATTGAGTTTCACTAGGCAGGCTAATGCTGTGAAGTACACTGTGAGTATTCTTTAGGCTCATAGCCACTTTTGGGAAATCCCTTGAGTATTCTTTATACAAGTCACTCCTAGCTTAATTAAGTATTCTTTCAGATCGTAGACACTATTGTCTGATACTATTAAGTATTCTTAACACAAGGCACTCTTAACTTAATTGAGTATTTTTTCGGATATCAATCACTCCTAGTAGACCGCATCAAGGAATGGCTACTCCCTTGAGTATATTTTTACCAAGCCACTCCAAGCTCGACAAGTATTCTTTGGGCTTCTAATTGTTCTTGGCAACTTCCTTGAGTATTGTTTGCCAAACAACCACTCTTAGATAAGGTATGAAGGTTAAGTGTTTACATGCTCATCAGATCAGAGTTTGTCTACTAGGGAGTGTTTGCATCTCTCGGAAAATATAAGGTTCAATTTTTCTCTCCTAGTTCAGATCATTGGATAAGCCTTCTAGGAATGGATTGTGTCTTTCGATGTGTACAATGATAAGTAGTCTCTCCTAGGTAGTTGTATGAACACTCTTAATGTTATCCATTGAGATTTTTTGGATTCAAGGATAGGGCAGATTCTTTGCTCTCAACATGGTGATCTCTCACTGAAGCTTTGTAGAGGCACAAAAAAATTTAATAGCATTTTTGGCACAATGAAATCTCCGTCGTCTTGTTCTTTTTCTTGATGATGGGCTTTTTATAGGCACCAGAAGAAGATAGTTATTGAAAGGCTATTCTTAGTCATTGAGTAGCTCAAGCTTTTATGCATGCCATTTATGTGTTTGATGAGCTTGAATTGGCGTTGTATTAAATGCAATTAGGAGTTTCACTAAATTGATTACAAAGTTAGTACATCCATGACTCGTGGTTATTCTTATCAATATTCTCTTGAGATTAATATGAGAATTCTTAGCTGTTACTCTCACCTACAAATACAAACATGGATAGATGGAGGATTAACTCTCAATTAAATAAGAGTTTCCTCACAAGTGGGTAACTTAACAAAGTGAAAAATACATGGGTTAGCATTATCCTGTAAAAGAAAAGATCGCAAAAACAACTTAAAGAAAAATTACTATAATGGATTGTGTAAACTCTTATATTGTCCTTTTAGCAACTTCTTCTTTATAAAAGTCTTCAAAAATATGATTTTTTTGTTTTGTGTAATTTTCAAAGATATTATTTTCATATTCTTGATAACTTTTTCATTGACTATTTGCATAGAGATTGTGTTGCTTATAAATCATCATCCAAGAAAGGAAGATTGTATTTCCCTATAAAAATTTGAGTTGTGAAAATGGATCAACACAAAATATTTTTGAGAGATATTCCTTGAATTACATTTACTTGTGTTTCAAAATATTATGTCACCGTCAATTGATTACTTAAAAGGATTTTATAAACATTGTTGCAATGAAAATTTTCTTTATATAAAAATTTAGTATGTTGGATGATTTCTTTTATGTTTAGGTTGATTTCAAACAAATTAAAACTTACCAAAAATATTGATTTATATGTATTAAGTATAATTATTATTGTTGGCTTACATGTTATGCTTATCATTAATTTTGATTTGAAAGGATAAAATGAACAATTTGTGATATAAACCATTAAACATTCTTATTGCATGTGTTGTAAGTTCACGGGACACACATTAAGATATTCATGATAACTAAAGGAATAATTCAAATACTTTCTTTTTTATTATCATTAAAACTTTCGCTAAGAGATAATCTAGTGTATTTAGAAAAGTGCTAGGCTATTGAGTCTTAATAGATAAGTGCATACAATTTCTAACCCTACATTGTACTTAACAAAAATATTCTTGAAGCTTATTATTGTGTTGTAGGGAATGCTTTTGTCTTTTGATTGCCTAAATGATGTACAAAGCATAAGTCTACAACAAGATCACTTGGGATATAAACTGAAGTTGTTTTATTTTAATAACCATTGTAACATCCCGCCAAATCCTTTTCATAATTATAAAATGAAATAAAGGTAAAACAATAATATTGAAGTGAATATATGTATATATATATATATATAATGAAATTGCTCCTCACAGGGAGTTTAATACATAACCGGTCAATTTTTCCAAAACTTAAACAAAATATAGCAAAATAGAAAAACAGGCGATCTCCTAACAGAAAAGGGCGATCTCCTATCAGAAAACAGAAAAGGGTGATCGCCTAACAGAAACAGAAACAGGCGATCTCCTTCCGGCGACCACTCACTGAGGAGCTCTACTTCCTGCAACATCATCTGCTCCCGTGTAAATCATACACGATCATCACAGTTTTAAGAAAAAGCCAAACACAACACCAAAAACACAGGATAAGCTAGATATTTGAAAGAGAATTTAGATATGAAACTTTAAAATCAAGATAAAAAAAATTTAAGACACCCACGTAAAAACCATCAACTTTCTCATTCCCTCCACATGACCATCAAGTAATCACATATCTCACAATTCCTCAAGATTCGTTCAATTCACATAATTCATCAAGTGTCTAACAATTTCAATGTTTCTCATTTCTCACGTCAGACTTCCACTGACTCATCACACAAGACACTTGACACTACTTCCGGAAGACTCGTGCGTTGACTCAGACTCAGAGATCTGCACCTGTCATACCACACCACTTTGAAATCCACACAGGGTCGTTGTGAATCCACACACCCATGCGCATACATAATCTCAATATCATCACTCTCCCGGTATGACAGGGTTAATTCATATAACAGGTTAAGTCAGTTATCTTTCAAACAACTTACCCATACATATGAACCTCCTTCGACTCTCCACAACTGAATAACTTCATCTATGTGATTCCATTATATCAGCAGAGTCAGGATATCTCCTTCTAGACAAGTCCCTAGTCAATGCACATTACCCACGATCTTACACGGTATTTTCTTTCCTGAAAATACTATGCCTTGATCCCACATTCACAACATTCAATGCATCATACAACACTTAATGAACGATTCCAGTCACAGCAACATTCATTCCGCGGTTCAGATTTTCGAATATCACATGCATTTCACATTTAAATCTCAAACAGTTTCAAACAACACAAAAACAGGGGAGTTCGAAAAACAACGCCAAAACCGGCGATCTCGTCCAAAAACAGGAGATTATGCAATAACAGTTGAAAATCAGCGACCACGTCGCCCCATCATCTCAATCATCTAATATAAGGTTTTCGTTGGAAATAAGGCTAGCTTCCCTTACCTGGACTTGCACAAAACACCAAGAGCTCCAAAGCCCACCGAAGCTTAAAGATGCCTTAACTCTGTTCTAGCGTACTGACGGAAAACTCGCAGAGAACTCCCCAGGTGACCAAGTGCAGTCGTCGCTCGTCGCACTGGTGCTTGAGGATGTCTGAATCGCAGCGCGAAGGAGAGAAAAGAGAAGGATGAAGGTGAACTCACTCTGTCACTCTTGAACCACAACCATGTTCTCCCTCTCAGAAGTGAGTTTTTGAATCTAAACCAGCTTGTCCACAAAAGCCGCTGCCACCACCCACTCTGCAGGGAAGCTTGCGTGTACGCATCCCTGAACAGTACGACTACGCGTGCCTCTGCGCAGTCCAACACTCTGATGTCACTATTCTGAACCACCCTTTTTGTCTACGTGTCGCGCGTGCAGGACGTCTCATGCTGGGAGCCTAGGTCCCACCTTATCTGTGTGAAACTCGACATCGCGCGATAACCTTCCACCGATGACCGCTCGCGCGATGACTATCCACCGATGTCTCATCCTGGCGGATGACCGATGTCTCACCGTGGGAGACGACCGATGTCTCGCCCTGGTGATGACCGCATGCCTCGCGCCCTGGCGATGGCCGCAAGCCTCGCGCCCTGGCGATGGCCGCATGCCTCGCGCCTTGGCGATGCCCGCATGCCTCGCGCCCTGGCGATGCCCGACGACACATCGCCACGCCTTGCTGTAGGTTCTTCATCCCACTATGTTACGTCCAAGGTATCATCTCCACATGACTTGGTGACGTCGGTAGCTTCACATTTCCAAGAGTAGATCAGCACCACTCCTCGTGCGCCCATGCATGCAACACTAAGGACGATCTCTTATGCTCAAGCATAGAGCTTCGCATGCACAGCGTATCTAATGCTTAACCCACACCTTGATACGCGTGGTTCTTGGAACCCATTATGGTTGATCCAGCATCTTGACCACATACTACGTGCAATTTCGGCGATCATGTGCACCACAGGCGATTGGCGATCATGTCTCCTCTAGGCAACAGGCGATTATGTGCCAGAGAAGTCGGAGATCGCCTCCGTCTTCAACAACGGCGATCTCGTAGACTTCTAAGCTACACTTTTCTTCCTTTACTCTTCTTGATCCACATGTCTTCCTCGAGCACACCCACGTGATTACCTCATGATAATGTCATCGCACCTGACTACTTGGTTAATACAATGGTCAGCGGACCGACCTCTACCAGCTGACCCCAGACCTTGGGCGACGTCCGAGGTCCGACTACTACGCAACTTCATTTACCAGCTCTTTGTATTTTAAATAATAACATCTTCTGAAATTATTTAAATATAACACTTTCATTCCAATTAAAGTTTCTAGGTCCTTACAACCATCCTGACACAAACTTATCACAACTCTGGTTTAACTATTTCCTTGTACAATCTTCACTTTTACTTCATTTTAAGTAAAAAACTTTGACCTTATGCTAATAAGTACTTTCAACTATTAGGATGTTGCTTGGAGAGGAGATTGACATTTAATATTGCATTGAGTGCATTTAATGTTGCATGGAGTGCATTTAGTGCACCTCTACATCCATACTTATCATAAGGAAGAAGATAAAGTTATTTGAGTTCAAAATCTCTCAATGACTGCAAAAGGATTTGCAATAACTATTTCTTCCAAGATCTATATAAGAATATCCTTTGAAGAAGAAGATAGACAAGTGAACAATTTCTAAGTCCTAAAACAATGTCAAAATCGTTTTGTGGTCTTAAAAGCTTTGTAGAGAACATTGTGTTAGAGCCAAATTGCAACAATCCAATGACTTTTACTAAGTGCTTAAACCAACAAAATATGAATAATGATGCATTTGTGTCCGACAAACACTACAAGAAAATAGCAAATCATGCAAGTGCAAGTGATTCATCTAATAGATGATAAGAGCACCATGTCGACTTTCCACTCCATCTGATAGATGTTAATGATGATTAGACGATAGAAGCAAGCAAATTCTATGTTAACATAAACATAAAAAATATTCTCATGTCTTAAGTCTATATTGTAGGGAATTTCTTCACCATTTGTTGCCAAGAGGATCCTTGCTTAAGAAAAGTCAACATTAATATCCCTTAAAGTTTGAGCTAAAACTAGACTACTCACCAACAGTATTGACACAAGAAATACTCAACTTTGGCTCAATTATCTATCCTGTACGATTTGCACTTTTACCAATATTTGGTGTAAAAGGTTCAACTATTGAGAAAGATAAGTATTGTTAGCTATTAAGGAGGTTACATGAATAAGAAAAGAGAAACTAATGTTATATGAAGTACATTTAATGTTTCTCAACATTCAAGCTCAAAAAATGATGAAGGAAGAAGAAGAAGACATTCAAATGATTTAAAAAGCTACTCAATAATGAGAAAAAGGAATGCAACGACTACTTTCTCCGAGCCTATATAAAGACAAACTACGATGAGAAGAAAAAGAAGAAGAAACTTTTTTTGCAAGTACCAAGACTCTGTTGAATTTTCTTTGTGCCCTAAAGAGCTTTGTCAGAATGCTATTTGTGTTTGTTCTAGCAAACTAGTGGAGAGTTTAAACTTTGTATACGTCAAAAGATGCTACCTTCTCTAGTGAGCATAAATCATGATCTTTTAATCACAAAGGCATTGAATTTGTCTTAAGCCAAGAGTGACTTCTTGTTCAAACAATACTCACCTTGAGCTAGAAGTAATTTGTTGAAAAAATACTTGGATTGAGCCAGGTGTGGCTGGTTGAAAGAATATTTGGATTGAGCCAAAAGTGATTTGTTGAAAGAATACTTAGTTAATCCAAAAATAACTTATAAAAAGAATACTTGAACAGGGACAACTAAAAGTGGTAGGGAGTCGAAAAAATACTTTATTATACTTCACAATGATAGTCTGCTTAGTGGAACTTGACTGGTTTGGTCAAGAACTAAACGTAGTCAGTGCTATTAAATGAGCCAATATGAAACTACTGAGTATTTCTTTGTATAATCTTTGTTGGACTGTATTTGAGATTAAATTCTCTATTTTAATTAGAATTTACCTAATTAGTTTAAACTGGACCTTAACTATGATTATTGTTTAAATTAATATTTTTAAGCCCATTAACCTACCTCTCTTATTTTGTAAGTGATTGTTTTCAATAATTTTGGTGGCATTGGAAAGCTAGGATTTTAAGCTACATTATTAAGTTTCATTAAAGGAATCAAGTTTTTTGAAGACTAAAATGCAATAGACATTTTGGTTCATCATTTGTAGCTAATACATTAGATCGTCTATAACTAAGGATTAAACCGTTTGATTAGACCATTCAATGGAACTGTCTGATGCAAAATTTTGTTATTATGTTGCTTTGTTATTTTGGAAGTGATTAGTCAAAGATTACTCCTCTAAATAGAATGGAGAAACCTAGGGAAACATATATATATAGAGTTGGATACAAAATCAAAAACATGTTTTCTCTTTTAGATTCACAATAGCCCTAACTATTGATTCCTTAACAGATTTTCTGTTTTTTGGTTTTATGTTTTAATCATTCTATAATTCTCTTCTTCTTACCATTCCTTATGGAAGGCTAAAACCTTTTTGGATTGATTCTCATGTGATTTCATGTTGGAATTGGAGGTAAAATTCAATTTTTTTTTGTTCTTCAATTTATGTAATAGATTGCGATAGATGGTCAGTTCTTTTTGAATTTTAATTTATGCTTGGATTTTTTTTAATGTTTCTTAATAATCTGCTTTTGTAATTTAACTCAAATTCTTGTTTAGTTTTCTTAATTCTAAAAATCTGATGTTTTCTTAATTCAAGAGGTAAAATAGTATCACTACAAAAAAATAACGATTTAGTCACCAAATTTGGCGATTGAAAACAAATAGTGGTAATTTGGGACCGAAATAGTGACCAAATGAAGTGTTAATGATGTTAGTTAGTTTTGCAACTGAAACAACAATAAAAAATGAAAGTAGCAAAACGGTCAATTGCTAAAGTGGTGTTGTATTGAAAAAATTATATTAGCGAATGAAACTATTAATTTGTTAGCGACCGATTTCCTTTCAGTTTCTAAATGAAATTGTTAAGTTCTACCACCGAATTAGCGACCGAATAAATTTATTTTTTAGCCACCAATTATGTTTCGGTTGCTAATTAGGTGACAAAACTTAGCAATTGAATTTAGCGACCAAATATATTTATTTTTTAGCCACTGATTATATTTCGGTCGCTAAATGCAATTGTTAAATTCTGCCACCAAATTAACGACCGAATGTAGTTATTTTTTAGTCACTGATTTTATTTCGGTCGATAAATGGACTATGGCTAAACTACTAAACTATTTAAACTAGGCTAAACCAATCCCTCTCTCCCCTACCAGGCGTGTTGTTGGCTACTCTTCTATTGCAACGTGATTTCATCTCAGAGTTACTCAACTATTAAACTATTTCTTTCTCTCTCTTTTTCTTTATGCACTATGCTCACACAATATGCTTCACTCTTTTTCTTCTTTCTCTAACCATAGTTCCAAAGCTTTCCGATGTCTCTTCCTCTTGCTTGTGTTGATTTCGAAGTTTTTCGATGTCTCTTCCCCTTGTTTGTGTTGATTCCGAAGCTTTCCGGTGTCTCTTCCCTTTGCTTGTGTTAATTTATTTTTGTTGCTTTTAATTCATTTGTTTGTTTCAGGTAATGGCTATGGGGATTGGCATTCTAGTGTTCTGTGAAAACCAAATCGATAATGTTGTGAAGTGTTTTTACTTTGCACTATACCTTTTTTTATCTTTTATTTTTTATCTAATGTTTTCGGTTTTGATCACAACTTCTATTATTTGCAGGCTAAGAGAGAAAACATGCAACCCTGCTTCCAGTGTAGTGGATCTGGTGCTCGTAAGTTTATTATCTTTTATTTTTCTCTTTATCATACTGCACACACCTGTTGTCATAAAACATTTTCTATGTGAAGCATTATTCAATCAGAAACTGTAACGAGTTTAATTTCTCAATTAATTAAAAATTACTATCAATACTATGATTTATGCTTGAATGATGGTATAAGTGCTCTTTCCTTTATCAGAGTGCATACACGGTTTACACAATTGTATTGTTGAATACGGATGTGTTTGACTAGTTAACTTAATTAAGGCTTATTCATTAATTTTTTATCACATAAGAGAATGTGTGAAAATTTTGACCATGAACCTTTTCAAATGAGCTGAAAATAGCTTATACAAGTCATATACTAATGTCATAAGCTCGTTAGAAGTTCTTTCAAACGCCTTTTATAAGTCCTAGAAGTTGGAGGCATTCACTCTTTGAGTTCAAACACCTCCTAATTGCAGCTCTTATGTGACCCCTCTAATGTGGTTGAGCCTCAGTTTTCACTTTGAATGTTCCCATTAAACAGCTAACACAAGGCAATGTTATTTTCCATGTAATCAATCGGTGTTTATTTCAATGACACAAAATTCTGATTCTTTCCCCTTAATTCCAGATATAACAAAAGGTATGCTTGGATAAATTTTTCTGTGAAGACTTTTAAGATAAGAAAATAAACTTATGTAAAGTTAAAAATAATCTTCGAGAGAAACTAATGTAAGGGTCCTCTTCGAAGTGTTTATGAGGAAATTTATACAAACAAGTGTTTACAAGGATGTCAAATTGAACCTTTTTAATTTGTGTGAGACACTACTGTAAATGCAAGTAAATGTGCAAACAGATAACATGATAACTTTGAATGAGTCAACCCACATCCCGAAAAATATGGAAAACATCTCTAATGCAACAGATAAAACTATAAGATATGTGCCTACATATTCAGGAACTGCTGGGTATGTCAGTTACACAACTGACTCAACCCATAAGAACCAAAGCCCAAAAACTAGGTACTATAAATAGAGTCTTCTGAGAAGAAGGGAGGTACGTTTTTCATATCCCACCATAATACACCGAAAACATTAGCACTAACTTAAGCGTCGGAGTGCAATTGCAGGTATCCGACCGTTCGAGCATCAACAGCAAAGGAAGGAAACTCGAAGGAACAGAAAGGACACCGACACGTCAACAATTGTTACCTGCCAAAGTGTTACTTGGGCTCCTCTCTCTCCATACAGGTACAAAACCTTTTTAATTTGTGCGAGACACTACTGTAAATGTATACTTGGTTACGCAGTTGCTATCTAGGTAATAATTATCTCCTTAAGGTATATGTCTTTTTGTCCTATGGTGTGAAAATTAGCTCTGACCTACTTATTATAGTGGAAAAGGGAAACAATTTAACTATGTTGAATTAATGAGAATGGAGAGGAACTATTATTTTTGACAATTTGATTGTCTCATCTCAACACTACAACAAGTCAGGGATATGCTATTTCATAAAACTTATTTTGAGTTTAGTAGATATTTTGTGATCATAAATAATCTCCAATTTTAGCCATCCACTTGTGTCTTTTGTGTGACATCCTTATCAATCTTTCATCATTTTGAATTATTGATCCCAAATACTTCAACTGTGATATTACATCTCTCATCTTTACTTTGAAGTCATATTCTGCTAAAATTGCAGTACATATGCCCTATCTTCCTCCCGCTTGAAATCTGTTAGGATAGGCCTAATAGCACACAGGCCCAATCAATATTAACCTAAAACTCACATATATAAGTGAGATATTCTGGAAATAAGAGAAAAAGAAGAAATTTTTATAGTTAACCCTAGTTTAATAGTCTTAGTATTCTATAGGCACAGACTTAGTTAATCATAGAATAGGTAGCAGAGATCATTCTTTGTGTAAACAAGAGAAAGGACGTGAAAGGTTCGTTATTGAGTATCGATGGAAGAGATCACAAAAAGAGTTGGCTTTCGAAGGATTAATGGTCCCTTTGGTGTTCCTTAAAAGCCAGAATTCAGTGTTGGGTTGGATGCAGCATTGAGCAAGGTGAAGATGGAGCTTCTCAATGGATCTAAGTCCATCATTGCATTGACTGGTTTTGGAGGATCTGGAAAAACCACTTTGGTTACTCTGCTCTGTTAGGATGAAAAGATCAAGAGTAAATTTAGGGAAAATATATTTTTTGTGACCTTCTCCAAAACGCCTAAGTTGAAGATCATCGTGGAAAGACTATTTGAACACCTTAGATATGAATAGCCTAAGTTTCAAAATGATGAAGAGGCAATTAATCAATCAGAACTTTTAATAAGGAAATTGAAGGGAAGCCAAGTGTTGATAGTTCTGGATGATGTTTGGCTTGACTCAGAAGATCTGGTGGAGAAATTTAAATTCCATTTAGAAGATTATAAAATTTTGGTGACTTCAAGGGTTGCATTTCCAAGATTTGGCACCCCATGTGTCTTAAAACTACTCCTTCACCAACATACTATATGAAGAACACAACAACAAAAGTGCATAGAACGATTCAAAAACACCATTGCAAAGTGATATACTATTGTGTGAAGAAGTTGTTCTGTAGTGGCTAGACCTTGGACGTCGGCACATGAGTGAGAGGTCGGCATGGTAGGGTCCACAGAGGGGTCCACAGAATTACACGTGCCAAGGCCCAAAACCAGATTCACAGATATGTCATGCATGCAGGATGTCTTCAGGACGTAAGGCTCTATCATGATAGAATTATCCTTAGAAACGCATGGGAGGCACGTGAAGGTTTTGAGGCATGTGAGATATTAAGTTATTAGATAAGTTTGGGCTGGCAGCGCTGGGGTAGGCACTGAAACCCTAGCGGCCACACCTTAAGTTACGCATTCTAGGAAAGGGATAGGCCCACGAGAGTTGCATTCTAAGAAAGGAAGGTTGCCATGGGATTATAGGGGAATTGTGCCCTAGAATCCCAAAAAAGGTAACCCTAAATTCGCTAGAGGCAGCGCTTGGGTAGGGGCATGTATGCGGCAGGTAACCTAAAAATAGCTATATAATGGGGTAACGCCTAAGGTAAAGATAGGTTCACACACCAACACAATTCTTTGCAAGCTTAGAGTTTCTCACATACTCTTGGCTTGAGATATCTTAGTTGTTTGATGTTTCATGCCCTGTATTGACTTGAGCGTCGAAGTGCAATTATAGGTAGGGCCCCCTCTATTTCAACGAAGCCACCAACCCACCGCGAGATAGAAAGGAGTCACTACCTACCTCAGAGTCAACGACAACCGAGTCAACCGGCGAGAACATGTTCTTTTACAGTTTGTATCTGCTATCTTAGAGCATCCGATGAGATTGGGTAGTAAGGAAAACCATTGTAAATCCTTCACATCAATGAAGCATACCCTATGAGATTTCATTCTTCTCCCTATAGAGAGTGTTTTCTCAATTCTTTCAGAGGTCTTATCTTAGAGGGAGATAAGGATTGATTACCTAGAGATATGTTAGAATACTCATGTACCATAAGAGGTGTAAGAATACTTGTGTACCTGGAGAGATCTAAGAATACTTGTGTACATGGAAAGGTGTAGAATACTTGTGTGCCTGGAAAGGTGCTCAATACCTGTGTTAGTGAAGACTCTTAAGCGGGTTGCTTTAGGGGACTAGACGTAGTCCTAGTTTTTGGGTGAACTAGTATAAATCTCGTGTCTAGTTCTCTCTCTATCTTTTACCTATTAGACACTTGATGGGGGTAAATTTAAAATCCTTTTCTCGGCAAGCAGACCTAGTTATCTTTAGTACAACTCATGGTTATCGTATCAACAGAAAGTTAAAGTTTACCAAAAGTAGTAATATCCTTCAAAGTGAAGTGAGAAAATAATAAAAGTTGGTTGCATATATTTTTGTGAAATAACTATAATAATCTTAATATATTATTTAGAGAGGTTGAAAATTTGATAGAATAATAAAGTAGAAGAATAAAAATACAACATAAGTGTTGGGATTGAAATAGCTTTGCATATTTCTTTTGTTATTGTTACTTACAAACGTGATGTTTATTCAAGTTCATTATTCCTTATGGCCAAACCAAGTCAATTCCTTGCATCAAGGTTATCTAGATTCACAAATTATCATAAGCAATTCCTTGCATCATAATAACTTGCTTCTTCATTAAGATCGAATAGTTCAAGCCAAATACACAACTCCATTCCTGGTAGCTAACATACTTGGTTGATGTGATAAGGTTCAAATGCATGAACTCACCTTCCGACCTCATTCGAGCTCCATGGGCATCAATGGTTGTTCCTCACCATTAAGCATGAAATATACTATGAAACCAATATAACTTGAATTTCAAATAAAAATGCATTCATAAATAACAATAACTCGAGAAATATCATATTTTTTTCAATCCCAACAGGATAAATTTAGCAACTCATGGTAAATCTTACAATGAAGCACAAGGATAAAAAGCTAAGAACAACAAACATGGATCCTTGAATGTTGTTGGTCAGCTTATGCTCTGATATTCTACCTTAACATTTGTCTTTATTTCAGCCTCTTGGCTCTGGTCTAATACCTTGATATGTATCTATGTTTTTGTCTTCGTTTGATCCTTCTAAATGAAGTTTTAGGACCTCTTTATTTGTAGAGTTTAGTGAGGAGTTTCAACATATTCAACTTCCATTCAGCACAAAGCTAATCTACTTAGAAGATTGGCTTTCTTCATTCCGAAGGAACATTTTGGCTTCAAGCCCCTTTTTGGGCTTCAACAGATTCTAAGGTTTCATAGTTTTGTAGAGATTTCCTACAAGCCTGATGGAGATCAAATAGAAGAGGAAAGTGAGGATAAAAGCCAAGAACCTCAAGGACAAGTTAGCTCAAAATCCTTCATACCTCAAAGGATCACAAGGAGCAAGGCTAGAGATTTGGGTAAAGAACATCAATTGTTTTCTCTTTTTGTAATTACCCATGTATAAACATTTGTAAATATTTGTAAATAAATATAAAATTAGCTTTAGGAATATGCCAAACAGGGAAACCAAAGAAACCTCTAATGTAAGGCATTTTAGGCACTTTCTTTAGGAAAAAGTGGAAAAAGTGACTATTCTACTCCTTTCTCTCTTAGACACTAGAAGGAGCTAGAAGAGTGACTCTTCCCACTCCTTCCCCTTTGTAACATGTCCAGCCCTCCTTATTATAAATAGGAGTGCTTGGTCCTTAATAAAAAAAAACAAGTTGAAAGTTAGAAGAAAAGAAACTATCTTGAAATTGAGAGAGAGTGAGTTTGTGAGACTTGTCTCTTCTTCTCCTTCATGTCTTATCTTGTTAGCTTTGGAGACTCTCAAGTGGCGGCACCACCCACTCATCTTGGAAGAACCACCCTCCAAGTGGCGTGAATCACATCTCCAAAAGGCTACAACCACATAAGTCATTTCTATTCATCTTCTAAAAATACCCATTTGTGTTTTCTTGTAGTTTTTCCATTTTTAATCGGTTCAATCTTTTCCATGAGTTGTTTCCTTTCATTTGCTGCCATTGTTCTCCACTTTGTTGGTTTATTTCCTTGTTTTCTTGCTGTTTTAATTTCGTCCAAACCATGGGTTTCCATATACATGTGTTGTTCTTGTTTTCCATCTATGGGTTTTTGTTCTTTGATGAATTTCTTTGTGATTTTCTAATTCCTATTGAATTTCAATCAGTATTTTCACTTGTTCTTGGTGTTCTTATGTTGTTCTTGTGTTTCCTTTGAAGTTTGGTACTGTTCTTGAATTACCCATTCATATTCCATTGTTATCTTACACTACAAGTTACCTATTCATGTGTTTTTAGTATGAACCTTTGTTTTCTTGAGTAGAAACTCTATTAATTGCTCTTTAGAATTTTGATCCTAATTCTTGAAAGTGTCATGAATACAATGAAACCTATATCAACTCAACCCAAACCAAGAAAGGTTCATAAGAGACTCACATCATGTGGTATCAGAGCCATGGTGTTGATTTGTTGATTGTGAGTTGAATAGACACTTTCTTTTTGGGCAATTTTTTTTCCAGCACCTATAATTTCGTGTTTCTTGTTTTTCCAGCACCTTATATTCATACTTTTGTTTGGTTTGAATATGTTTTAGTTGTGCCTTTTCATTGATCATACTTTTTGCTTTGAGTTTTATGTTCATAGTGTTCTAGGTGTCCAAATCTTGTCTCTACTTGCTTGCTTTTGATTTTGAAAGTTTGTGTTTCTCTTGAATTTGTTTTAGTACTTGTGATTGGAGGTTCCAAACATTTGATTTCAAGTGTTCAATTGTCTTGAATCCTTCATAAAATTTTTGTGCAATTTGATTGATGTTTCAACTTCCATATGATGCATATTATGGTTCTTTCACTACATAAGTTCCATTTGGTATAAAAAAAAAAAAAAAAAAACAGAACTGAAACAGAACAAAACAGAACCAATTCTATTTTTAAATCCTTCAAAACAGTTTGGTATTTGCATCTATTCATTCTTTTGCACATTAATTTTCATACCAAAGTTGGATTCATAGTGATTGGCAAATTGTTGTCTACTTTGTGGAACTTTTGATCCTTGTATTTTGACAAGTTTATGAGTTGTACTTTCTTTCTTGATTATAAAGTTTAGTGAGTATTCTTTGAGTCTTATTGTGTACCTTTTATTGCTTGTCTTTCATTCCTTAAGTTTTGTCATATATCTTGTATTCTTTTTGCACTACCCTTTCTTGTTTTGTACCCTTTCTTGTTTTGTACCTTTTCTTGCTTGTCTTTTATTGTTCTTTAAGTTTTGTGGTGGTTATTTTTGGATGAGTGGTTGAGTGCTTTGGCATCTTTCATTTGAGGTTACTCCATTCCACAAGAGAAACTTGATTGAGGGAAGTATAATTTCTTGGAGTGATTTTGAGTGCCTTAATTTTTTTACCAAAACCGCACCACTTATTTCTTTGTTTTCTAACCTTGTTTTCTTTAATTGTTTGTTATTTGTGTTTGCTGTACTGTTTTGAAAATGGCTCAATATTCAAGTGGAGAATCTTCCAAACCACACTCTCCAGAAAAAGCTTTCATTCTTGGTGAATTAAAAGAAGCCAAAAGGTCACTTGCACAAAAAGATGAAGCTATAAGACAATTGGAAGAAAGATTGCAAAGGCTTGAAGTGACTAATGAAAGGTCCAGCCATACACACCATAGAAGACGCCATTCTTCAAGGCATTCATCAAGAACTTCTTCCAACTATCATGGACATGAAGATGAAATCGAATGGAGGAGGCATCATCATTATGAAGAAAAGCGCCAACATGTGGCAAAGCCTTATATGCCTTTTGTAAAATTACCTAGCTTTAGTGGTGAAGGTGATCCAAATGTATATTTGGGGTGGGAAGCAAAGGTTGAACAAATCTTTCATGTACATGAGGTCCAAGAAGACCAAAGGGTAAAACTAGCTACTTTAGAATTTCTAGACTATGCCATGCAATGGTGGCATAAAACTCTTATGGACATTGGGCTAAACAAGAGACCTCCCGTGGTTTCTTGGAACAATTTGAAAGAGTGTATGCGCGCTAGATTTGTTCCACCACACTTTAGGAAAGACCTATTGTTGAAGCTCCAAAGGCTTCATCAAGGCACGCTAAGTGTGGATGCTTATTTTAAAGAGCTAGAAACGCTTATGCTTAAAGTTGATATACATGAAAGTGATGAAGCTAAGATGGCTAGATTTGTAAGTGGTCTTAGAAGGGACATTCAAGATGTTGTTGAACTTTATGAGTACTCTTCTTTAGAAAACTTGGTTCACCTTGCCATCAAGGTTGAAACCCAAATTGCGAAGAAACTTGCTTTCAAAAATACTCATAATGATGGCTATTACAACAACTCTTGGAAAAATAAAAACAAGTCTTTGTCCAAATTTCCTTCTAAAGATTCATCTTTCAAATCCAAGGATTCAAAGCCTTCCACTTCAACTAATAAATCACCAACCAAAACCTCAAGTAAGAAATGTTTTAAGTGTTTAGGTTATGGTCATATAGCCGCAAATTGTCCAACAAAAAGAACCATGATGGTAAAAGGGGGTTTAGTTGTAAGTGAACATAGTGATAATTCTTCTAAATCTAACTCCCCTTCCCCTAGCCCTAGTGATAATGAATGTGAAATACCATGTGAAGGTGACTTATTGGTGATAAGGCGCATGATGGGCACAATTCAAAAACCTTTGGATGATACCCAAAGAGAAAATATTTTCCATACCCGGTGCCTTATCAACAAAAAGTTATGTTCCATGATAATTGATGGGGGTAGTTGTACAAATGTGGCTAGTACAAGAGTGGTGGATAAGCTTGTTTTACCCACTATCTCTCATCCCAAGCCCTATAAGCTCCAATGGCTTACTAAAATGGGAGAAATCATGGTTAATAAACAAGTCCTCATAAATTTTGAAATAGGAAAGTATAAAGATGAGGTTTTATGTGATGTTGTGCCTATGGAAGCAACCCATATTCTTTTAGGGAGGCCTTGGCAATTTGATAGACATGTTTTACATGATGGCCTCACCAATATAATGTCTTTTTCCTTCCAAGGGCACAAGGTTACCTTAAAACCCCTCTCTCCACAAGAAGTTCATGAGGACCAATTAAAAATGAAAAATAAAAGAGAAAATGAAAAAGAAGAAAATGATAAAATGAGTCATAATACCTTATCAACTAAATCAATCTTTTTGACTCATGCTATGCCTCAATTTGAGCATCCAACGTATTCTTCTTCTTTGTCTTTTTCATTACCAAAAGTTCCTACTTGCACTCCATATTGGTTGAAAAATGTTAGGGATGATTTTTCCATACCTACTAATGGTTTTTACCCTTTAAAGAGAATTTTTCCAAAGAAAATAATCATTCCCACACATTTTTTTCCAACATGGTCTATCTATAGGACTTCTTTTTCCAACATCCCAATGATTCATAATGCTAAGTCAAGTTTGTCTTTATTATCATCCACTGCTTTATTTGATAGCAAACTGACTTTGTTATATGCAGGGATTCTGAATTCGTGGACGAATTCTCTCCAACCCGGAGAGCATGATGGAGATCAAATAGAAGAGGAAAGTGAGGATAAAAGCCAAGAACCTCAAGGACAAGTTAGCTCAAAATCCTTCATACCTCAAAGGATCACAAGGAGCAAGGCTAGAGATTTGGGTAAAGAACATCAATTGTTTTCTCTTTTTGTAATTACCCATGTATAAAAATTTGTAAATATTTGTAAATAAATATAAAATTAGCTTTAGGAATATGCCAAACAGGGAAACCAAAGAAACCTCTAATGTAAGGCATTTTAGGCACTTTCTTTAGGAAAAAGTGGAAAAAGTGACTATTCTACTCCTTTCTCTCTTAGACACTAGAAGGAGCTAGAAGAGTGACTCTTCCCACTCCTTCCCCTTTGTAACATGTCCAGCCCTCCTTATTATAAATAGGAGTGTTTGGTCCTTAATAAAAAAAACAAGTTGAAAGTTAGAAGAAAAGAAACTATCTTGAAATTGAGAGAGAGTGAGTTTGTGAGACTTGTCTCTTCTTCTCCTTCATGTCTTATCTTGTGAGCTTTGGAGACTCTCAAGTGGCGGCACCACCCACTCATCTTGGAAGAACCACCCTCCAAGTGGCGTGAATCACATCTCTAAAAGGCTACAACCACATAAGTCATTTCTATTCATCTTCTAAAAATACCCATTTGTGTTTTCTTGTAGTTTTTCCATTTTTAATCGGTTCAATCTTTTCCATGAGTTGTTTCCTTTCATTTGCTGCCATTGTTCTCCACTTTGTTGGTTTATTTCCTTGTTTTCTTGCTGTTTTAATTTCGTCCAAACCATGGGTTTCCATATACATGTGTTGTTCTTGTTTTCCATCCATGGGTTTTTGTTCTTTGATGAATTTCTTTGTGATTTTCTAATTCCTATTGAATTTCAATCAGTATTTTCACTTGTTCTTGGTGTTCTTATGTTGTTCTTGTGTTTCCTTTGAAGTTTGGTACTGTTCTTGAATTACCCATTCATATTCCATTGTTATCTTACACTACAAGTTACCTATTCATGTGTTTTTAGTATGAACCTTTGTTTTCTTGAGTAGAAACTCTATTAATTGCTCTTTAGAATTTTGATCCTAATTCTTGAAAGTGTCATGAATACAATGAAACCTATATCAACTCAACCCAAACCAAGAAAGGTTCATAAGAGACTCACATCAAAGCCTGACCCAACGAAATCCTTTCTTAAGCATGAATAAATCTTTGGATTTAGATTTGCTCCAAGCCAAATCTCAACAAATCTAAACTTTTCCTTAACTCTTGAAAAAACCTTTTTGGCTTAAGTTATCTCTAAGCCTCTCCAAGTCAAATTTGGCTTTCTTAACTTTGAAAAAACCTTTTTTGACTCCAAGCCAAACCCAAGCCAATTTGGGATTTCTTAACCTTGAAGAAACCTTTTTTCCTTCAAGCCAAGCTCAAGCCAATTTAGGGTTTCTTCAACATGAAGGACTCTTTTCAGTGAGATACTCCTAAATTCACCTAGCCTCCCAAACTATGTAAATCTTATCCATCTCTGGCCTTTATCTGCTCAGCGCATATCTTAATGCTTGTTCTTGAGGTACTCTTTTCTTTGCTCTCTGATGCTAATTTGTTAAGCCTATGATACATGCACTGAGGGATTGGTCAACTTTTTTTATCCTTTATTTTGTTGTTTTCATGCTTTCGCTGCAAGTTTCCTTCAAATTTTTTCTTATCTTCATCTTCTTTTGGGTCAAGCATGAATTTGAGGGAAAAGGCATTCTTTTTGTCATAATTTTCATGTAAAACATTAATTATGCATATCAAATTTGATATGAAATTCAAGAACATTTGACAATTATGAATGCTATGTTTGTTTGTTAATTTAATTGAGTTCAAGCTTCATTCAACCCCATTTTCAACCCAATTACAACTTCAAATGATGAAGCTTGCTCTATGCTTGAGAAGATTTCACCGAAGAAATGAACAAGGAGTAGCATGGAAAGTAGTTATAGGAAGAATGAAGTGAATGCATGGTGCAAACAAGGGCTAGCTTCACAAGGAAGCTTGTGTGAAGAAGAGTTTTATCTTCTAAGAATCCTAGGCTAAGGCTTGAACCCTAGCAAGAGTGAGAGTGAGAACTTGAGAGAGTTTGAACTCAAAAAGTCAGAGTTTCTTTACTTCAAATTAAGTCTGAATTTTGCATGACTAGAGGCTATTATGTATAGGCTTTGGAGAGGGAAGGTGGTGTATTGAGTAAGCTACCTAAATCCTAGCTTGCATGGCAAGTTAGGGTTAGGGTTTGAGCCTTGTCACCCAAGCTTCTACAAACCCTAGCTTACTGTGCAAGTTAGGGTTTCTAGAAGTATCCTTTGTGCCCCTAGATTTCTAGGTTTAGGGTTTTCATTCTATTATACTTTTGACCCAGAATACAAGGTCATAAAGGAAAATCCCTATTATTTATACAAGGTGTAAGAGAGAAAATATATTATTTTGTGTCTTTGCTCTTAGCTTGAGTTGTGGTGATTGGCTTTCATGTAAAACATTCATTATGCATACTAAATTTGATATGGAATTTAGGAACATTTGACACTTATCAACACTAGTTTTGTTTGTTTTTTTTTTAATTTGTGAATTGAGTTCAAGCTCCATTCAATCCCATTTTTGAGCCAATTGCACCTTCAAGGCTCAAGGACATCAAGGAGGTTATAATGACAAAACTTAAATAGGAAGAGGTGTATGTCACTCAATTCCGCAAAGAAAAGGAACAAACTACTAAGAGCGAAGTGGAGTTAAGGGTGGAGAATGTCGAGCTTAGCACGACTAGCATAAACGGTTATGGTGTCAAGTTTCTAAAGACGATGCGACAAGCCTTGCACTTTGTCCAAACTTAAATATTTCTTTATTTAATGTAAAAAAGGATGTCATCAACGGTGAATTAATTGACGACTAGCTTGTATTTTGAAACTTTTTAAAGAATTTCAGTAATGATAATATTTTATTTTCTAGCCAAATACTTAAATGTAATCGACTGACTGAGTTCACATCTTACATCTAAAATAACTAAGTTCAAACAAATAACTTTGATCCTACTAGTAGTATAATTAAATGCGTTAATAGGATAACTTTGATCTGATTAAATGCAACTGAATAACTTGATCCAATTAGTTATAACTTCGATTAAAATTTGATAACCGAGTACTTGCATCTGATTTCTTGTGTTCTCTTTGATTTAATTTTTCCTTGTTTACATTTATGCCCTTTACAATTCCGTTTTACAAGTTTTTATCAATTCTATTACATATTAATTCAATGTCATTTATATTTTCTGCATTGTCCTATTTTACATTTTCATTAATTTACATTTCATGCACTTTACTTTATTTGCATTTTAATTTTCCAACACTTTAGTTTTCTACAATTTACGTTTTCTAGTAATTTACATTTCAAGTCATTTACGTTTTCTACCATTTATCATTCTGACAATTTAAGGTTTTTGTCATTTATGTTCTCTGCAATTTATGTTATTGTTCATCTTCACTTTCCCGTCAGATAATTTGTGCAGTGATTGCTCTCAAATTGTTTGATAGTTAAGTGAAATTCATTTTCGAAGGTCATAATCTTTCATTGAAACTTGTATCATTTTATGTAACCATCAAACGAAATAGCAAGCGATTGCAATCTAGATGTTATGACAGTTGTGTCTTACTGATTTTGTTATTCACTTCTCTTTTCATTTACATTGCCTTTTATTTTCACGTCTATACCTTCATATCATTTATTTTTCTGTCTATACAGTTAGGTTCACTAGAGAGTCTATCAGATCACCGTCTATAGACGATCTAGTGTTAGATTTACTGCATTTTTCATTTGGTTATAGTTTTGTTTAAATCTCAATTTCTTCCCCCCCTTCGTAACTTATAACGTAAAGATTGTATTCAATGAGTTTTGTGCATGTAATGTTGCTCTTAGATTACTTTAGGGGGGAACTTAGTTTTATTTTGAGGACTAGATGCGACTAAAACAGTTTGCATCGTGATCCACTTGTAAGCTTTCCGACACTCAAGTCAATAAAAACTTAAAAATAAGTGAGTGATAAAATGAATAAAAAATATTGAAGTTGAGATTAATACTCAAGTATTTATAAACTTTTGGACATACGAAAATATCTGAGTGATATCCATTATCAGATATCAAGTCCATTCTAGTGCCAATGAAAGTTTAATTACTTTCTGTATATCCATGTTAAGCGGATTCTCCATGTAGTTAATTCCCACTGTCTTAATAAGTATTATCTACTCAATATGTTTTGGTAATGGGTTCTGTATAAAATAATAATGTCGTTTATGGGATTAATTTTTCATATTTAGTGCAAATGAATACTAAAAAAAATGAGTTCAAGTAATAAAGTTTAAGGTGAATTTAATTTAAAGTGTAAAATAAGGCCATAACCATGGATGTGTGAAAGAATTTGGTGGCTGATATTTATTCGTCATTCTGGACGCCACCTTATGATACAACTGCTCTTCCTTTTATTTATTTCATGATAGATTAATATGGATTTGGAATGTCATCATCTCAAAAAAAATATTTTAAGTTATCACTTGCGCAATCAATGGTTGCTTTAGTTTAGTGGGAAAGTATTTGTTAACATAGTGGTCAATAAGAAGCTATTATGCCAAGTGATGTCGAAAAGATGCTTGCTCGTAGGAGAATATATCAGTTGATTACTACTGGTTGTTAAATTTAAATTTTTTATGGTCAATCATTTTGACATGTATGGATTAATAAATTATTACTAGTTGAACAAATGAGCCATCACTTGCACATTTAGTGTTCAAAGTTTTTTTTTTTTTGGGTAATATATTTAATCTTAATTTTTATTATGTACTTGACCAACTTTTATTCTTGAGGAATGTAATAAGATAAGATAATTATGATATTATATTTATTCATTCACTACAAAAAAATTATTAAATAAAAATTAATTTTAGAAATAAAAAATAATTAGTTGTTATATTCTTTAAATTAGATAGTATTTTAGGGGTTAAAATAATTATTAATATCTAAATTAATTTTTATTATTGATAAATAGTTTCTAAATTGATATTTAATTAGTCACTAAAGTTTTAGAAACCAACTTTAGAATTTAAATAATTATAACTAAAACATTGATAGCTAATCAGATATCAATTTAGAAATTATTTATCAATAATAAAAATTAATTTAGATATCAATAATTTAGTTAATATAATAAATAATTATTTGTTATTTTTTAAATCGGTTTCTATTTAATAATTTTTTTAGTAATGTAATATTCACTATTATTATTATATTTTATTAGTGTAGTATTTTTATTTTAAGAGATCTTAGATTAAGACTGGAAAAATATAGGATGGTTTTTCTATTTTATTATTCTAATTCTTGTTAGCATTAATAGTTCTATTAACATTACTTAGTATTGTTACATTTTTTATAGTAGTAATCATAATCACATTGTTATCATTATTACTGTTTTCGTAATATTATTGTTGTCCTGAAGAGTGGTGTTTGGTGAAGAGAACAAAGTTGTACCCTCGCAAATATTTTTAATTTCTTAAAATTTATATACATTTATTCATCCAAAAAATAATTAGATGTGTATGTACAAAGGTATATTGAGTAGAAAACGATTTTACACGAGAGTTATAAGAAAATATGAATAATGTAATTACATATACAAGGATGTGGAAAATGTAATGGCATGTGATAAGTTAAAATATTTATTTGATTATTTGTTGTAAAATCTAATAATTAATACTTATTCTTCTTGTTGTAATTTAATCTCTCTTTTTTATCTTCTTTATTTTTAACATCTTGCCTTGTAAGAAACATTTTTCCAAAGTAATATCATGTTGTTACTTACGTGTATTTTTTTTTTTTTTTTTTGAAAGAATAGAGTTAAAAGATGTATACAAATAATTACCTAAAACTTTATAAGATGGTGATCGATGTTAGATTTTCACAATTCTTACATTGATTTAGGAACGTAATTGAGTTAATTGAAGAGAAAATATCATGAAAATGAGCATCTTTTTACTAGAATGGTAATTTTATTTTATTGTATAATCTCATATAAATTTTTGATTAAATCTTGCAAGCAACGGAATAATAATAACAACTAAACTAAAGTAAAGCAAAATAGAATATTCATTGAGCGCAAGCATGAAATGTTGAGCGAATTGATGGCAAATAAGGCTTGGAAGAAACACCATAAAGCGTTAAGCGTCTAAAAAAGCAATGGTGGATCTGTGTCAAAGAGAGGCACAATTAGACACTACAAGAAAGTATTGAATTAGTTGCTAACAAATTATGAAGGCTATACAATAGCTGCTAATAGCGAGGGTCAAGCCTTCCTAAATAGAAGAGAGAGAAAAAATTAAAATAACATGAATTTAGTTAACGTAAAACCTACACTAAGTTTTTTCTAAAAAATAAATAAATAAAAAATCAAAACTAGTGTGGATCAAGAAACTATAAAGCTCACGCTAAATATTTGAAAAGAAAAAAAAAAGAAAAATAATGTATTGCGTCCGCTAAACAAACACGCACAAAAAATGAAAATAATAATAAAATATTAAGATTGTGAAGGTTTAGCCCACGCTAACATCTGTTTTTTAAAAAATAAAATACCAAAGAAAGCGTGGGTGTAACAAAAGTAAACCCCACTAGTGATACCTACCATGAAAGCCTTAAAAAAAACAAAAGTAAACCCCACACTAAATTTTAAAATAATAATAATAATAAATGTCTATGTTAAATACAAATAATAATAAAATATTAAGATTGTGAAGGTTTAGCCCATGCTAAATGTTAAATGTATTTTTAAATTCATAATAAGTGTATAAAGGTTTTATTGACTCAAGTAAATAATTATTTATTTTAATTTACGTACGTTTAGCCTTCAGGTGTTTATTATTGGGAAAAAACTATAAAATTGGATTGGAGGATAAAAAAATATAAAAATTTAAATTTTGTATTAGTGGGATATTTTATGAGACTAGTGTGTTTTTGAAAAATAATAACTTTTAAATTTTAATTAAATTTTATATTTTATTATTATTTATATATTTTTTTATTGGTGATGTGTCATGTGAAATAGTATAATTAGATCCAATTAGAAATATGCATCTAATGAGTGAGAGATGTGCAATTTAATATAATTTAGAGAAATATTTTGGAATATTAAAATATTTTATTATATATATATATATATATATATATATATATATATATATATATATATATTTCAATTATGTTAAAATAGTAATCTATGGAAGAAGAATTTCACATGAAGTTGAAAGGTAACATAACTAATAATATTTTTCCATGAATAATATGATAAAATTAAAAATATTTATGTGATTTAATTGTCTTAAAAAAACCTAATTATTTATTTAATTTGATTCTTATGGTAATAATAAAAGATATAATATTTTTATACTACATTATTATAAAAAATGTGAAAAAAATACTTTTTTATTTTTATCTTAATATATTATTGTTAATTTATAATTTCTGCTATATAAATGAAATAAATTATATCAAATATTGATTATATATAAAGATAAATAAATATGATAAAAGTAATTATTATTTAACATGCTTGAAATAAATCATAACATGAGTTAGATCGTCACAATAAAATGACGATTAAAAGAATTTTTTTTTTGATCGACAAAGATTAAAGGATGTAAATACTTAGACAATGTAATTGTTCTCGCCAAACTAAAGGTCGGGAGCTTGGAGGTGGTCTCCATGAGAGGAGCTCCACCTGTTGACAATACTTCGACGAAGTTAGTGAGAACATAAAATATTAAGGTGTATTATCTATTGCATAGAATAATACTTGTCTTTGCTTTTTGGGAGTCATAATCTTTTATAGAGTTTTTCATCAAAATAATATCACAATAGATTTAAATAATAACAATCATATCTTTTATCTTCATGCATCAATTTATGAATTTATAAGGAATAAAAATCATCTGAATAAAAAATCTTTATCAATTAATATTTCATTAGTTTTTCCCTATCTCCATGTAATTAAAAGATAAAGAATCTATGATATCTGCTAAAACGTAACAACCATTTTCCAATTACATCACATCGGGTTCATATTCGATTAAGATCATATTGTTCATTTTACTGATATAACCCGTACAATACAATAATTATCATTAGATTTTCTAATATAAGTTTTTCATTCATAAGTAAACAAGGATTAGACATCTATATAAAGAGAATTCTCCTCTTACTCTTTTGGTGTACATATTTACTTCTTATTTATTTTATTATTTTATCTTGACATTCTAGTCATTTTGTCATTTTTTGAATCGTTACTAAATAACCAATAGTTTTTATGAGATTTAGTTTTGAAAACTATTTTTTAAATCAATATTTTTGTTTTATTTTTAGAACTAATATATGTTGTATGTTTTGTTTTTCACATCATGTTCTTTATTTTTTGCTGCTGAGTCTTCTCTTTTAATCATTTTGGGTCTCCTTTTCTTTTAGTAATTTTTCATAGTTCAATTTGATACTCATTTGTTAGACTTGCATTAATTTGTAATAATATTTTGCATCAATAATTAATTTAAATATTATGGTATTTTAACTATCATTGTAATATTTTTAATTTATAAAAAATCAAACTAATTAAAACTCGTCTCTAAACCCCTTTGTAAATTAAAACCAATGAGTTCAAAATTCAATAATGAACACAAAAATAGGATACCGAGTATCTAACAGAGATTGATTCCTCCTTTGCTCCTCCGAGTTGGGATGTCGTCTCCGGTGATTCGAAGAAGATATTGGATGAAGGACAACTTCATTTCATTATTTCTTATGAACGAAATCTTTCGCTTATGTTGTGTTTGTATCTTTGGATATACTGTTCTCGAAGACAGATTTGCAAGATATTATGTGCTTGGATTTAGAGGTTGACACAAATGTAAAAGAAAGAAAAGCAGAAGGAATATAAAAATAAACCTTAAAAAAATAAGATGAAAATCACATAAATTTAGTTGATTTCCAATTTTATCCCAAAATAAATTATACATACCCCCAAAAGTATTAAATATATTTATATTTATAATAAAAATATAAATATTATATATATATATTTATATTTACAATAAAATAATATAAATTAATAAAAATAATTAATTATATATACATAATCGATTATATATTACATATAATCAATTATGCTATTAGTTTAGTACTTCAAAATATATAAATGATTATTTTATTTAAATAATATGATTGATACATTTCTTAAACATAATGTAATAGCTAAATTTAATAATTAAAATATAAATTTATTAAATGTCTAATGTCTAATTTGTCAAACCTTAATTATGAACTTACTTTAAAGTTTAAAATAATATAATATTTATGTTTTTAAATTTTTTTTAAAAATTTATATGTTTCTCATAAACATTATATTATTATTTAGAAAAAATAAATATTTATAAAATTTAATATACTTGATATTTTTTAAAAATAAACATTATTTAATTAAAATATAATTAACTTTCTTAACAACTTCCCACTACTCTCTCCATCAAAAACTTCTCACTTCCCTCTCCATAAAAAACTTCCCACTCCTCTTTCTCTCAATTGTCCTGTTACAATATTAATGTATCTTCACTTCCTTCTCTCACATTCTTACCTCTCTCTTTTTTTTTTCTCTTCTATGTAGATAAGTATGTACTCTCATCCTCATTTGTTTTTTCTATTTTTTCTGGTTTTGTTCCAATTGTTCCATTTTCTTTATATGCATTGCGTTTTTGTATATAGGATTTTGTATATAATTTTTGTATTGATTTACAATTGTAGTCATCAAGCGTATGAAGTTTGGTCTCTTGGTTGAATTAAGATGAGTGACTCTTCGTCCAACGTGCTCTCTCCTCCAATTCCCTCACTCACTATGCTTACAAATGAGTGAGTTTCTCAATTTCTTTTTCATAAGACACTACAACTGTAAACCTAACCACGTTTTGTTTTATGTGTTTCATATATCCACATGGTGTAGAAGTCATTAATCCAGAGGGATAAAAAGAAGATCCAGTGAAGGAAGCACAAAGATGAAGATGAAAACAAGAGTGCTTATTTATTTATTCTCATTGACTCTTTTATGTAAAGGAAAGAAATTGTTACTAGAAGATGATGTAATCATAAATTTGTATTTGTTCAAATGTAACCTCATTATTGAGAATAAAATTATTAAAATATTCTTTCTCATTTGTATATTTAATTGATGAATTTAGTTTTAATAAATCTTATTAAATATGTATTAGATACATATAATATCTTTTATTCAATTTTAATATTAAACATAATTATATATAAATAATAAAATAAAAAATGCGGATACAAACTGCTAGTTCTCATAAATTGGATTTAGATTTTAATTTGGTATTAGTTTTAAAAAAACTTCAAAATTTGATTTATATATATATATATATATATATATATATATATTATTTTATTTCACAATTTGTGTGGGCCTAACCCACACTAACATTTTAAATTATTTTAAGTTTGTGTCCGCTAAACCCATTTATTAGTTTAATTTAATTTAGTTAGTGTCCAAGAAGTGTAGGCTACACCCACACTAGTCTCACACAAATTGCTTCCACATTGAGTAAGTTTAGCCCACGCAAATTGCTTCCACATTGCGTAGGTTTAACCCACTCAAATTGCTTCCATTTTGCATAAGTTTAACCCATTTAAATTGCGTCAACCACTCAATTCCCACGCTACAGTATTAGCATCAAGGGTATTAGCTGCCATTTTATATTTGAAGCGGAACCTACGCTAAAAGCAATTTTGTGTGGGCTTTTTCTTGTTTGTGTCTCTCAAAGAACTACATTATTTTTCTTATTTCTTGTAGTGAGATGACATGATCTATTAAATACCATGAAGCATTGAACATAAAGAAAACCATGAGGCCATGGAAAGCTAATTTGAAGAGCACAACATTGCGACGAAGAAAGTCAACATGTTGAGTGAATGCATTATGCGCTGAGCAATTTTTTTTTAAAACACAACTAGTGACTTAGCATTATAAATAAAATATGCATGGTCCAAAAGAAGGGTGTGGAAAAGGAGGAGAAAAAAACAGAGTGAATTTTAGATAAGACATATTTTTAGTAGCTAGCTACTTGAACCTTCATTGTTTTGTATTCATCACTATGAGTAGCTAAGTTACGTCTATTAGGATTGGAAGATAATGCAACACTATGTACTCTTTTTCTTTATAAATGCATGTATATTTCAGTCCATTTGATTTGGTTTTATTCTTAAGGCTTAATATGTGACAAATCACTATTATTACCTTTAGAATTTGAATGATATTAGAAAATACTTTCAATTTTTGAACTAAATCAAATCATCCAAAGATTACGATGTTTGGGGACAGAATTGAAGTGTTTGGCTTGTACTGTTCCATCAACAATGCAGATTCAAACTATTGTAAGTCAAGTTTACAAATAAAACTAAACCAAGATCAGTCCAAGGAAAATATGTTTATGAAGTCCATTGTATGATATTCTTTCTTTTGCAAATTAAAATTGGGGGATTTGAATTGAAATTGAATTGAAAAAACAATCTGGAACATAAAATAAAGTAAATAATAGATCGTTTAGAGACAATCATCTAATAGACCGTCTAGAGACGATCATTTAATAAACTGTCTATAACTTAAAATGTAAAGAACTGAAAAGTAAATGAAAGTATGTAAATGAATTAAAAGTAAACTTGAATGTAAACTAAAATACGAAAGAGTTTGTGCAAAAGAAGCTAAGCACAATTGTTAAACTATCTAGTTGACAATCATCTCCTAGATCGTCTAATAGTTCTACTAACTGAAAAGGGAGGATCTAATGGTAATAAGAAATGACAAAAATGTAAATTGCGAGAAAGTAAATGACATGAATGTAAATTGAAAGAAAATACAGGAATGTAAATTACAAGAAAGTGACTAACAGGAATGTAAATTGCAAGAAAATGGCAGAAATACTAAAATGCAGAGAAATGTAAATCGCATAAACATTAATGGCAAAAATCGTCAAGATTTCGTTGACCATCTAATGCTCCATTGACCATTGACGTTTGATTGTCTAATGCATGTTTTGTTTTTAACTCTTTAAGTTCAGTTTTTTCTAGTGTTCATCGTCTAAGTATCTTCACTAAAGTTCCATATGTCAATGTCTAATTCGAAATTGTTCCTACAAAATTCATGAGAAAATATTAGACAGTTTATGCAAAATTTAAGCTGAAAAAGATAGTTTTTAGTTCCATTTATGTTTAAAAATCTACTTTTCTATAGAAAATATAAATCTAAACTAAGATTAGCAAATAAGAATAAGAGAAATCTCTAAGAGATAGAATTAGTCTAGAAAAATATGGAAAATTGAGAGTAATCACTCATCACGCACAATCTCTTAAGAAAACCACTTGATAGTGTGTTTGTCAAGTAAATTATCATATGTCTGGACAATATCACACAATATCTTGCAAAAAGTTCAAAAAGTCTTAAAAGCATAACTCAACCCTCCTTTCTTGTGTTTTGACTAGTTTTTTCAATATTAAACAAATCTTTCACACACCAATGAATGAAACTTTATCTTAGAGTCTTTATAAAGATTTGTTCTGAGTATACTTGCAAATAATGGATTATATGACATTTCACAAATGCATCTGATCTCAATGACATGAGTCATTTGTTGTTATGCGTTTCTAACAAGTCATTTGTGTTAGAATTTTTGTTATGTAATAAAATATAATATATAAGTGGACTCAATTTGGGCTTCGATGGGCCTTGACTTGGAAGTCAAGGGTCCAATTGGAAGTCAAGGTGTGACCTTCTCCATTAGAGAAGTCAAAAATCCTAATTAGAGAGGCAAGAAGGAGTTAACAACGACACACCTCTAAAAGTTCAATTGGCTCCAGAAGACGGATGAATGGAGTCTAAACTCAATTCGTGGACTATTAACCAATTAAAAGTATATAACATTTAAATAAGAGTAGAGTGAGAGAAGTAGACAGGGATTTATACTGGTTCACCCAACAATAAAGGCTACATCTAGTCCTCTCAAGCAACCCACTCAAGAGCCTTTCACTAAGTATTCTCCACCTCTCCCAGTACACACATACTCTTCCACCTCTTAGTACACAAGTATTCTTACACCTTTTCAGGTTCACAAGTATTCTTACACCTTTTCAGGTTCACAAGTATTCTCAACCTCTTCAAGTTCTCCCAGTATTCTCAACCTCTATATGTTCTCCAAGTATTTTAACCTCTTCATGTACACCAAGTATATATTCTAACCTCTCCAAATACACCAAGTATTATCTACCTCTCCAAGCAACCAGTCCTAATCCGCCCCCTGAGATCAATACCTCTTAACAAGAAAAAACCTCTCTACTAAGAGAGTAATGAAAACTCTAAGGGTATACTCCATAGTGTGAAGGATTTACAATTGCTAAGCACACAACCCAATATCACCATTTGCTCTACAATAGCATATGTAAACTCTGTAGAACAAATCTAATCACACAACTATGAATCACGTTCCTGCACTTCTCAAAAGCTTATTTTCTTTATGTACACCCCACTATTGTGTTCTTCATCTTCAAGATCTTTATATAGTCTTCAGATATATGACCGTTGAAGCTTTGTGTTCTTCATTCTTCAATATAGTTGTTACATGCTAATAAAAATTTTTTTTGCTCTAATCGATCTTTGCATGTCTTTTATGTGTGAGGCATTTCAAATTCTTTCTCGTATTCCTCATATATGAATATTGTAGATTTAATCTTCTTAACTTCAATATCTTGATCAATCTTCCATGTTAATCTTCTTCTTTAAGGAATTAAGTGCTCAATATGGTAAGTCATGTTGTGATTGATCTTTGAGTGTCTTAAGCCTGTGAGGAATTTCAAATTCTTTCTTTTTATACTTCAAATATAATCATTGAGACTTTAATTCTCTTTACTTGAATATCTACTAAAATCTCCCACAATGATATTCTCCTTGAATGCCCTAGATGCTTGAAATGGAAACTTATGCTATGATGCAATCTGCGTGTTCTTGAGTCATTATAAACAAATCAAAATGTTTCTTTAACTATATTGTATTTGAATGTTGAAGCTCTAATTAATTCTGACTCAAATAATTTTCTTATTTTGTATTGTTTCTGATCTTCCATGTAGTAGATGTTGGATATGGAAATATTTGCTTTGATGAAATGTTTGCATCTATGTCATGTATTTGATTTTCAAATACTTTCTTCATTTGTATGAACTTTTTCCATTGAGGCTTGAACATCTCTTGGACTTGGATCTTTTTATATCTGTTATGTTCATCTTCTCCTTCGTATCAAACGCTAAAATAGGAAAGTCTTAAAGCATTTATATCTTCTTGTTTGCTCTTCAAAGCATTTTTCTCATTATATATATCTTTTTAAATCATCATTGAACTACTTCATTCATCATTAGTGTGAATCTCGTTCATTTGCTCTGTCATATTCACATTAGATGTTGAGAAAGAAAACTTCTACTTTCAGCTTTTTGTGCGTCTTTAAGCCCCTTTGATAGTTTTTTTAGATAAAAATAAGTATAAGTGAATAATATAATTTACAATTTAAATCATGGGTATCACTAAAACAATAGAATATCTATGAATTATATGAACTTTTTGTACTCACATATTTCAAAGTTAATTCTATGTTCAAAAACTTTCCAAGTTAATATTGATTTAGAACGTTGAAGCATAATTACTTTTAACCTAGATATTATGCTCATTTTCTATTTTGTTTTTATCTGATATTGTATTGCACATGAATGAGTTTAGTCATATCATAACACACCTTATAGTGTTTGTTATCATCAAGACATCAAGACATCAAAACATATAGACGTTCATATCATAAGATCGTCTAATGGGTATTGGTTCATCTACTGACTTAACAACCTCAAGCCACATGGGTAGGCAACCTAAAAAGGGAGCATGGAGCCTTATAAACCCAAGGATTTGCATCCAATTTGGCAATATGGGACTTCTTTGTACATAGGCACTGAATTCCTCCTTGTGCAGCTGCATATGTGAATTTTTTTCGCACATCCCTTTGTTCATTAAGTGGGTAGAGCCTCTCCATGTATAAATATAAGGCCTCCCCCACCTCTTATAATTCAATTTTTCCTTGAATAAGAATTGAACTTCTTCTTATTCTTTTGAAAGTCTTAAAAATGAGAGTAATCTTCTTCTAGGTTCTCATACCAAGCGACCTTCCTTGGGAGAGTACCTCTTGAATTTCATTCTTGAGACTCGGGGAAAATTATGAAAGTTTTTGTTAATTCTTCTATTAAAGCTCGAGAGGATGCTTCCATCACCAATTATTCTAACCTCTCCAAGTGCATCGAGTTTCTAACACCTCTCCAAGAACAAGTATTATGACCTCTCCAAGTATATCAAGTATTCTCACCTCTCCAAGTACACCAATCTTGATTTTCCCCTAAGAATAAGACCTCTTAAGATATGAAAAAGCAATATCAAAGTTCACTAGGTATACTTCACAAAGTGAACAATTTACAATGAATAACTCACAACTGGAATGACTATACACTCTATATAGAACATATGTGAATTTTGTGTTTTGTACAAAATGGTTTTCTTGAATTGTTTCTTTGTATTTTTCTTCTCTTCAACTTGAATCCCTTATATAGACTTCGACAATGATGACCGTTGAAGCTTGTTAACTGAAAGACTTTAAAGATGACACAAATTTTGCTCAACAGTTCATCACTTTGGTATTAAACACTCCAAAAGGAAATGTTTGCTACAAATATTTCTTGCTTGTCTTGAGCAATTTTATGTTGATGTTGATTGTTAAAATCTTTCTATACTTAGGTATTTCTGTTAGTTGACCCTTAAATCTCCAAAACACGAAGATTGCATAAATTTTGCATTGTAGATCTTCGTTTTTTCCATTAGGCGCTCTATAAGAATTTATCTGCTTTGATGATTTCTTACACGTCTTGGAAAACTTTCTTTATTTGTATATATTTAAACATTGAAGCTTTAAGGTTCTATACTTGAATTTTGCTTAAATCTGCATTGTAACACCATCGTTTTACCATTAGACGCTCTATAAGGAAACTTTAGATTTGATCTTAGTATGTGTCATTAGTGATGTATATATTTTCTGGAAACCATTTGACATTAATAATCAATAATAATCATAATTAAAACACTTAGGTAACATCATAATCATATACATTTAATTTAGAATCTCATTTTGAAAACCTTATATACTGAAACCTTACAAGTCGCGTGAATTCAAAAACTTTCTAAGTCTGTATAAATTATAAACATTGAAGCGAATCAAACTTTAACTAATATTTAATTCTTCAAGACTTAATTTCAAAATCTAATCAAATTTGTAATCAAGCGTTTACCATAGTAAGATTTTTCTAACACATTTTGCACAATGAGATCATCTAACACATTAATTAGTGTGAGACTGTTTGGCATGTTAAAACTGTCGAATTGACTAGCTCTTTTGAACACAATGAGACCATCTAATGAGTTTTACTCTGAGAAACCTTCTAACAAATGTAACACTACAGGACTATCTAACAAACTTAATCTTAATAGATCATCTAGTGTGTTTATTTTAAGTATTGCACATGAAGTAGATTTGTTCTAACGACTTCACACACCATATAGTGTTTGTTATCATTGATAATTTCTCATCTGCGTTCAAATTTTCAAACAAAAATACTATGTTTTCCCCTA
The DNA here is from genome assembly GCA_013389735.1 of Phaseolus lunatus. Lineage (NCBI taxonomy): Eukaryota > Viridiplantae > Streptophyta > Magnoliopsida > Fabales > Fabaceae > Phaseolus > Phaseolus lunatus. The sequence goes on along the minus strand of CM023866.1, from coordinate 13,628,371 downwards.
ATGTAATATAGGATCAACCTAGGTCGAATCCCAAATAAAATATGTTAATTGAATCCATTGTTTAATATTCTTTTCTTCACAAATTAAAAGCGGGGAAATTGGAATTGAAACAAGAAATGTAAAAAGAAAAGTAGAAATGTAACGCACTGAAGTCTATAAAGAAAATTATAGATATGTAAAATGTAAGTACAATAGACCATCTAACATGTGATCATGAATCAGACCATCTAATGCAGTTTATGTCGAATGAATTATGAAAAAAAATATGTAAATAATCCCGCTAGACAATCTATCATGCAATTGTGAACTATACCATTTAACATGACCTTTGCAATATAACCTTCACTGAACTATCAAACAATCTGAGAGCAATCGATTAACAGATCGTCTAATGGGGAAGAGAAGATGGATAGTAACATAAATTGTAGAAAAACATAAATGACAGGAAACAAAATTTTATTGAAATGTTGTAAAGTGTTGAAAATGTAAATTGTAGAAAATTAAATTTCAAAGAAATTAAATTGTTAAAAAGGTAAATTACAGAAACGTAAAATAGGACATCGCGAAAAATATAAATAACATTGAATTAAAATGTAATTGAAACGAAAAGAACTTGTGCACTAGAATTATAAAGTGTTGAAATATAAATGAACAAGAATTAAAACAAATTGAAAACAAGAAAAGCAAAATTCTGAATTGGAACAAAAAATAGAGAACAAAAACCATGGTCAGTAATCTTCATCTTCAATTAGCAAGAGACCCAAATGTAGAATCCTTGTAACTGCAGAAAACACGACCAATCAGTTTATATGTTCTTAGAAAAACTACTTTCAATCAAAAATAGAGTTCCTGAAAAGAATTTGAAGAAGAAAATACGAACACATATCATCATTGATAAGGGCTAAATAGTAGTGAAATTCATAGTTCAATAGACATGTAATTTGTGCACAATATGTATAAACACTAGTGAAAAACATGCCAAGAACCTACCAACTCCAAATGGACATGAAGACAAGGAGGAAAAAAAGAAATTTGTGGAATTCTTGCAGAAAAATGTAGAAAAACAAGCAAACAAGGATGGAGTACAAGAGTCAATTCGCCTAACGCATGAAGAATTGCTCAGCGGATTAAGTCCAGAGAGCAAGCTCCTTGGAAAACACTCAAAATGCTAGCGCATTCATATACACTTAGAGGATTGAGACCAAAACAACTAAAGAAGTCCAGATATCAAAAGGACTTAGTGAAAATCAAAAGGGTTGAGCCAATTAGCTTCCTTAACTATGACAATAGCCCAATTTTGCTCAAAAAGGGCTTGAGCCAATATGCACCAAGTTTGGGAGTAAGGATATTTTGCTTGAAGCCTAAGCCAAGACAATTTTGCTTCACGAGGAAGAAATGTCAGTGGTGGACTAGATTGGGAGCGAATTCCTATCAAATCCCTAACTCTGAAAATCTTAAGAACCCCAAAGATTACTTAAAGATGAAGAAAGCTAATTCGTTGAGCGGATGATTGAATCCCATTGGAAAAAAATCTATAAATAGGGACCTTGTGCAATGTTCAAAGCATCGAGAGACATCTGAAGGTCTCGAGAAGTCGATAGATATATAAATTAAGAGGATCAAGTGAGATCCAGAAAGAAGTTTAAATACATAGGTTCTATTTGTTTAGGCTTAGAGAGTTTGAACTTCATAATTAATCAGACTACAAGACCAAAACCTCAGAAGAAGTGAAGGCTAATCTTTGGAGAAGGAAATCTTGAAGCCTAAGTTGGCCACAACACTCAAGGATCCCTGTTTATTGTAATTTAGCTTCTCACACTTAAACTTTCGCTGTAAGATTTTATTATGAGTTGCTAAATCTATCTTATTGGGATTAAATGGAAATGTGATATTTTTGGAGTTATTATTGTTTATAGATGCATGTTTCTCTTTGACATTCAAATTGCTTACGTCTGGTAGTGTGCTTAATGCTCAATTGTGAAGAATGACCACTGATTTTCCATAGGGCATGAATGAGGCCAAAAGGAAATTCCATTTTTCTGAACCCTATTCAGTGAGCCATAGGATTCAATGGTTGCAAAGCACGAAGCTGAGACTATGGTGAACTGATCCATCTTAATGTAGAGAGAAGTCATAAAAATGGCTTACTGCTTTAGATAACCTTGCACGATGAATCGACTTGGTTTGGCAAAGATAGGAACAAGGATCTCAACATTTGTGCTATATTGTTACTTCCTTACTTCAGTGATTTCTCTAAACTTCACCCCTCGATTTAAATATATAGTATTATTATTATTATTAACAATTTGTTATTTATAAATATTAAATGAAAATCATCTTGACTCTGGCCACTTGTCGAGTAAAAGACACTACAAGAAAATCTCGAATTACATATGGATTTTTCCGTATGTAAACGACAAATAAAATAAAATCTACAATGCATGAGAATCGAAACCAAGTACCTTCAATGACCAAAGAAACTTTAACCACTACTCCAGACAAATTCTTTTGTATTACTATGATTTTTATTATATTTATTATTATTATTATTATTATTATTACTATTTTTATTATTATTTTTATTAATATTGTTATTAATATTATTATTAATATTGTTATTAATATTATTATTAATATTGTTATTAATATTATTATTAATATTGTTATTAATATTATTATTAATATTGTTATTAATATTATTATTAATATTTTTATTAATATAACTATTATTAATATTAATATAACTGTTATTAATATTAATATAACTATTATTAATATTAATATAACTATTATTAATATTAATATAACTATTATTAGTATTAATATAACTATTATTATTAATAATAAGTATAATAAAAATCGTAATATGACAAAAGAATTTGTCTGGCTTAGTGGTGAATGCTTCTTTGGTTACTGAAGAGACTTGGGTTTGAGTTTTGCCTACTGCAGTTTGCTTCCAATATTAATATGGGAATTTATATACAAATTTTACATCCGGATTTTGAAATCCGTATGTAACGCTTACCTACGTTTTACATATGGATTTTGGCTGTATGTAAATCCAATTTTTCTTGTAGTGAGAAGTGGGATTTAACTAAACTTAATTTAACTTAACCCCCACCAATAATCTAACATGATTTTCTTTTCATTGTTACCCTTTTCCATAACCAAAGTCAACTTTGAACAACAATAACAAAAACTAGAATGTAAAGAGAAGAAGAAACGATGGAGAAAAATGTAGAAGAAAACAAAGAACTTTTATTAGAAGTACAAACGTTAAAACCAGAAAACGAACGACAAAAAACTAAACTAAACTAATATACTTCAGTGTCTAACTCCCAATCTATCTCTAATATACTTTTCTCCCCTTTTTTTTCTCTCTATGTTATCAATTCTATTTTTTAGAATTTCTACATTGGAATGGGTTTTAGCTTTGGCAATTAATGACCCTCAATTCCCAATTACAACTTAACTAACTTTTACAACTCTTTCTTTTCAAACACTATTGACTATCTATACCCAGTTATTGTTATTGTTGACCATTTAATGCTTGTTTCCAACGAAAGGTTGACCTTCTAGAGCCCATTTTTTCAGTTTTTCACCATTTTAGCTCTTGATTTCCAAGTCTCCCTTCTTCAGCAACTTCTTCCACGATTCTTAGGTCAATTCCAACTCCAAATTACCTCTTCAAAAGGTCAAAACATTATATTAGACAATTCAAGAAAAACTAAAAGCTACAAGAAGTCATCTTTAAGACAATTTTGTAAAAACTCTATTTTTTGGAGAAATACAAATCTAATATAAAAACTTAAAATAAGAAAAAAAAACTAAAGAAAATTCAATTAGTCTAGAAAGATACTAAAAACTAAAAGTTATCACATTCTCACACTTAAACTTTTTGCACTCTTGGGAAAAATAAGAGGAAACTAAAGAAGAAATATTTTAAATTTTTCCGAAAACTGTACAAACTAAATGTGAACAAGAGGAAAATTTCATCAATAGAAGTTTCAAAGAATCAAACCATTCAAGACGTGTTTCACACACCAAAGTTAAGAAAATTTTTCAATCAAATTAAACTATGAACCTGAACTGGTAGTCACAACCAACTATGTGTATCACTCATTCTCTCAAGTTTTTAGGTTGGTTTTTTTCAATAAAAGCAAATCATGAATATAAGCACCACCATGGGCTTGAAAAGCCTTTAATTTCCACTACTCAAAACAGATGCAACTTAAGATCAAGGGGACTTTTATATGACTTGTAATGTGGTCAAAGTAAAGGTGAGATAATTAAAAGGATTTTAGGCTTTAACACCTCAAAATATTTGAAGAACAATGGGTAATTGGACTCAAAGAATAAGTAAGAAACTATGTGTTTTGCTCATAGACTATAATTCCTCCTTTTCACCTGCACTTTTTCTATTTTTCTTTCTTTTTCTCTCTTTTTTAGTCCACATATGTTCTTCTTTCAAATTCTAATTTCTCATATTTTTCTCTTTTTTAGATTACTTTCCAAATCAACTTTTCATTACAGCACAATTTTACATTCATTTATTTCTCATAAAATACCCCACACTTATCTTTTAAACCATTTCCCAAAATGATTCCAAAGATCCTCAAAACTCCAGCTTAGGTTTATCACAACTTTCTCTTTTCAAGAATTATTGACCGTCTAGAGCCACTTACTACTACTGTTGACCGTTTAGAGCCAATTACTACTACTGTTGACCGTCTACTGCCTGTCTCTAGTGAAAGGTTGACCTTTTAATGCCCATTTATGCATTATTTCATCATTTTAGGTCTTGGTTTCTAAGTCTCCCTTCTTCATCAGCTTCTTCCATGATTCTTAGGTCAATTCCAACTCTAAATTAACTCTTCAAAAGGTCAAAACATTACATTAGACAATCCAGGCAAAATAAAAGCTACAAGAAGTCATTTTTAAGATGTTTTTGTAGAAACTCTACTTTTTGGAGAAAATACACATATAATCTAAAAACAGAAAATTAGAACAAAAGAGATCTCAAGGAAATGTAATTAGTCTAGAAAAATACTTAAAAATTTAGAGCTATCAATCATCAAAACCTTCAAAGACACGTTTATTCTCATAAGATCATCTAGTGGGGAATTAGACTGTGTAACAATGATTAGACTATCCAACAATGATTAGATCGTCTAGTGTCTTAATAATGTATTCATCTACTATTGGTTCTCAACATCTAAGGCTACATTTGTTTATTGTGTTAAGAGCATTTATTATTCATCTTTATCTTAACCTTGTGTTCTCCTGATGATTTATTGTAGAAGATTGGTTCGACAACAAACTTCATATCTTCTTTTCTTATCGTCTTGTGAGACTTACATCTCATATCATAAGAGATTAACTTTGAGGGCATGCAAGATAAAGTCATTTGGTGATAAAGATGTAAATAAGAGTAATGCATAATGTATATAAGAGTAATGCATCTAGTGATAGCATGGTCGCGTGAACTTGTATGGGTTATCTAATTCTTCATGAAGACTTGTTTATTCCTTTATAACATTTGTCTTACGTGATCTCATTTAGTCTTGTTTCTTGTACTTTAAACATGGCTTACACATTTATCAAAGGACTTCTTCTTTGGTCATGATCACATGTCTTCTTTAACTTTTGTTTAATACTTGTTACATAATAAATTATAGGTTTAATTACCTTTTTCGTCCTTATATTTGTGGTCAATAGTCAATTTAGTATAGTTGTTTTAAAAAAAATCAATTTGGTCCCTATATTTTTTAAAATGTATTCAAATTGGTCCTTTCCGTTAAATTTCACCTAAGGGCGTCAGCGGTTGCTGATGTGGCAAAGAGAGAATGCGTAGTAGCAGAAAGAGTGCTTATGTGACAGAGAGAGTGTTTATGTGGAAGAGAGAGAATATTTATGTGAAGAGAGAGGTAAGATTGAGAGTTATTATTATTATTATTATTATTGTTAATATTCTTATAATTATTATTTATTATTATTATTACTATTTTTATTTTATTATTATTAATATTATTAATATTATTATTATTACTATTATTATTATTATTATTATTTATTAACATTATTATTATTAATATTTTTATTATTATTATTACTGTTATTATTATTTAGTATTATTGTTATTATTATTATAATAATAATTATTATTACTATTATTATTATTAACATTAATATTGTTGTTACTATTATTATTCTTACTATTATTATTATTAATATTATTGTTATTATTAATAATAATATTATAACAGTATATATAATAATAAATATAATAATAATAGTAACAAAAATAATATTATAACAGTAAATATAATAATAATAGTAATAATAATAATAAAAAATCATAATAAAAATAATATTATAACAGTAAATATAATAATAATAATAGTAATAATAATAATAAAAATATAATCATAAAAAAAATAATATTATAACAGTAAATATAATAATAATAGTAATAATAATAATAATAACAATAAAAATAATAATAATAATAAAACAAAAATAATAATCATAACAAATAATAATAATAGCAATAATGAAAATAATAAAATAATAATAATAAAAAAAATATTAATAATAATATTAATAATAATAATAATAATAATAATAACAATAAAAATAGTAATAATAATTATTATTATTACTACAATAATTATAATAATAATAATAACACTAATAATATTAATAATAATAAAAATAATTATAAAAATAATAATATTAATAATAAAATTAATAATAATATTAATAATAATAATAATAACAATAATAATATTAATAATATTAATAATCAAAATAATAATAATAACAGTAATAATAATAATAGTAATAATAATAATAAAAATCATAATAAAAATCATATTATAACAGTAAATATAATAATAATAGTAATAATAATAATAATAAAAATATAATCATAACAAAAATAATATTATAACAGTAAATATAATAATAATAATAATAATAATAATAACAATAAAAATAATAATAATAATAATAATAATAATAAAATAATAATCATAACAAATAATACCAAGAGATGAAACCATATTAGTAGAAGCAAATCTTAGAAAATCATCAATACAAACCCCTAAAAGATTAACCCATGAACAGGTAATCAGAAACATTCCCGAAGAATGGATATTAGAAGATATAATAGAAGAACCAAAGATTTATAATACTGAAATAAGAGGAATAATTCAAGATGGTACTGATATTAGGTTAAGAATGAATAGAATAGGTTCACTTAGCATAAGAGAACCACAAATAATTCATAAACAACAACCATCCAGACATTTTGTAGATAACTCAACCATAAATCTAGATTTAAAAGGATTAAACAATATTACCCCTATAGTTAGTAAACCAGTATACTCAGAATCAAGAAAATCATAATCTCCTCAATATTCTCCGACGGCATCACAAATATTAAATACATTAACCAAAGAAGATCCTTTTGAAATAGATAAAAATTGGATTAGGGAAGATTTTAATGCTAAGTATAACCAAGATAAAAGAAATTGGTATTTCAAGACATATACTACAGAACAAACAGAAGACTTTAGAACAGAATTTTATAATTATATAAAGAAAATTAAGATAAATGTTTACTTCTTTGATTGGTTTAGATTATATAGTCAAGAACATGATTTAGAATACCCATTTAGTAATAAAGAAATATATCCATTACAGAAGATAACCAATACTTGGAAAACCATAAGTAATGAAATTATCGAATCAGAGTATCCTCCTATACAAGAAATAAAAATACAACCATCAAAAGAATTCGAAGTAGAAGCTAGCCCGTATAAAGATGTAAAATTAGAAGAAAGACAGGTAGAGGTTAAAGATATAAAAAAGATACATTCACAAATTAACTATTCAAATACAGTATTAGATGTTACGACAAAACAATTATATAGAATAGAAAAATTAACATTTAAAGAAGAACCAAGTAGTTCGAAAGAACCTGTAAAACCTATATATAAATTGTTTAATGTACCTCAGAAAGAATTAGAATCATTAAAACTAAGAAGTAATACAGATTTAAAAATAGAAGAATTAAAAAAGAAAATAGAAGAAATAAATAAAAATTCTATAAACACATTACAAGTAAGTAAATTAAGAAATTACCCTAAACTCAGAAATTGGTATAATAGGCCAACACCAGCATATGTACAATTTGAAGAAAGAGGAGAATTAGTACAGAATAGTTTCTCAGGAAATGATATAGTAGAATGGAATTTAGATGGATTAAGTGAACAAGCAATATTAGACTTAACTTGTCAAATGGTCATGGCAGCAACCGCCCATAAAACGAAAGGTTGTAGTGATAAGTCAGCAGTTATAATTATTATTCAGGGATTTACTGGTCAACTAAAAGGTTGGTGGGATAATCTTTGTACTGAACTAGATAGACAAGCAATAGTTAATAGTGTTAAAGGAGAAGATAAAAAAGAAGACGCTGTATCAACCTTAATATATTCTATTATTCAAAACTTTGTAGGAGACCCCAATATACTTAAAGAAAGATTAGCAAACCAATTAGCAAATTTGTATTGTCCAACTATGTCAGGTTATAGATGGTATAAAGATACCTTTTTATCAAAAATAACTTTAAGAGAAGACGGTTTCGCCGGATTTTGGAAAGAAAGATTTATAGTCGGCTTACCGAAATTATTTGCAGAAAAAGTAAGGATGAATTTAGAAAGATATTATGGAAAACCAATAAATTATGATTCATTAACCTATGGTCAAATTCATAATATAGTAGTAGAAACAGGTATACAAATTTGTACAGATTTTAAAATCCAAAATAAGCTCAAAAAAGAAAGTATGATGAACAAAAGAGAAATAGGAAATTTTTGCCAGCAATATGGGATCGAACCCATTAGAGCACCTAGTGCTAAGAAAAAGAAAATAATTAGAAAACAAAATAAAATAGAACGAAAACCATACAAGAAGCCATACAAAAGAATTAACTTACCACCATTAGAAAATAAACCAAATAGAAAACCCAAATATAAAAAGGTCAAGAAAAATAATGTCTGTTGGAAATGTGGTAGACCTGGACATTATGCTAATAGTTGTAAAGTAGCAAAGAAAATAAATTTATTACAAAATGAAGAGATAAATAAATTAGAACTAGATGAAATAGATTCATCAGAATTAAGTAGTGAAGAAAATATTAGCAGTAAAGAAGATTATTGTATAGGACCAGGATTATGTAATTGTGAGAACTGTCAAAAATCAATTAACATGCTAAACAGAGATCAGACTAATACCCTAATCTCTATTATAGATAGATTAGAAGATTCTCCATTAAAAAATGAATTTTTACTACAATTAAATGATTTAATCACAAAAACTGAAGAAGTGAAAAAACCCATAGAACCCATAAATATAAAAGATATTTATAAAAAATTCACACCAATAAATCAACAAGTAAGTATAAAAGACCTACAAAATGAAATTAAAAATTTAAAACTAGAAGTTCAAAAAATCAAAGAAAACGAAGTTGTACTAGAATATAGATTATTGGAATTAGAAGGAAAAGAAATATTACAAAAACAAGAAAAAGAAAAAATAGAAAATAAAGAAGAAGCATCTACCTCAGAAAATTATATTAATCTATTAAGTCTCATAACAACCCATAAATGGCATACTGAAGTAAACTTAGTAATAAAAGATAAAATCTTTAAAATGACAGCATTAATAGATTCTGGAGCAGATGTAAATTGCATAAGAGAAGGAGAAATACCTACTCAATATTATGAAAAAACAACAGAAGTAGTATCAAGTGCAAATGGAACAGATATGGAAATAAGATATAAATTATCTAATGTCAAGATATGCAAAAACAATATTTGTTACCATACCTTGTTCATATTAATGAAAAAGATAAATGAAACTATGATCTTAGGAACCCCGTTTTTAACCTTATTATATCCATTTCAAGTAACTGAAAAAGGACTCATAACCGATACATTAGGAAAAGAAATTTGTTTTGAATTCGTAAAACCACCCAGAACTAGAGAGTTAAATTTATTAAAAGAATCCTCAATATCCTCAATAAAAAGTAAGAAAAGACAAATAAACCTATTAAATAAAGAAATAAAATTTAAAAAAATAGAAGAACAGTTAAAAACAGAGAAGATAAATCTTTTAGTAAAAGAGTATCAAGATAGAATAGAAAAAGAGATATGTGAAACAAACCCTATAGCATTTTGGCATAGAAAAAAATATACCGTATCATTACCATACATAGATAATTTTGATGAAAAACAAGTACCTACAAAAGCTAGACCCATACAAATGAATCAAGAATATTTAGAATATTGTAAAAAAGAAATTCAAGAATATCTAGAGAAAGGGTTAATACGACCCTCTAAGTCTCCTTGGAGCTGTACAGGCTTTTATGTTATGAAAGCCTCTGAACTGGAAAGAGGAGCACCAAGATTAGTTATAAATTATAAACCACTAAATAAGGTATTAAAATGGATTAGGTATCCACTACCTAACAAAACAGATTTAATAAAACGAATTCATAACGCAACTATATTCTCAAAATTTGATATGAAATCAGGATATTATTAAATCTCAGTAGAAGAAGTAGACAGATATAAAACTGCTTTTGTAGTACCTTTTGGCCATTACGAATGGAATGTAATGCCACAAGGACTAAAAAATGCTCCCAGTGAGTTTCAAAACATTATGAATGATATATTTTATCCCTACATGAAGTTTGCTATAGTATATCTAGATGATGTACTAATATTCTCAAAAAATATAACAGATCATAAAAATCACTTAGAAGAATTCATAAAATTAATAAAAGAAAATGGTTTAGTAGTATCAGCAAAAAAGATAAAAATATTTCAGACAAAAATAAGATTTTTAGGATACGAAATTCATCAAGGGACTATTACCCCAATACAAAGATCATTAGAATTTGCAGACAAATTCCCAAATGAAATAAAAGAAAAACAACAATTACAAAGATTCCTAGGATGTGTAAATTATATAGCAGATTTTATTCCTAACATTAGAATTACTTGTGCACCATTATATTCTAGGCTTAGAAAAAATCCTCCAGCTTGGGATAACAAAATGACAGAAGCTATTAAAAACATAAAAACCCTAGTTAAAAAATTACCTTGCCTAGGAATACCAGATCCATCAGCCTTTTTAATAGTTGAGACCGATGCATCAGAATTAGGATATGGGGGTATTTTAAAACAAAAAGTTTTTCAGAATTCAAAAGAACAAATTGTCCGTTATCATTCAGGAATTTGGAATTCGTCCCAACAAAAATATTCAACAGTCAAAAAAGAGATTTTATCAATTGTTTTATGTTTACAAAAATTTCAAGATGATTTATTTAACAAAAAGTTTTTAATCAGGACTGATTGTAAATCAGCCCCTAGCGTTTTAACCAAAGATGTTCAAGAATTGGTTTCTAAGCATATTTTTTCCAGATGGCAAGCATTACTATCATGTTTTGATTTTGAAATTGAACATATTAAAGGAGAGAAAAACTGTCTTCCAGATTTCCTAACTAGAGAATTTCTGCAAGCTTCATCATGAGTAAAATTCTTGCAAAAGCTAACAGCAAAGACCAATATGGCCCCCCACTGGGGTCATCCGCCAGTAGTAAAGGTCAAAATTCCGCATCAGTATCATTAAAACCTCAAACCCCAGTAAAAAAGAGTTTAGCTAAAGTAGTAAGACATCCTTCATTACCATCATCATCACAAAATAGATACACCCCACTTGTATATGCAAATACCCTAGTTGGGCCTAAGGAATTTTTAAACAAACCGTCTAACCTATTAAACACCACCACAACTATCCCACAGACACCCCAAACCTCTTCACATGAAGATTACATAGTAAAGCTTGATTTATTACCTATAATTATTCTCGAAAAAGAATGGATAAAGGAAACTCCTATTAAAACCGCAGAGGAACTATTTCCTCCACAAACTCATTATCCTCCTAAAAATTTACATAAGACCAGAACCTTTTATGAGTTTATATTAGTAGATACAGATTCAATAGAAGTAATCCATACACCAGATGAACAAGGAAAGATTTTATATTCAAAAATAAAAATATTACAAGTATTAACTCCCCAAAATTGGGATCAACCTCCCCATAAACCAAAATCTTTTTCAAGAACCTATCATCCTCAGTATTATTCCTATTATGATTATATGGATGCCTGGAATCACGTCCTATACCTTAGCCTAGGAAGACATTCTTGGTTCTTATGGTTCCGACGAGGCATTTCTTTAAAATTTCCAAAATGGTTTTTAAAATGGTTTGGAGAATTTGGACCTCTTCCTACCATTTTCCCCTCAAAAGTATCAGCAGTATATGATCATTTCAGGGAAAAATCAACTTTTGTCCCTGGATACAGACTAATATCATTTGTAGCTTCTCAGTCTATCACTTGGATTATTTCATGGGATTATGTATTCACCACCCCATATGAAGGTATAGAGATCAGAATGTTATCAAGAAGGATCAGGATAAAATGGTGGAAGAACTTTAATCTTGATCTTATCAGTATAAATCGTATCAACGAATGGATGAAAGCTCAAGGAATAGTAATAAAAGACTCCAGTATCAATGAAGAATCTTTATTTCTCACTAGTAAACAACAGATAATGGCCGCCCTGGCATCAGCATCATCCAAAGAAGAATTTGAAAAGACATTACAACTAGCATCATCATTACACGGCTCTACAAAAGAGGACTCAGAAGCCGGGTCTTCTCAATCAAATCCATACTATCAGAATGAGGATATGTATTACGATTAAAGAATCCCAATTATCAAGATAAAGAAGAATCTCAGAACAGGAACCTTATCTGCATCACCGTAAAAATCACATCATGAAACCAAGACCACTACTTTATTAAAGTAGCACTACTTTATTAAAGTTGTCTGCCACAAAACATGTAAAGGTCAAATTGTACATAATTATCATTTGTCTTGTAGCATAGTAGTGTTTCTATATAAAGAAGCCTTCAAAATGTAAGAAGGCAGAGTCGTTTTGAAGAGTGAGTTTTAGTGTGTTTGTAAACAATCTTTCTGAAATAAGATTTTCAATGTTTTCTCAAAGCTCTGTTCATGTAAGTTTTCATTGCTTTGCACAATTTATCATTCTCTATTATAATAATAATAATAACACTAATAATAATATTAATAATAATAAAAATAATTATAAAATAATAATATTAATAATAAAATTAATAATAATAATAATAACAATAATAATATTAATAATATTAATAATCAAAATAATAATAATAATAATAATAACAGTAATAATAGTAATAATAATAATAAAAAATCATAATAAAAATAATATTATAACAGTAAATATAATAATAATAGTAATAATAATAATAAAAATATAATCATAACAAAAATAATATTATAACAGTAAATATAATAATAATAGTAATAATAATAATAATAATAACAATAAAAATAATAATAATAATAAAACAAAAATAATAATCATAACAAATAATAATAATAGCAATAATGAAAAATAATAAAATAATAATAAAAAAATATTAATAATAATATTAATAATAATAATAATAAAAATAATAAAAATAATAATAGTAATAATAATTATTATTATTACTACAATAATTATAATAATAATAATAACACTAATAATAATATTAATAATAATAAAAATAATTATAAAAATAATAACATTAATAATAAAATTAATAATAATAATAATAATAATAATAATAATAATATTAATAATATTAATAATCAAAATAATAATAATAACAGTAATAATAATAATAATCACAATAATAATAATAATAAATATTACTAATAATAGTAATAAATAACAATAATAATATTAATCACAATATTATTATTATTATTTTTTAATTATTAATATTATTAATTTTATAATTATTATTATTCTTCTTCTTATTATTAATATTATTATTATTATTATTATTTTTTATATGATTATTATTTTTGTTATTATTATTATTATAATTATTATTATTATAACAGTAAATATAATAATAATAATTATAATAATAATAGTAATAATTATAATAATAATAATAGTAATAAATAATAATAATAATAAGAATAATAGTAATAATATGAATAATAATAATAATAATAAGGTAATTAAACCTATCAATAATAAAAAAGAAATATAGTAATAAATAATAATAATAATAACAATAATAATAATATTTTTATTATTATTATTATTATTAATATTGTTATTGTTATTACAGATAGCTGAAATAGAAAATTCATTACATAATTGGTCAATACCAATAGTTAAAAAATGTGAAGTATACAAACAATATAAATTCTGGTCAACTAATCAGGATGAAATACATATAGTGGAATATAGTTATCCGGGAACTAAAAATAATAAAACCATTAATCTATTAGAACAATCACTATTAGATCAACATATAAAAAATGGATATAATTTCATACATCTAGGATTAATACAAGTGGCAGCAAAACCAAATTACAGATTAGGAATAAATAGCCCAATATTAATAATGTTAAGAGATATTAGACTTAAAAAATTTAACGATTCAATAATCGCAATATTAGAAAGTAATTTACATGATGGTCCAGCCTTCTTTAATTGTTATCCAAATTTTTCCAATATATGTAAAAGTCACTGGTTATTCCAAAAGGCATGTTCTATACCCCCCAGAGAAAAACCAAATATAAAAACAGTTATATGAAAACATAAAATAGTTTATGCAACAAATATTGAGCCTTACTGGCTCTGATACCAAATAGTGCAGGATCGATAATAGAAAATGATAAAATGTGCAAAGCAATGAAAACTTACATGAACAAAGCTTTGAGAAAACATTGAAAATCTTATTTCAGGGAGATTGTTTACAAACACTCTAAAACTCACACTACAAAACGACTCTTTTTTACTGGGGTTTGAGGTTTTAATGATACTGATGCGGAATTTTGACCTTTACTAGCTACTGGCGGATGACCCCAGTGGGGGGCCATATTGGTCTTTGCTATTAGCTTTTGCAGGAATTTTTCTCATGATGAAGCCTGCAGAAATTCTCTAGTTAGGAAATCTGGAAGACAATTTTTCTCTCCTTTAATATGTTCAATTTCAAAATCAAAACATGATAGTAATGCTTGCCATCTGGCAAAAATATGCTTAGAAACCAAGTTTTGAACGTCTTTGGTTAAAACGCTAGGGGCTGATTTACAATCAGTCCTGATTAAAAACTTTTTGTTAAATAAATCATCTTGAAATTTTTGTAAACATAAAATAATTGATAAAATCTCTTTAGCTTTGAGAAAACATTGAAAATCTTATTTCAGGGAGATTGTTTACAAACACTCTAAAACTCACACTTCAAAACGACTCTGCCTTCATACATCTTGAAGGCTTCTTTATATAGAAACACTGCTATACTACAAGACAAACTGATAATTATTTACAATTTGATCTTTACATGTTTTGTGCCAGACAACTTTAATAAAGCTACTTTAATAAAGTAGTGTTACTTTAATAAAGGAGTGGTCTTGATTTTATGATGTGATTTTCCGGTGATAAGGTTCCTGTTGTGAGATTCTTCTATATCCTGATGATTTGGATTTCTTTAGTCGTAATACATATCCTCATTCTGATAGTATGGATTTGATTGAGAAGACCCGGCTTCTGAGTCATCTTTTGTAGAGCCATGTAATGATGATGCTAGTTGTAATGTCTTTTCAAATTCTTCTTTAGAAGATGCTGATGCCAGGGCGGCCATTATCTGTTGTTTATTTGTGAGAAATAAAGATTCTTCATTGATACTGGAGTCTTTTACTGCTATTCCTTGAGCTTTCATCCATTCATTAATACGATTTATACTGATAAGATCAAGATTAAAGTTCTTCCACCACTTTATCCTGATCCTTCTTGATAACATTTTAATCTCTATACCTTCATATGGGGTCGTAAATACATAATCCCATGAAATAATCTAAGTGATAGACTGAGAAGCTACAAATGATATTAGTCTGTATCCAGGGACAAAGGTGGATTTTTCCCTGAAATGATCATATACTCCTGATACTTTTGAGGGGAAAATGGTAGGAAGAGGTCTAAATTCTCCAAACCATTTTAAAAACCATTTTGGAAATTTTAAAGAAATGCCTCGTCGGAACCATAAGAACCAAGAATGTCTTCCTGGGCTTAGGTATAAAACGTGATTCTAGGCATCCATATAATCATAATAGGAATAATACTGAGGATGATAGGTTCTTGAAAAAGATTTTGGTTTATGGGGAGGTTGATCCCAATTTTGGGGAGTTAATACTTGTAATATTTTTATTTTTGAATATAAAATCTTTCCTTGTTCATCTGGTGTATGGATTACTTCTATTGAATCTGTATCTACTAATATAAACTCGTAAAAGGTTCTGGTCTTATGTAAATTTTTAGGAGGGTAATGAGTTTGTGGAGGAAATAGTTCCTTTGCGGTTTTAATAGGAGTTTCCTTTATCCATTCTTTTTCGAGAGTAATTATAGGTAATAAATCAGGCTTTACTATGTAATCTTCATGTGAAGAGGTTTGGGGTATCTGTGGGATAGTTGTGGTGGTGTTTAATAGGTTGGTCGGTTTGTTTAAAAAATCTTTAGGCCCAACTAGGGTATTTGCATATACAAGTGGGGTGTATCTATTTTGTGATGATGATGGTAATGAGGGATGTCTTACTACTTCAGCCAAACTCTTTTTTACTGGGGTTTGAGGTTTTAATGATACTGATGCGGAATTTTGACCTTTACTACTGGCGGATGACCCCAGTGGGGGGCCATATTGGTCTTTGCTGTTAGCTTTTGTAGGAATTTTACTCATGATGAAGCCTGCAGAAATTCTCTAGTTAGGAAATCTGGAAGACAGTTTTTCTCTCCTTTAATATGTTCAATTTCAAAATCAAAACATGATAGTAATGCTTGCCATCTAGAAAAAATATGCTTAGAAACCAAGTTTTGAACGTCTTTGGTTAAAACGCTAGGGGCTGATTTACAATCAGTCTTGATTAAAAACTTTTTGTTAAATAAATCATCTTGAAATTTTTGTAAACATAAAACAATTGATAAAATCTCTTTTTTGACTGTTGAATATTTTTGTTGTGATGAATTCCAAATTCCTGAATGATAACGGACAATTTGTTCTTTTGAATTCTGAAAAACTTTTTGTTTTAAAATACCCCCATATCCTAATTCTGATGCATCGGTTTCAACTATTAAAAAGGCTGATGGATCTGGTATTCCTAGACAAGGTAATTTTTTAACTAGGGTTTTTATGTTTTTAATAGCTTCTGTCATTTTATCATCCCAAGCTGGAGGATTTTTCCTAAGCCTAGAATATAATGGTGCACAAGTAATTCTAATGTTAGGAATAAAATCTGCTATGTAATTTACACATCCTAGGAATCTCTGTAATTGTTGTTTTTCTTTTATTTCATTTGGGAATTTGTCTGCAAATTCTAATGATCTTTGTATTGGGGTAATAGTCCCTTGATAAATTTCGTATCCTAAAAATCTTATTTTTGTCTGAAATATTTTTATCTTTTTTGCTGATACTACTAAACCATTTTCTTTTATTAATTTTATGAATTCTTCTAAGTGATTCTTATGATCTGTTATATTTTTTGAGAATATTAGTACATCATCTAGATATACTATAGCAAACTTCATGTATGGATAGAATATATCATTCATAATGTTTTGAAACTCACTGGGAGCATTTTTTAGTCCTTGTGGCATTACATTCCATTCGTAATGGCCAAAAGGTACTACAAAAGCAGTTTTATATCTGTCTACTTCTTCTATTGAGATTTGATAATATCCTGATTTCATATCAAATTTTGAGAATATAGTTGAGTTATGAATTCGTTTAATTAAATCTGTTTTGTTAGGTAGTGGATACCTAATCCATTTTAATACTTTATTTAGTGGTTTATAATTTATAACTAATCTTGGTGCTCCTCTTTCCAGTTCAGAGGCTTTCATAACATAAAAGCCTGTACAGCTCCAAGGAGACTTAGAGGGTCGTATTAACCCTTTCTCTAGATATTCTTGAATTTCTTTTTTACAATATTCTAAATATTCTTGATTCATTTGTATGGGTCTAGCTTTTGTGGGTATTTGTTTTTCATCAAAATTATCTATATATGGTAATGATACTGTATATTTTTTTTCTATGCCAAAATGCTATAGGGTTTGTTTCACATATCTCTTTTTCTATTCTATCTTGATACTCTTTTACTAAAAGTTTTATCTTTTCTGTTTTTAACTATTCTTCTATTTTTTTAAATTTTATTTCTTTATTTAATAGGTTTATTTGTCTTTTCTTACTTTTTATTGAGGATATTGAGGATTCTTTTAATAAATTTAACTCTCTAGTTCTGGGTGGTTTTACGAATTCAAAACAAATTTCTTTTCCTAATGTATCAGTTATGAGTCCTTTTTCAGTTACTTGAAATGGATATAATAAGGTTAAAAACGGGGTTCCTAAGATCATAGTTTCATTTATCTTTTTCATTAATATGAACGAGGTATGGTAACAAATATTGTTTTTGCATATCTTGACATTAAATAATTTATATCTTATTTCCATATCTGTTCCATTTGCACTTGATACTACTTCTGTTGTTTTTTCATAATATTGAGTAGGTATTTCTCCTTCTCTTATGCAATTTACATCTGCTCCAGAATCTATTAATGCTGTCATTTTAAAGCTTTTACCTTTTATTACTAAGGTTACTTCAGTATGCCATTTATGGGTTGTTATGAGACTTAATAGATTAATATAACTATCTGAGGTAGATGCCTCTTCTTTATTTTTTATTTTTTCTTTTTCTTGTTTTTGTAATATTTCTTTTCCTTCTAATTCCAATAATCTATATTCTAGTACAACTTCGTTTTCTTTGATTTTTTGAACTTCTTGCTTTAAATTTTTAATTTCATTTTGTAGGTCTTTTATACTTACTTGTTGATTTATTGGTGTGAATTTTTTATAAATATCTTTTATATTTATGGGTTCTATGGGTTTTTTCACTTCTTCACTTTTTGTGATTAAATCATTTAATTGTAGTAAAAATTCATTTTTTAATGGAGAATCTTCTAATCTATCTATAATAGAGATTAGGGTATTAGTTTGATCTCTGTTTAGCATGTTAATTGATTTTTGACTGTTCTCACAATTACATAATCCTGGTCCTATACAATAATCTTCTTTACTGCTAATATTTTCTTCGCTACTTAATTCTGATGAATCTATCTCATCTAGTTCTAATTTATTTATCTCTTTATTTTCTCCTTCTTCTTCAGTTGTGTCTTCTGATTCAGAATTATTAATACATTTATGAGGGTTTTCTTTAACTCTTCATCTTGTAATAAATTTATTTTTTTTGCTACTTTACAACTATTAGCATAATGTCCAGGTCTACCACATTTCCAACAGACATTGGTTTTCTTGACCTTTTTATATTTGGGTTTTCTATTTGGTTTATTTTCTAATGGTGGTAAGTTAGTTCTTTTGTATGGCTTCCTGTATGGTTTTCGTTCTATTTTATTTTGTTTTCTAATTATTTTCTTTTTCTTAGCACTGGGTGCTCTAATGGGTTCCATCCCATACTGCTGGCAAAAGTTTCCTATTTCTCTTTTGTTAATCATACTTTCTTTTCTAAGCTTATTTTGGATTTTAAAATCTGTACAAATTTGTATACCTGTTTCTACTACTATATTATGAATTTGATCATAGGTTAATGAATCATAATTTATTGGTTTTCCATAATATCTTTCTAAATTCATCCTTACTTTTTCTGCAAATAATTTCGGTAAGTCGGCTATAAATCTTTCTTTCCAAAATCCGGCGAAACCGTCTTCTCTTAAAGTTATTTTTGATAAAAAGGTATCTTTATACCATCTATAATCTAACATGGTTGGACAATACAAATTTGCTAATTGGTTTGCTGATCTTTCTTTAAGTATATTGGGATCTCCTACAAAGTTTTGAATAATAGAATATATTAAGGTTGATACAGCGTCTTCTTTTTGATCTTCTCCTTTAACACTATTAACTATTGCTTGTCTATCTAGTTCAGTACAAAGATTATCCCACCAACCTTTTAGTTGGCCAGTAAATCCCTGAATAATAATTATAGCTGCTGACTTATCACTACAACCTTTCGTTTTATGGGCGGTTGCTGCCATGACCATTTGACAAGTTAAGTCTAATATTGCTTGTTCACTTAATCCGTCTAAATTCCATTCTACTATATCATTTCCTGAGAAACTATTATGTACTAATTCTCCTCTTTCTTCAAATTGTACATCTGCTGGTGTTGGCCTATTATACCAATTTCTGAGTTTAGGGTAATTTCTTAATTTACTTACTTGTAATGTGTTTATAGAATTTTTATTTATTTCCTCTATTTTCTTTTTTAATTCTTCTATTTTTAAATCTGTATTACTTCTTAGTCTTAATGATTCTAATTCTTTTTTGGGTACATTAAACAATTTATATATAGGTTTTACAGGTTCTTTCGAACTACTAGGTTCTTCTTTAAATGTTAATTTTTCTATTCTATATAATTGTTTTGTCATAACATCTAATACTGTATTTGAATAGTTAATTTGTGAATGTATCTTTTTTATATCTTTAACTTCTACTTGTCTTTCTTCTAATTTTACATCTTTATACGGACTAGCTTCTACTTCGAATTCTTTTGATGGTTGTATTTTTATTCCTTGTATAGGAGGATACTCTGATTTGATAATTTCATTACTTATGGTTTTCCAAGTATTGGTTATCTTTTGTAATGGATATATCTCTTTATTACTAAATGGGTATTCTAAATCATGTTCTTGACTATATAATCTAAACCAATCAAAAAAGTAAACATTTACCTTAATTTTCTTTATATAATTATAAAATTCTGTTCTAAAGTCTTCTGTCTGTTCCTTCGTATATGTCTTAAAATACCAATCTTTTTTATCTTGGTTATACTTAGCATTAAAATCTTCCCTAATCCAATTTTTATCTATTTCAAAGGGATCTTCTTTAGTTATTGTATTTAATATTTGTGATGCCGTCGGAGAATATTGAGGAGATTCTGATTTTCTTGACTCTGAGTATACTGGTTTACTAACTATAGGAGTAATATTGTTTAATCCTTTTAAATCTAGATTTATGGTTGAGTTATCTACAGAATGTCTGGATGGTTCTTGTTTATGAATTATTTGTGGTTCTCTTATCCTAAGTGAACCTGTTCTATTCATTCTTAATCTAATATCAGTACCATCTTCAATTATTTCTCTTATCTCAGTATTATAAATCTTTGGTTCTTCTATTATATCTTCTAATATCCATTCTTTGGGAATGTTTCTGATTACCTGTTCGTGGGTTAATCTTTTAGGGGTTTGTATTGATGATTTTCTAAGATTTGCTTCTACTAATATGGTTTCATCTCTCGGTGAGGATCTTAAAGCTTTGTAGTTATAATCTATCTTTGTAACTTTGTAGTAAATTCTGTAAATTATCTGTATTGGGCCTGCGGTTTCATCAACTATCTTATCTGGGGTGTTAATATATAATTTTAAGACGTTACTGGTTTTTTCGTTTTTTATATTCATTGAAAAATTTGGATAACAATTAAAGAAGGCTAGACCATCATGTAAATTACTTTCTAATATTGCGATTATTGAATCGTTAAATTTTTTAAGTCTAATATCTCTTAACATTATTAATATTGGGCTATTTATTCCTAATCTGTAATTTGGTTTTGCTGCCACTTGTATTAATCCTAGATGTATGAAATTATATCCATTTTTTATATGTTGATCTAATAGTGATTGTTCTAATAGATTAATGGTTTTATTATTTTTAGTTCCCGGATAACTATATTCCACTATATGTATTTCATCCTGATTAGTTGACCAGAATTTATGTTGTTTGTATACTTCACATTTTTTAACTATTGGTATTGACCAATTATGTAATGAATTTTCTATTTCAGCTATCCGTAATTCTTTTTCTCTATTGTTTTCAGAGTTAGAGGAAGATGAGGCTTCTTGCTGCGGAGTTCTAATTACTATTTGTCTATCTTTGTTTCTTAATCCTAAATCACTTAAGGTTCTAAGAATTTTTGGCATCCTTACTCTTTCTCTAGTCTCCATGCTACGGGACCACTGCTGACCAACGGATTTATTGCCTCTCTCAGGTCTTACCACCGGGACCACAGCTGACCAACGTATAAACACCTCTCAGTGCTACCCTAGAGACTCTTTGAAAGAAATAAGAACAGCAAAGGTTCTTATTACCTTGGTGATATAGTTTTAAAATCCAAAAACTCACAAATAATAACTATTACTTACGTAGTAAAGTTGCGTAATCTTCCCTTTATCACTCTTTTAATTATATTAATAACACGTTTGTAATATTGTTTCTTGCAATGATATCTAAGGGGATCTATAATCTTTTCTTTAGAGTTTCTATATCTTGCTAATTTGACATTAAAATTTCTATGATGCAATATAGCGTTTTCTAATGGGTTGGGGCTTCTTCTTCTAAGCCTTAGCATGGTAATAGTGCCAGTTTGTGGGTTTTTCCAATATATGTAAAAGTCACTGGTTATTCCAAAAGGCATGTTCTATACCCCCCAGAGAAAAACCAAATATAAAAACAGTTATATGAAAACATAAAATAGTTTATGCAACAAATATTGAGCCTTATTGGCTCTGATACCAAATAGTGCAGGATCGATAATAGAAAATGATAAAATATATGCGATTCAATAATCGCAATATTAGAAAGTAATTTACATGATGGTCCAGCCTTCTTTAATTGTTATCCAAATTTTTCAATGAATATTAAAAACATAAAAACCCTAGTTAAAAAATTACCTTGTCTAGGAATACTAGATCCATCAGCCTTTTTAATAGTTGAAACCGATGCATCAGAATTAGGATATGGGGGTATTTTAAAACTTTATTTAGTGTTTTATAATTTATAACTAATCTTGGTGCTCCTCTTTCCAGTTCAGAGGCTTTCATAACATAAAAGCCTGTACAGCTCCAAGGAGACTTAGAGGGTCGTATTAACCCTTTCTCTAGATATTCTTGAATTTCTTTTTTACAATATTCTAAATATTCTTGATTCATTTGTATGGGTCTAGCTTTCGTGGGTATTTGCTTTTCATCAAAATTATCTATATATGGTAATGATACTGTATATTTTTTTCTATGCCAAAATGCTATAGGGTTTGTTTCACATATCTCTTTTTCTATTCTATCTTGATACTCTTTTACTAAAAGTTTTATCTTTTCTGTTTTTAACTGTTCTTCTATTTTTTTAAATTTTATTTCTTTATTTAATAGGTTTATTTGTCTTTTCTTACTTTTTATTAAGGATATTGAGGATTCTTTTAATAAATTTAACTCTCTAGTTCTGGGTGGTTTTACGAATTCAAAACAAATTTCTTTTCCTAATGTATCAGTTATGAGTCCTTTTTCAGTTACTTGAAATGGATATAATAAGGTTAAAAATGGGGTTCCTAAGATCATAGTTTCATTTATCTTTTTCATTAATATGAACGAGGTATGGTAACAAATATTGTTTTTGCATATCTTGACATTATATAATTTATATCTTATTTCCATATCTGTTCCATTTGCACTTGATACTACTTCTGTTGTCTTTTCATAATATTGAGTAGGTATTTTTCCTTCTCTTATGCAATTTACATCTGCTCCAGAATCTATTAATGCTGTCATTTTAAAGCTTTTACCTTTTATTACTAAGGTTACTTCAGTATGCCATTTATGGGTTGTTATGAGACTTAATAGATTAATATAACTATCTGAGGTAGATGCCTCTTCTTTATTTTTTATTTTTTCTTTTTCTTGTTTTTGTAATATTTCTTTTCCTTCTAATTCCAATAATCTATATTCTAGTACAACTTCGTTTTCTTTGATTTTTTGAACTTCTTGCTTTAAATTTTTAATTTCATTTTGTAGGTCTTTTATACTTACTTGTTGATTTATTGGTGTGAATTTTTTATAAATATCTTTTATATTTATGGGTTCTATGGGTTTTTTCACTTCTTCACTTTTTGTGATTAAATCATTTAATTGTAGTAAAAATTCATTTTTTAATGGAGAATCTTCTAATCTATCTATAATAGAGATTAGGGTATTAGTCTGATCTCTGTTTAGCATGTTAATTGATTTTTGACAGTTCTCACAATTACATAATCCTGGTCCTATACAATAATCTTCTTTACTGCTAATATTTTCTTCACTACTTAATTCTGATGAATCTATCTCATCTAGTTCTAATTTATTTATCTCTTCATTTTCTCCTTCTTCTATAAAAAAGATACATTCACAAATTAACTATTCAAATACAGTATTAGATGTTATGACAAAACAATTATATAGAATAGAAAAATTAACATTTAAAGAAGAACCTAGTAGTTCGAAAGAACCTGTAAAACCTATATATAAATTGTTTAATGTACCTCAAAAAGAATTAGAATCATTAAAACTAAGAAGTAATACAGATTTAAAAATAGAGGAATTAAAAAAGAAAATAGAAGAAATAAATAAAAATTCTATAAACACATTACAAGTAAGTAAATTAAGAAATTACCCTAAACTCAGAAATTGGTATAATAGGCCAACACCAGCAGATGTACAATTTGAAGAAAGAGGAGAATTAGTACAGAATAGTTTCTCAGGAAATGATATAGTAGAATGGAATTTAGATGGATTAAGTGAACAAGCAATATTAGACTTAACTTGTCAAATGGTCATGGCAGCAACCGCCCATAAAACGAAAGGTTGTAGTGATAAGTTAGCAGCTATAATTATTATTCAGGGATTTACTGGCCAACTAAAAGGTTGGTGGGATAATCTTTGTACTGAACTAGATAGACAAGCAATAGTTAATAGTGTTAAAGGAGAAGATCAAAAAGAAGACGCTGTATCAACCTTAATATATTCTATTATTCAAAACTTTGTAGGAGATCCCAATATACTTAAAGAAAGATCAGCAAACCAATTAGCAAATTTGTATTGTCCAACCATGTCAGATTATAGATGGTATAAAGATACCTTTTTATCAAAAATAACTTTAAGAGAAGACGGTTTCGCCGGATTTTGGAAAGAAAGATTTATAGCCGGCTTACCGAAATTATTTGCAGAAAAAGTAAGGATGAATTTAGAAAGATATTATGGAAAACCAATAAATTATGATTCATTAACCTATGGTCAAATTCATAATATAGTAGTAGAAACAGGTATACAAATTTGTACAGATTTTAAAATCCAAAATAAGCTTAGAAAAGAAAGTATGATTTTAATGTCTTGCTATTATTATTATTATTATTGTTATTAATAATAATAATAATAAAATTATTATTATTGTTTATTAGTATTATTTTATTATTATTATTTTTTATTATTATTATTTTTATTATTATTATTATTAATATTTTTATTATTATTATTATTATTACTGTTATTATTATTAGTATTATTGTTATTATTATAATTATTATTATTATTACCATTATTATTATTATTATTATTATTGTTATTAATAATAATAATAATAAAATTATTATTATTGTTTATTAGTATTATTTTTATTATTATTATTTTTTATTATTATTATTTTTATTATTATTATTATTAATATTTTATTATTATTATTATTATTACTGTTATTATTATTAGTATTATTGTTATTATTATAATTATTATTATTATTACCATTATTATTATTATTATTATTAATATTATTAATATTATTACTATTATTATTATTGTTATTATTATTAATATATTTATGATTATTATAATAATAATAATAATTTTTTATTATCATTTTTATTATTATTAATATCATTATTATTATTTTTAGTATTATTATTATGATTATTATCTCTATTATTATTATTGTTATTACTATTATTATTATTTTTTTTATGATTTATATTTTTGTTTTATTATTATTAATAATATTATAATAGTAAATATAATAATAATAACAATAAGAATAATAGTAATAATAATAATAGTTATAATAATAATGATAATAATAATAGTAGCAATTATATTAATAATAATAATAATGATAATAGTTATAATAATAATAATAGTAATAATAATAATAGTAGTAATAATAATAATAATGATAATAAAAATAATAATAATAATAGTAACAATAATATTAATAATAATAATAGTAACAATAGTAATAATAATAATAAATAATAAATAATAAATAATAATAATAAGAATAAGAATAATAACAATAATAATAATAATAACTCTCAATCCTACTTCTCTATTCACATAAACATTCTCTCTCTTTTACATAAACACTCTCTCTGCCACATAATCACTCTTTCTACTACATAAGCATTCTTTCTCTGCCACATCAGCAACTGCTGACGCCGTCAGGTGAAATTTAACGGAAAGGACTAATTTGAATACATTTAAAAAAATATAGGACTAAATTGATTTTTTTAAAAATTACTATACTAAATTTACTATTGACCCTAAATGTAGAGAAAAAAAAAGTAATTAAACCTAAATTATATTAGACCAATTAAAATTATTTTGTTTGTATCAAAACCTAAGTATTAGATTGACAAAACTTAAGAGATTAAAACTCATAAGCACATATCTTGTATTTATCTTAACACACCTAACATTTGGATGCTTCTTTAGTAAATGTTTCTTGGTAATACGAAGTATGATTTAAAAAACCAGCTAATTACTCAATATTAAATGTCAAATATAAGAAATTCAATTGTAAGAAATATAAGAAATTCAACTGATAGTCTATTAAAGATCTATATCAAGAGCACCAAATGTTTTCAAGAAATTCAAAGCTCTTTTAATTCAAAGAGCTATAGTTAAAAAAACATAATGGACTAAACAAAATTTTAGATTAATATATATATATATATATATATATATATATATTATTTGAGAATAAAACTTTCCATCTCGTCTCATAATAAATTACTATAGTGAATATCTTAATTATTCTTTATTCGTTTGGTGTAATTACTATAGTGAATATCTTAAATTACTATATATGATTTTAAATTATAATTGATACAAAATCAAATTGTAATAATCGATAAATATAAGAAGTAACATATTATTATATATTAAAATATTCACAATTAAATACTACCTAAGTTAATTGTGTTTAATATTTCTCTTGTAATAAAAACTAATTCTGATTACCATTTTACGAATTATTTAAAACATGATTTTATATTTTTTTTATAAAATTTATTTTAAAAAGTCATAAATATACTTATTATTATTATTATTATTATTATTATTATTATTATTATTATTATTATTATCAGAACTGTCTAGAAGAAGACAGATGTATTGAAATTTTATACCACGTGGACATATTTCCTGTTTTATTTTTTAATTGATTGTTTAATATAGTAACTTTGTCAGTGAAGAATAGAAACAGAACCTTGTGGAATGTCATATTTAACACTATGTCAGCTACCCATTTATTTATTCCATAAATACCCACCACGTCAACCATAGTGTCACTTCCGTAATTTCTCACCAAATCTCTTATCCTAATATTCAACTCAATTTTTTCAAATATTTCATATAATCTTCTCTTTCCAACTCATCATTATCAATTATTAAAAATTAAATTAAATACACACTTAGTTCAAATATTTCTTTATATTCTAAAAATTATTTATTTTTAAAATATTTTTCTAAACACTATAAAAATATCATTAAATAAAGATAAATTTAAAAAATAAAAAATAATTACTTATTATATTAATTAAATTAGATATTTTTTTATTGAATAAAAAATATTAATATTTATAATAATTTTTATTATTAATAAATAATTTTTAATTAGCTATCAATTTTAAAATTTAAAGTAGTTAATTTTTTTTAAATAAAAGCTTTCATGATTTAAAGTAATTAATTATTAAAATATTGATAAATAGTTAGATATTAATTTAGAAACTAATTTATAAATTTTTTTAGTAAAAAAATTATTTTAAGTAATAATATTTTTTTTTAGTCTATAAAACAATATCCAATTTATTTAATTTAGTTAATTATTTTTTTCTCTAAAATTGATTTCTATTTAATGATTTATTTTAGTGAAAGTTTTAATTTTTTTTATTTGTAATTTTATTTAACATTTTCTATTTTAAAAGATTTGATTATGCAGCTGAAAGAAAATTTTTATGCTTGTAAAATGAACATTTTCATTCTTTTTTTAGTAAATTATGAATTATTTCTGCAAGCAAATGGACTTGAGATCAATACCTTTTTTATTTTTAAGGATAATAGTGCCCGTATTGATTGAGAAGGAAAAAAATTATAGTAAACTTCCTATGATCCTTTTAATGAGATCTTTTATTTATAATATATAATAACTATAATAATAATCTTTAGATATGCATGTAATACTATTAAAATAAGTATATCAACACATCTTTTAAAAGTTACATATAAAAAATATTTAAGAAAACTATAAATACTACTAATTTCAGACTGGCCCTAGAAGAACCCAAAAAAAAAAAAAGTTTAATTATAACATAATACCTTAATACTTTCGGTTTATTCTTTATTTTCTACAATTAAATTTGTCAAGCGTAATTTATAGTGAATCCTACACAAAGTTAAAAGTAATCTAATTTTTTAAAAACAGTTTTAAGTAAAATTAATAAGAAAAACTTTGCACATAACAAATACGAAATAATCTGTATTAATAGCGAGATTAAAATTGTAGTGACAGTTTTGGTGATAATTTGATTAAACCCTAATCACATCCTCTTAAAATTTAAGATTTTTAATTTGGTGATCGCAGAAAATAATAATAAAATAATGGTGAAGACGAGATATGCATAAAGCGATTACGTGTGCTTCAAGCCAAAACAACAAACCTTTTTCCTCTTTCCCTCGCTCCGCTCTCTCTTCCTCTTAAACTCGCTTCCGTTAATTTCTTCTACGACCTTGTTTTTTGCGAGGATGGGAGGAACCGGTTCAAGTTTCTGAGGAGGTATTTCGTCACCACGTGCTATTTATCATCGAATGAGTTAATTGCTCTCTCGCGAAGAAGAAGAAGAAGGAACAGTGATAGCGTATCAGAGAGATGCGAAAGTCCTTCAAGGATTCCCTCAAAGCTCTTGAAGCTGACATTCTGTTTGCCAATACTCTGTAATTCACTTCACCTTTCACTCTCTGCTATAATATTTGCTAATAGTTTTGATTTTGTTTTGGTTTGCGGAATTGAATTGTTTTGGTTTTGATTAGTTTCAGAAATTTGGGACTTTGATGGATTTCTTAATTGTAGTTTTCTCTAAAATTAGAGTTTTCTTTAGAAGATATTAGGGGATAGCGTCCCAATTCAAAACAAAGAGTTGCTGAGATTCAGTGAGGATTCGAACCTTCGAATAATTGGATGCGAGATATGGAATTTGTGTTTTATTGTTTGTCTCTGTGTTTAGTTTTTTTGAGATAATTTGTGGGTGTGTAGTTATGGACTCTGGTTTGTTCTAATTTGAGAACATAGCAAGTGTGCGTGTCATTTACGTATTTTTTTTTAGTAAATGGTAAATTTAGTTCTTGAAATTAAAAAAAATCATATAGATCTCTAAATTTCTAGGAATAGAAAAAAAGGTTATTGAGATATTTAAACAAAACCAACTCTAAATAATTTTAGGGATTTATTTGTGTTTCTTTATTAATATGACAGGGATAGACTCTTTTATGTTTTTTATTATTTAAATGAAATTTCCACCAAATGCTAAACGAATGTTGAAAGTTCACAATGCAAAGAATTCATATTGAGGGTGAACAAAGGAAAGTTTGGAATTGGTTGAATAATGTATATTAAAAGCACTAAGCAGGCTCCTTCCTTTGGCTTTATATGTTTATTATTTATTTCAACTCGTTTTTCGAGTATGTTTTGCTTTTGTCATTTTCGAGATTGAACACTGGCCACACATGCCCATTTAAGTGTTTTGTGTCATTTCATTCTCTTTTTTTTTTCCCTTAACTGTCTTAACAAGAAAATGTCTTACTAATAAGGTTAAGTTAGATATTATCTAATAGCTTATAACCTAGTTTAAGTAATTTAAAAAAAAAATATTTGGTAAATCATTTTAATGTATTTTATCTTAAGAGGTTAGGACTTTGTAATTTATTTAAGTTTTTATTATATTTTATATTTTAATATATTTTTCTATTATTTAAGAATTGTCTTTGTATATTTCTAGTAGGACGTTGAGAGTGGTTTCAAGTTTAAAATATTCGATATCGAATGTTTATTTAATTATTTTATTAATTTTAATATATGTTATAATATTTTTTAAAATTTTTATGTAATTCAAAGTAAATTAATTTAAAATTTTGAAAATAAATAAAAAATGAAATTATTTTGAATAAAATGACTTCTCCACATTGAAAAATATATACAATTTTTAAAAAACTAAACAGAAATACTAAGAAGTTAAATAAAAATTTAATTATTTTTAAAAAAATAAAATTATAATTGTGTCATAATATATTCTGTCTAAAAACACAAATTTTATTTATACAATAAAACTTATATAAGAATGTTTTTTATATTTATTAACTAGTTTATCAATTTGAAATTTTTAGGTATCAGCTAGTAGCTAGTTTCTAAACATGGCCCCACAGTTTTGCTAACCATCGGTAGATGCTTTTGGGCAAAATTAAGAATACATTGCCCCCCATTAAGATTTGAAGTGTACTTTCATTATTAATGTTTTCCAGTTGTTAATTGTATATGCTTTTTATGCAAAATTCAAGTGGACATTGCCTTTCACTTTTTCTGAACAAATGAACTTACACTGTTACACATGCTTTTGTAGAGGCTCTCTATGTTGCTGTTGTCAATTGTAGCTTTCAATTATAGTTTTATTTTTCTGTTGAAGATATCAATTTCTGTCAAAACACTAATGTGTGAGAGTTGTGCTTGTGATACATTAAAATGACATAAGTTTACGTCGGGAATTCAGGATAGATCCTTTATGTGGCTATTACAATTTTGAGTGTGGAGTTCGGGCATGAATTGGGTGTGTTAGATGTTAATGTTTTCTTTTTAATAATACTTTTTTTTTTCTTAGAAAATATATTTTTTCCGTATTTGCTTTTAACCTATTCATTATGCAAACCTTGTTTCTGCACAGTGCTTCTGATTATCCAAGAGAAAGTGATGGGGCCTGCTTACAGATGCGGTTGTCTTATAGTCCAGCTGCTCAATTTTTCCTTTTTCTGGTTCAGTGGACTGACTGTCATCTTGCTGGAGCCTTGGGATTGCTTAGAGTTCTCATATACAAGGTGAAATTGCTGCCCCTCATGGATCTCAATTAAACTTGTAGTCCACAATCAAATATGATAGTGTTGACCAATGCTTCCATTTTTTGGTGAAGCATGTAATAAAGTGTTGAAATTGTCCCAGGTATATGAGGATGGGAAGACAACCATGTCGATTTATGAGAGAAAAGCCAGTCTGAAGGATTTTTATGGTAAGTGAATGTTGGTCAGAGTGCTTTAGCCTATGTGACACAAAGTCCCCTTAAGGTTTAGCTTTAGCTTATGCCACAATGCCTGTCCTTGGGATTGAATTCAAGATTGACTGCTTTGTCATCCCTTCCTCTCACCAGGAAGTAAAACTCCTTTTTAACCTGAAATTTTTTTTGAAACCATGTCATACATTTATGAAACACTTGGATGGTTTTGTTTTTCCTTTAGAAAAGGGGCTCAAACTCCGGATATAATTGCTTTTTACTTATACTCTTTAACAACAGGTGTGATCTTTCCCTCTTTAGTTCAACTCCACAGAGGAATCACTGATGTAGAAGAAAGAAAACAGAAACATTTATGTGCTACAAAGTACATGGCCAAAGATATAAGAAAAGGAAAACTATCTGAAATGGATATTGAGAGAGAAGAAGAATGCGGTATTTGCATGGAGATGAACAACAAGGTTGTCTTGCCCAATTGCAACCACACGTTGTGTATAAAATGCTACAGGAAATGGTGAGCACATTGTAATTTCTGTTACATTTTGATATGGTTCCCACATTGTTTTCCCAAACCTTTCGCAAACTTGAGTCATTTTTTTTGGAAGGCAAATAATAGTAGTTTGTAATTAAAAACTGCTACCTAATACGAGAAGTGAAATTGTAGCAGCACATTACAGCAGCAAGTAAAAAGGCAAAAGAACTTCAAGAAAAACATCATCCAACCCTCTTAAACAAACTAACTACAGTCAAAATCATTGATGGAGTAAATATTTACAAGTTCTAATGGTAAAATAGTAATAAAAAAAATTAAAATAGTTTATAGTCTTAAACATCTGGAATTGCAATTTAATAGATATTGCTTGATACCAAGAACATGTAGTTGTAGGGTACAACAGAACTGGACTGATTGTATTTATATTTGGCTTAGAATAGAACAATATAAACAAATGATCTACCATCAGTCAAGAAGAAGAAAATATTTCTCGTCTATTCTGTTGGTGGTATGAACAGATTCATCCTAATAAGATTCTTTAAGTGAGAAGAAATATAAGGCTTGAGTCATGCTAAGTGGTCTTTTTGAAATGTGGTTAACTTTTTTACTGTGCTGCTTGCTTGACATTGTTTACATCTCAAGGATTAAGTGTTTCTTGCTTTTTAGGCACTCAAGATCTCAATCTTGCCCTTTCTGTCGGGACAGTCTTCGAAGAGTAAATTCTGGTGACCTTTGGATCTACTTGAACAGCAATGAGATAAATGACTTGGCTTCAATCAACAAGGAGAATCTAAAAAGACTATTTACGTATGTTGACAAGTTGCCTCTGATTTTGTCAGATCCTTCACTTATGTCTTATCCTCAGCGTTAATGACTTTTACCTAGTGAATTTGAATCCGCGTGAGCAGCTGTAGAATTTAATTAGGTTGCCTATGTACATTTATAAATTTCCTCTCATGGTGCCAGATCTGTACAATGTCTTACTCTCAGCAGCACTTCTGATTTCCCTTTAGTCATAGATAATTTTTTCTTCAAATTCCATTTTGTTTGATCGTCAGTTTGTGCTGGATTGATTCAAAATGTAAATACATGTTGACTTCATAATGAAAATAATAACCTATTATCCATTGAAATTAAATTAAAGTATTGCTTGTTCATCTGAGTTAGTTCATCACTGCTTGCAGTCATATTTTGCTCCACCCTTAGATGGTGGTCTTAAATGTTGGAATGATTTTAGTTTCTGATTTCAACTTTTTTTATCCTAAAAATGTTGTTTACCATTTCAGCTATTTATTTAGGATCATTTTTTCTGAGAGACAAGATTTGTTTTTAAATACGAAAATTTGTAACTTATCATTATATTTCAACAATTTTTGAAGTTTTAACTCCATACATATCAATTTTCTAAGGTAAAAGCTTTGTTTTTTCAAACAAAATTAATTATCTTAAAACTACTTTTCAGTAAAATTTACCTAAATTATAGCAAAAGTACTAAAATTATTCTACAAATCGAAAAAAAAATTACTCAATTTTTTGAAGTACTTAACTCTTCAATGTAATTTTTTTTTTATAATTTTTCAATTAAAATAAATTGAAGTTATAAATTGTGCTCGATAAAAAAATATTTGAATATTAAAAATATATAATAATATACTATCAGCTACATTTACATTGTAATTTCATAATATATAACAGCTCTTTTTATACTCATGTATTAAAAAAAGGTTATCTTTTATTAATAATTTATTTTATTAAGTTTTGTCTTCAGTAGTGTAAAAAGGAAATAAAGT
This sequence comes from Phaseolus lunatus, assembly GCA_013389735.1. Lineage (NCBI taxonomy): Eukaryota > Viridiplantae > Streptophyta > Magnoliopsida > Fabales > Fabaceae > Phaseolus > Phaseolus lunatus. The sequence continues at coordinate 13,594,446 of CM023866.1, read as the reverse complement.
TGAAAAAATATAAAGAAAATGAGATTATTTGAATAAAAAGAAAGAAAATATGAAAAGTGAAAATAAATAATGATTTGATTAATATAATAAAATTATATTTCTTATTGTCTAAGGGGTGTTCTTTTTTACTAGTTAGGATAGAAAATATCTTTTTCAACACACTAAATGTTTAAACTGTTTAATGACAATTTTATGTGGGATGAAAACAATTTCTATGGGTTGGTTGACGTGTATACAAATACTCTTTTAAGGTGGTATCCAACACTTAGATAGAGTATCATAATTTGTCATTTAAACATAAATTTAGGATTCTTAAGGTAATAATTCCGTACAAACATTAAAGTTATATTCATTAGAATTTGATAATTGTACTAATCGTTTTTAAAATAACCACGTCACTTGATATTGGAAGTCGATTGATTAGATAGATTTAATAAATTAAGATAAAATAAAAAGATATACGATAAATTAAGTAATATGTTATAAATTTGGTAACAACAATAAATCAAGTAGTATTGTTTTAGCAAAGATATGCATTAAGTATGACCCATAAATGAAATAGTCCCCTATGAGCTCTATAAATAAGCATTGTCACACAAGGGTAAGGTACGCTTTTATCAATATATCATTCACTCTTATACAAAGTACTTATTTGATTGTCCGAGAACCTTTTATAGGTTTACTCTTGACCAAGTACAAAGGAGAAAGTACGAGAAGGATGGAGAAGAAGGAAGGAGAAGAAGGAAGGAGAAGAAGGAAGGAGAAGGAGGAATGACTGAGTACCAGAAAGCAAGTCCGAGAAGGAAGGAGAAGGAGGAGCGACAGAGGGACAAGAGACAACTTTTCAAGTCAGTAGCAGTGTTATCTAGACCCTATACAAGTATAATTGGCTCCTACCGTGAGGCCAAAATAGTATTGAAGAGCAGCAAATGGTATCAACAAGGCAAATGGCAAGCGAGAGAATGACGAAGGCCAAGAAAATGGTTATGTTTTAGACCTTACAGAGAGAGATGGCGGAGATGAGCTAGAAGAACAAGGAGGATATGTGAATCATGCGCCAGAAGAACAAGGAGGATATGTGAATCATGCGCCAGAAGAACGAGGAGGAGATACGGATCTTCCGAGAATAAAATGATCAAATGAAGCAACAACTGGTCAAGATCATACTTGAACCAAGGCCCCAAAGGCTAGATCCGGAAGTCAGAAAACCAGCCTCCCCGGAAAAATCCAAGAACACAAAATCAAGAGAGGACGACCATTCTCCGAACTCAGACTCATTAATCATCCAGGCTTGACCAATTAGAACACACTGTTATTTGGAAGAGGAATCTAAGGGACATCCCTTTATTGATCAAATCGTGGAAGCACAATTTTCTCCTAATTGAAATCTGAAAAAACACAAATGGTAGGAGATCAGCCAAAACTCTATAAATAGAGGATGACCCCAGAAAAGTGAGGTCCCCCTTATCTCACTGTAACTTCCACTCATCTAGGAATTTTTCGATTATGATGAAATTTCGAACACCATTTTGTCAGGGAAGCTTTGCCTTAACATGGCAATCCCTCCCGATGCCCCTAAGCTTGGCTCAGTCAAGGTAGCTTTGGCTAAACATGTCAATCCCTTTCGATGTCCAAAGGCTCAGTTCGGTCAAGGAAGCTTTGCCCATGACAATCCCTCCCAATGCCTCAAGGCTCAGCTCAGTCAAGGAAGCTTTGCCTTAACATGGATATCTGTCCCAATGCCCCAAGACTCAGATCAGTTAAGGAAGCCTTGCCTTAACACGTAAATATCTCCCAATGCCCCAAGGCTTAACACAATCAAGGAAGTTTTGCCTAATAATCGGTAATCCCTCCCAATGCCTAAAATCTCTACACTTCGACTAAGGAAGCTTTGCCCCAATGTGGATATCCCTCTCGAATAGTGATAAATCACATAGTTAGCTCAGGTAAGGAAACTTTGTCTCAAACGACAATCCCTCACATCAACTTATCAAAAAAGGTTTTTAACCACTCCTACACGGTCGGATCATCAAACAAGAAAAACGCAAGGTAAAGCAAGCAATTGGAATTCAACTTATTAAAGTGAGTAGAGTAAAACCTTCGGTCGAAATACATACTTATGAAAAATGTAATGCAAAAACACACAGTCGACAATTCAATTAAAGCGCAAAGTAAGGCGTGCGATGCGGTCATCTAGCAAGGTCAATAGTCGGACTGGAACCCGCAACATCACCACTAAAATTGCAAATCATTCATGATCACAATTGTGACTTCCAACCTCGAGACACCAAACAGTCACATGTAGGCTCTTCTGGAAGGTTCTCCCTCGAGATTGGGGAGCAAGTGTACTGATCGGGTCCGAGATGGACCACGTCACTCGGTATCGAAAGCTGACCGACCGGATAGATTCAATACATTAAGATAAAATAAAGAGATACGCGACAAATTAGGTAATATGCTATAAATCCGGTAACATGCAATAAATCAGGTAATGTTGTTTTAACAAAGATATGTAAGAGATATGCATTAAGTACGACCGATAAACAAAATAGCCCACTATGAGCAATATAAATAAGCATTGTCACACAAGAGTAAGTTACACTTTTATCAATATATCATCCACTCTTATACAGAGCACTTACTTGATTGTTGGAGAATCTTTTGTAGGTTTTTTGAGGAACGACCAAGTACCAAGGAGCGAGTACGAGAAGAAAAGACAAGGAGGAGCAATAGAGGGATCAGAGATAATTTGATACAAACCACAACAACCAGCAGATAACTAAGGACACATCAAGCATTTCTCAAAAAGATCAGTCATCTCAGTATACAAAGCCATGCCCCACCAAACTGTTGAACAAAGGCTTTGATGCTTTCAAATCCAAGTGGAATGGATGAAAATGGTTGCTGCTGGTTGTGTGTGTGTCTTGTGTAGTTTGAATTTGTTAATCCACTCCTTAAGATGATCCAAGTTCATTTGAATCTTTAACCTTTTAAAAATATGGGTTTTCTAAAAGGAAGTGAATTTCAACAAGTTGAAATTTCGAATCAACAGGTTGTTTGACACTTAGTGGATTTTAAAATGATTTGGAAAAGCTTTGCCTTTGCCTGTACTGTCAAACAAAAATCAACTGGTTGTTTCTAGAATTCAATCGATTTTTTTCTGAAAACCTTAACTGAATTATATTAAGTGGTTTTAATCTATTTTAAATGATCCTAACTACCTTGGCTCTTTAATTAAATGTTTTTGACCACTTGGTTGATCTATTGATCCTGCCGCTTGACTCGAACGTGGAGGATTGCCTCTTCACTCCTTCGTCTAGCCTTCTGTTCTGCAAGAACGCTCCAAGAACCACCACCGGAACTCCAAACGCTGCCTGTAAAACAACACAGACGGTGCCTCTAGCGGCTGTGTGCACTCCGACGCTCAAGTCAGGCAACAGGAACACTAAAAACTCTCACTGAATCTCTCTATGAGACTCGTGTGTGCTCTCAGATCCACTTTCTCTCTTTATAACTGTTTTCTGTTATCACTGTGCAACGTGTAAGAACGCTCCACAGTGACTCCGAGAAAACTATGTGTAAGACTGTGTAAGTTTGTAAAATGAAAAGAACTCCCCTTACCTTACATGACGTGGAGTGCTTTATACCTGGGCCGCGCCTCTCTCCCAGATGGTGACACGTGGAGGCATGCAGCTGGCATTTACCGTACACGCGTCACACCTGGAGGGCTTCTGCGCTTCTCTTTGTGCGGGCCGCATGCTCCCAGGAGAGCGCCAGGTGTGGCTGGCCTAACCTCACTCGCCAGGCGCATCCTGCCTACATGGCCTTGCCGCACGTCCTCTGAGTGGGCATCATGCGAGGTGCATGCGGAACGTTCTCGCCGGGACCTCAGTCCCAGCTTAACACGCGTTGGCAAGAACCCCGATGACTGATCGCCCTCTGCATGCACTTACGACCGATCGCTCTCTGCATGCACTTACGACCGATCGCCCTCTGTACACACTTACGACCGATCGCCCTCTTCATGCAGTAACGCCCGACCGGTGCATCATAACTTTCCCCCGATGACCGGGCGGTGCTTCATCCCTTTCCACCGATGACCGTGCGGTGCCACATGCCTATCCACCGACGTCCGTGCGGTGCTTCCAGGCGCTTATCTAGGCACCGCTCTGGGGGTGGTGACCACTTGGTATCTGACTACCGATCACCGTTCTAGGTAATCTCCTCCCTGATTCACTTGCTCTTTCTACCACGTGCCACCCTGTGCACGGTCCACGTGGTCAACTACTGCTGATGTCATCAACTACTGATGACCGACCGGATCATCTATATAAAGGTGGTTTTACGCTTCTAATCTTGGAGTAAGAAAGAGAGTTTATCAAAAACATTTTTTCCAAGATTTGAAAGAGCTTTGGATCATTCTCAAATGTGTGGAATAGGATTGGGTTGTACTTCTGAACTTTAAGATTTGTAATACCTAGGTGTATTCTATTCCCTTCTTCCTTGATCACTGTATTTCTGTATTTTGTTGCTAAGGAGTGTTGTCTAATCTTAAGGGGTTCAAGATCAACACTCTCGGGGTGGTTTTGGCTAAGAGGTGTTGTGTGTTCTTAGGGGGTTTAAGATCAACATTCTTAGTGTGCTTTGTAATCTAGGTTTGATTACATAGTGAATACTCAGTGGTTAGCTGAAGACTGGATGTAGCTCTTGGTTAAGAGTGAACCAATATAAACATCTTATGTGAATCTCTCTATCTCTTCTCTTATAAACTGTTTTAACTTAGTTTTATTTTTTGCTGGTATAAACAACTAGTTGTTTCGTGAAAACAACAGGTTGATTTTCTGGAATCAAACTTAAAACAATTTTTATTGTTTGAACAAATTTTTCAATTGATTAATTCTTCATAAATTTTCACACTACCTTCAATCTTTGCGAAAATATTTTAAAAACAATTCGCCCCCCTCTTGTTTAAGGCCTGTAATTCTAACACAAACCTCGAGAGAGCACCAACAGAAGAAGAACCAAATATAAACCAGAATATCATAAGTTCTTCCTTCTTGTCCTTTCATAAGAGAAATTACGTAAATAAATTGGGCTCACTCTGGGGTCCAAATAGACACGTGTTCGCAGATTAAGAGGGGGTTGGTGAGATGTCCCTTCAGCGTGCTGTTCATGTCCTTTCGCTCAATGCCACGTAGGTCGCCCGAGCCGATGACTTAGTCTCTTCGCTGAACAAGTTAACAGCTCGAGACTGGGGGGCTTGTGTATCGACAGTCCTCAGACACCGAGAATAGCTGGTAATGGTGAGCTACGTCAGCTGGGTCCCACAGCACGGGCCAAAGCCATGTGAGATGGACCTCACAGGTAGAATGGACTAGTGGGATGATTAGTCATCAGCGTGTCGATCACCAGAATGGACTGATGTGTCCTTGTCACTCAGCGGGGTGATGAGTCCTCGGCAACAGAGTGGGATGATGTGACATCGGTTTTGGGTGTTTTGAACAGCAGAACTAGAACATCTAAGGTGGGTCCCAAAATAGGACCAGTCATCAGCAAATGCCCAGAGGAAGGGAGAGGCTTTAGTCACGAAGCACCCATGTGTGTGGCAAGGGAAGAACAGTTAGGTGCAGAGTCTTGGAGGGTTGAGTTCCCATCAGGATTAGGGTCTCTAAGTGAGGCTGCATGCATGGCACGTGAACAGTGAAGGCACTCCTAGGACAGGTGGCCCAGAGACTAGGTGCACAAGGGGGTACCCAGGTGGCCATCATGTTAGAATTTGCACTTCAGTTAAGGAAACCTTACGCGCTAGATTGCCCTAAGCCTGGGTGATAGCGACACAAGGGTATTCTTGTAAACCCTAAATATGGGTAGCGACACAGAGGAAACCCTAGACTATATAAAGGGTAGTAAAACACTTCACAAAGGTACGCTGTTTCTAGACCTAACAGAGATACTGAATACACTTGGTGTGCTTGCCCTAGTTTTTGACTTGAGAGTCGGAGTGCAAACGGCCCCTAGGGCGACCCTTTCTATCTTGCAGGTGCAGGTTGTTTCAAGATAGCAAAACATAACTCAAGGTGTGGAAAGGAGGCATGTGAACGTCGTAGAGTCAACCGACAGGAGAGTCAACCGGCAAGAACATTTGGCGCCCACCGTGGGGCCGAAGTAAAACAAGGTCCCATACACAAGTAAAAGAGAAGAAACCAGAGACATGAGGAATACCAGGCAAGGATCTGTCCCACCAAATGGAGGTGTGAGCGTTACCCTGCAACAACTCATGGAAACGATGCGTGTCCTCCAGGAGACGGTGGCATAATCTAGGGCAGATCAGAGGCGTATGCAGATGGACCTGGCCGCATCGCAGGCCAGGAATGAGGAGCTGAACAGGGCGAATGAAGAATTGCGCATGAATTTGTGTAATTTGCAGCAAGCAGGGGATCACGTGGTGGATGATCGGGCTCCACCCATACCACCCAGGGCATTCCCAATGCCTTTCTCACAAGCAGTCATGGACACAGTGGTCCCAGCCACCTTCGTGGGCCCTAAACCGTGTTCACAAGGGTGGAGGATCCAAAAGCACATCTCACAGCGTTTTACACAGAAATGATGCTATCAGGGGGATTAGATGCGGTGCATTGCAAGCTTTTTATGACCACATTGATTGGGACAACGCTAGAGTGGTTCGTTAGCCTGCCGGAGGGACATATCACGTCCTTCGTGCAATTCTCCACGCTGTTCAGGGAACAGTATATCGTCAACTGGGCTCCCCCACCAGTGCCTTATGATCTTTTTGATCTGAGGCAATATCAGAGGGAGTCCTTGAGGGATTACCTCAATTGGTTCGGGGCGATGGTGGTGAGGCTGTACACTAAAGACGAGGATATGGTGGTGCACGCCTTCAGGAAGGGAGTACTACTAGGACCCTTCAGTGAGTCACTTATCCAAAGTCACCCCAAGACCTTTGGCGATATCAGGCATCGTGTCGTTTCTCACATCGCGACCGAGGGGGAACTCAATGAAAAACGCGAAAGCGTGGCCCCTTCCCGACTGCGAGTGCCCAGTCGCCCTCAGCCCATGCGGGTGCATGAGGCGACGACGGAGAAGAGAACCCAGGGAAAGCAGAAGCCCTACGAAGCCAGGAAGCCTCAGGCTAGAGAACGCGCTAAGGAGGATGTGCTGCCCAGACATGACTTCCTAGTAGAATTGAAGGAGTTAATCGTTAGTCCTAACGTAGCGGAGAGGCTAAAGACGCCCCCGAAGACGGACAAGAGACTGGGGCCCAACAAGAACGCATGGTGCGAGTTCCATCAGGCATTTGGCCATTCGAAACTGCTTGGCCTTAGGTCATCAGCTAGATGAGTTGGTCAAGAGCGGCTTCTTGAACGATTACTTGCGGGAGTCACAAGGAGGAGAGATGGTGGTGGCTCCAAGGGCTGATCAGGGGCACGAGGTGCCCATACATGGTGAGATCCATACCATCTCAGGTGGGTTCTCAGAAGGAGGGTGCACCTCGTTGCAGCGCAAGAAGTATGCGCGATCAGTGATGGCAGTGGAAGCATGTGAGGATGACCACTTCCCAGATGTCGACCTCACATTCACAAAGACAGATCGCCTGGACGTTGTTCCCTATGACAATGATCCAGTGGTGATATCAGTTGTTACCGTGGGAAGGAGGGTGCATCGGGTCCTCATTGATCAAGGGAGTTCGGTCGATGTGATGTTCTGGTCGACCTTTAACAAGTTGCAAGTGTCTCCAGATCAGCTAAGGCCTTATACTGGCTGTCTGTATGGGTTTGCAGGAGACCAAGTCGAGGTGCGGGGATATATAGAACTGAGGATCACTTTCACTGATGGAGTGCCCTCCCGCACTGAGAACATCAAGTATCTAGTTGTGAATGCCCCATTAGCTTACAACATGTTGTTGGGCAGGCCAGCTTTGAACAGATTGGGGGCGGTGGCGTCAACGAGGCATATGAAGATGAAGTTGCCCTCGATGGAAGGTGTGGTGGTCACCATTAGGTAAGATCAGAAGGAGGCTAAGAAGTGCTACGAAAACAGCCTCAAACGAGAAGAGGAGTGTGCACAGTTACCACCCAACCACCAGGTGGAGGGTACACTGATGCTAACCTGCCCCGAGGAGAAGTCGGGGTTGCACGAGCAGAGGTCGCCTGAGAGAGGCGACCTGAACCAGCGGAAGAGGTAGTAGAGAGGGAGATTGGAGGCAAAACATTCAAGCTTGGCAAATCCCTATGCCGAGACACACAAGACCAAGTGGCGGGAGTCATAGAGCGGCATTTGGATGCTTTCGCTTGGTCTGCCTTAGATATGCCAGGCATTGACCCCGATTTTTTGTGGCATGTCCAAAGGACTCTTATCCTTTGCCAAGTATTGATGCGCTGGTAGATAGCGCCTCAGGCTGCAAGCTACTCATCTTCTTGGATGCTTTCTCTGGTTATAACCAGATCAAGATGCACCCAATGGACAAGTGCAAGACAGCGTTTATGACTGAGTTGTCTTGCTACTGCTACACAGTCATGCCATTTGGGCTGAAGAATGTAGGCGCTACCTACCAAAGGCTGATGGACAAGGTCCTTGCACCCATGATAGGACGCAACGTGCAAGCCTACATAGATGATATGGTGGTGACATCCCAGGTGAGGGATCAGCACGTCACTGATTTGGAGGACCTATATACTACAATAGCTAAATACGGGTTAAAGCAGAATTCGGAGAATTGCGTCTTTGGGGTGGAAGCAGGCAAATTCCTCGGTTTCTTGCTCACCGAACGTGGGATTGAGGCCAACCCAGACAAGTGTGCGGTGATCTTAGTTATGAGGAGCCCAACGTCGGTAAAGGAGGTGCAACAGTTGACAGGTCGGATGGTTACTCTTTCCAGGTTTGTGTCAGCTGGGGGAGATAATGGCCACCCTTATTTTCAATGCCTGAGGAGGAACAGTAGGTTCTTGTGGACCAAAGAGTGTGAGGAGGCATTCCTCAAGCTGAAACAATATCTAGCTAGCCCACCGGTGCTGTGCAAACCTCAGTTCGGCACCCCGTTGTGTTTGTACTTCGCGGTCACTGAGAAGGCAGTGAGTTCAGTGTTGGTGCAGGAGCAAGATCAGAGCCAAAAGCCCATCTACTTTGTTAGCAAGGTGCTGCAAGGGCTTGAGGTAAGATATCAGGCCATAGGAAAGGCAGCATTAGCCGTGGTGTTCTCTACGCGTAGGCTTCGCCATTACTTCCAGAGCTTTACAGTGGTGGTGATGACAGACCCACCCATCTGAAGGGTCTTGCAGAAGCCAGACGTAGCAGGGAGGATGGTGCGATGGGTAGTGGAGTTATCTGAGTTCGACATACAGTATGAGCCTAGAGGCCCAATCAAAGGCCAAGTTTATTCTGACTTCGTAGTCGAGATGTCCTCGGCAGAAACCCAGCAGGATGGACTTGACTTCAGATGGGTGCTCTTAGTGGATGGGTCTTCCAATCAGCAAGGTAGTGGAGCTGGGGTGATCCTGGAAGGACCAAAGGGACTGTTGATTGAGCAGGCCCTACGGTTTGCCTTGAAGGCCAGCAACAGCCAGGCAGAGTACGAGGCTTTAATCGCTGGAATGCTGTTGGCTAAAGAGATGGGAGCACAGAGTCTTTTGGCAAAGAGTGACTCCCTATTGGTCACAGGTCAAGTGGCGGGAGAGTACCAGGCCAAAGATCCTCAAATTGCCTCTTACCTAGAGTACGTCCAGGCGTTGAAGAGTTCTTTTGCAACTTTCGAGTTGGTGCATGTGCCCAGAGATCAGAATGCCCAAGCTGACTTGTTAGCAAAACTTGCGAGCTCGGGCAAGGGAGACAAGCAGAGGACGGTTAACAAGGAGACCCTGAGAACACCTCGCACCTACACGGCTGATAGCTTATTAGGAGTCCACTAGATCAGCCAGTCTGACGGCGGGAAGAGGAGTCATCGGTCGTTGACCCAGGAAACTTTGAAGAAGCCAAGGGTCAACGCATGTGTGGCGTTGGAAAAGGGGCCGCCGCAGGTCTGTCTGTTGTAGAGTGGAGAGACGTGGATGATGCCCCTATAAGCGCTACTTAGCTGATGGAATGTTGCCAATGGAGCCAATGGAGGCGAGAAAAGTAAAGAAGAACTCAACCAAGTATACACTCATTGATGGGGAATTGTACAGGCACGGGTTTCACACACCCTATTCTGGTGTGCGTGCATGGTGAGCAGTGCGTGCGGATAATGGAAGAGCTCCATGAAGGAATATGTGGGAGCCATATAGGAGGTCGTGCTTTGGCATCTAAGGCCATTCGAGCAGGGTATTATTGGCCAACCATGAGGGAAGATTGCACGAAGTATGCGCAGCAGTGCAAACAGTGTCAGCTACACGCAGATTGACATAAGGCGCCTCCAGAGGAACTCAGATTTATATACAGCCCTTGGCCATTTCACACATGGGGAGTTGATATCCTGGGACCCTTTCCTTTGGCTGTGCAGCAGATGAAGTATCTTGTGGTTGCCATAGAATACTTCACGAAGTGGATCGAGCCTGAACCTGTAGCACAAATCACAGCCCATAAGATCCAGTACTTCGTGTGGAAAAACATAGTATGTCGTTTTGGCGTACCCAAGCATTTGGTGTCTGATAATGGCACCCAGTTTGCAAGCCAACAGCTGGGAAAGTTATGTATTAAGTTGGGAATCAAGCAGGTGTTCGCGTCAGTCGAGCATCCTCAGACTAATGGGCAGGTCGAGTCAGCCAACTGAGTCCTACTCAGAGGACTGAAGAAAAGGCTGGAGAAGGCTAAGGGGACTTGGGCTGAGGAGGTTCCCAAAATTGTGTGGGCCTACCACACCACTCCTCAGTCCACCACTGAGGAGACCCTTTTCAGTTTGGTGTACGGTTCAGATGCCATGATCCCCATAGAGATCCAGGAGAGCTCGCCACGCTTCTAGAACTTTGTAGCTGAGGAGTCCAACGAAGAAAGGAAAATGAATTTGGATCTCTTAGATGAGGTAAGGGAAGAGGTAGGAATCAAAGCCGAAGCATTGAGCTCAAGCACATTGAGCTCAAGCACAGTTCCAAGTTGAGAGCTCGGCAGTTCCAGGTCGCCGACCTAGTCATGCGGAAGGCATCTCCCTACCAGATAGAGAACAAGCTGTCCCCCAAGTGGACTGGTCCCTTTAGAGTGACAGAGGCCCTGGGGAATGGAGCATACAGGCTTGAGACTCTAGAGGGTGGTCCGATTCCTCGTACATGGAATGCGACACACCTGAAGTTTTATTTCAGTTAAGACTAATATGTAACATTGTACACAGATTAGGGGACACTCTTTTTTCCCTTCTAAGGGTTTTTAATGAGGTCACGCAATAAAATTTTTAGTTAAGATATATTCTTGAATGTGTTTGTACAATGCAGTTAGAACCTGTCACTTGGGGTTAGAGGTCTCGCAAGTAGGAAGGTAGGTTCGTCAAGAACACCTCCTTTTCGAGTGAGAACTCCCAATTTGAACAGAAAGGTTCACCAGTTAAATCCTCCCTCACCTATGAGCGATGAGAGGTCAGTCAGAACCTGTCATTTGGGGTTAGAGGTCTCGATAGTTGGAAGGTAGGTTTGCATAGAACACCTCCTTTTCGAGTGAGAACTCCCAACTTGAACAGATGGTTCACCAGCGAAATCCTCCTTCGCCTATGCGCGATGTGAGGTCAGATCAAGCCTGTCATTTGGGGTTAGAGGTCTCGTAAGTAGGAAGGTAGGTTCGTCAAAAACACCTCCTCTTCGAGTGAGAACACCAAGTCGAACAAAAGGGTTCGTCAGTTAAATCCTCCCTCGCCTATGAGCGATGTGAGGTCAGTTCGAGCTTGTCATTTGGGGTTAGAGGTCTCGACAGTTGGAAGGTAGGTTCGCATAGAACACCTCCTCTTCGAGTGAGAACTCCCAACTTGAACAAGAAGGTTCACCAATCAAAGCCCACCCTCGCCTAAGGGTGATGAGTGGTTAGTTAAAACTTGTTAGCTTGGGGTAGAAGTCTCGGAAGCTGGAAAGGAAGGCTCGTAGAGAACGCCTCCCCTTTCGAGTGAGAATGCCAAGGACGACTCCTTCAAGTGAAATCCTCGCTTGTCTCGAACAAGGAGGGGTCAGGTGAGTACAGATCGGGGCTGGAATCCTTGCATAAGTAAAGGGAGGGTTCATGGAAAACACTTTCTCTTCGAGCAAAAGCACCAGGTTGAAGGGCAGAGTTCGCCAGTGAGACTCACATACTCTTATGGGCGATAATGAGATCAGTGAGGTACCTTTCAGGAGGAAAGTTCTCATGAAGTCTTGCCCATGGTATAATCTCCTATCCTAATGAAGAACAATTCTCATAACGTCTTATCAGAGTTAAGCGCGCTACCTATGGGTTGATTCTATGCCAAAAAGAGTGATTAACTGAGTATGCCAAGGTAGCTAGACAACAATTGAGATACAAATACAAGTAAGTTGATGCACAAGGTCAAACAATTGTATGAACAAAGTTAAATATATTAATTGGATTGGAAGAACAGTTACAAAAGATGATTACAAGAAGTCCAGCTACAGAATATAGCTGTTCAAGAGACCTATCTAGGCACTATTTGCCCGTCGGCTACCTACATGGACATAGAGAAGGGTGAGAGGTCCATCTCAGGATGCGCGCAGGCAACTTGAGCAAGGGCATCGCGAAACCCCTCCCCGTAGGCATCGGCGGCGTCTTCAAACAATTCTACCTTAGTCTTCTTGAACAGCTCAGCTTGTTGGACAAGCTCTTCCTCAACTTTGTCTAGCTGAACTTCTTGATTTGTAGCCCTCTCCTCCAGCTTGGTCATCTTAGTTTGGGCCCCCTCCAACTGCTCTTCCAGGTTGATGACTTTGTTGCGGAGGGGGAGGATTTTGGCCTCAAGCTAGAGGGCTTCCTGCCCCTTGGTGAAGAGGAGCTTCTTGGTCTCCTTCTCTGATTGACGAAGACTACTCAGCTCCTGGTTCAGAGCAGTCTCACACTTGGCAGCTAGTTGGACTTGGAGCTCCAAGTCTTTCTTTTGCTCCAACTCCTTCTCCAATCTGGCCACCTTCTCTTGTAGCTCCACCTCAGCATCCCCTTTGACCAGCAAGACGCTGGAGGTGGCAAGGAACTCACCAAGGCCATGGTTGATGAGGTCCCTTAGTGAATTCCTGTCCAGGGCCTCCCCCGCTTCTTTGGTAAGCAAGTGAGTGAGGGTTTGCTGAAGGAGAGGAGGGAGTTTGGGGGCAGGAGGTTCCTGGCCGGTTTGAGGAGCACTCTCTCCCCCACCCTCGAGCGCCAGGAGTGGCTCGGGGGGAGAAGAGGCACTAGGAGGGTGCTCCTTGAAAGATGGAGGTTGCCCCTCTATCGTAGAAGAGGTCGCCGCAACAACCTCCATCCTGTTCCTCTTGAAGACGAGGCCTGAGCAGGTGTCCTCATCTTCAGAGATCACCACAGCGGCTGCCCTCTTTAATTTGTTATCAGAAGTGGGGCCTGGGGCAGCCGCGGCGGGTGAAGAAGGGCCAGCAGGGCATGAGCTACCTGCTGTGCGACGATCCAGCAAGGCTACCAGCCTTTTCTTCTTCTCAGCGTCTAACACCATATCTGCAACAAACAATAAGCAAGAGATGAGAAGTGGCATGCGTTAAATACAAATGCAGGCAGATACAAAAGGGTAAGGTGAGATAAAGTATACCAACATAGACGCTGAGAGTCTCAGCATCGTACTCGTGCCTGATCAGCTGGGTGGTGTCGAACACCACTCCCCAGCTGGAAAGGAGCAGGCACAGGTCACGATCGAAGGGTGTCAGCTGCTCCAATCCTCGAGGTTTCTTGTGTTTGAGTTTCCCCACCCAGTACAAGGGAAACCCGTCGAGCATTGTAGAATCGTAGGAGCTACAGCAGACTCTGAAGAACTTTCCCTTGAAGCCCTTGTAAGACTGCTGGAAGAGAGTTAGAAGAACTCTCCCCGCCACCCCATTAAGGCTTACCCAAAGCCTTTTTCCAAGGCTTTTCGCCTCGAAGAAGTACAAGAAGACATCTACCGAGAGAGGGAATCCCAGTTTATTGCAGAGGATGGAGAAGGCCTTGATGAAGGCCCAGCTGTTAGGGTGCAGCTGGGCAGGCGCCACGTTGAGCTCGGTGAGCAGGGCCCTCTCGAATCCAGTGAAGGGTAGGCAAACCTTAACCCGTTTGAAGATGGTGGCATACAGGAAGAAAAAGGGCTCCTCGTCATTGCAGTGATCATCAGTGCATACAAGTTTGCCCTTAGTGCAGGGTCAAATCGAAATGTACGCGTCACTCTCCCAACCAAAGACGCGCCCCTTGATCTCGTGCTCATCGTCCCTGTGTTTTCTTAGGTCCTCACAGGTCGTGAGCTTAGAGGTTTCAGAAAGGAGTTCCTCAGAGGCCCAGGAGTAGAGGGCCCTGTAGTCGATGGCAGGAGGAGGGTTGGAGGTGGTTTTGGTTCTGACCATCTCGAATCTAAAACAAATGAGAGGTAGGGAGAAGGAGAAAAGGTTTTAGAAGAAAGTGAAGGCGTGAACAAATGGCGGACAAAGACTCGCAAAAGAAGAACGAAAACAAGAAAGAAGAACAGAAACCCTAAAATGCAGAAATCATGAACAGACCCAGAACAATTATAGCATGTAAAGGATAACATGATCATAAACGAAGGCAGGAAGAAGAATAAAAATCATACCTTTGAGTAAGCGAAGACGAAAGCTTGCGAGAGTAGGAGTGGGAGTAGAAGCGTTCGAGAGAAGTTAGAAATTATGGAGGTTTAAGTGAAAAGTGATGAAACAGTGTAGAGATGCGGGGTTTTGAAAGGGTTTAACGTAGGCAAGGAAGCACAAACGTTAAGAAACCCTAACCATTGATCTAGACACGTGTCCGCAGATTAAGAGGGGGTTGGTGAGATGTCCCTTCAGCGCGCTGTTCATGTCCTTTCGCTCAGTGCCACGTAGGTCGCCCGAACCGATGACTTAGTCTCTTCGCTGAACAAGTTAACAGCTCGAGACTGGGGGGCTTGTGTATCGACCAGTCCTCGGACACCAAGAATCGCTGGTAATGATGAGCCACATCAGCTGGGTCCCACAGCACGGTCCAAAGCCACGTGGGATGGACCCTACAGGTAGAATGGACTAGTGGGATGATTAGTCATCAGCGTGTCGATCACCAGAATGGACTGATGTGTCCTCGTCACTTAGCGGGGTGATGAGTCCTCGACAATAGAGTGGCATGATGTGACATCAGTTTTGGGTGTTTTGAATAGCAGAACTATAACATCTAAGGTGGGTCCCGAAATAGGACTAGTCATCAGCAAATGCCCAGAGGAAGGGAGAGGCTTTAGTCACGAAGCACCCATGTGTGTGGCAAGGGAAGAACAGTTAGGTGCAGAGTCTTGGAGGGTTGAGTGCCCATCAGAATTAGGGTCTCCAAGTGAGGCTGCATGCAAGGCACGTGAACAGTGAAGGCACTCCCAAGACAGGTGGCCCCAGAGACTAGGTGCACAAGGGGGTACCCAGGTGGCTATCCTGTTAGAATTTGCACTCCAGTTAAGGAAACCTTACGCGCTAGATTGCCCTAAGCCTGGGTGATAGCAGCGCAAGGGTATTCCTGTAAACCCTAAATATGGGTAGTGACACAGAGGAAAGAAGA
>CM023866.1:13553037-13568774 GCA_013389735.1 Phaseolus lunatus | reverse complement strand
GAACGGTCAGACACGCATCCCTCTCGTTGCCACCCTTCCTTGGGTGAGCGATCACATTCCCTGTGATGCCTACCTACCAAAAGGCATCCATGTTTGTTGGCAAAGAGTGTTTCCGTCCGGGCTTCCACCACGCGGTGCAGGTTTTGGAGGATCCTAAAGTCACGCATGTGGTCCTCCCTGTCCTCGCAACCACGCACGGGCAAGGAGGCACACGTGGCGGGACAGTTCTCTTGGATGCAGTGCATGCGGTGAACCCGGGTCGCTCATGGAGTGGCGACCCGCGCAGTTCTCGACAATAGGTTACAACCCACCTTAGATGACTCCCGATCCGCAATGTGAGATGGGCGGGTGTGTGGCAACGAGCTGCATAGCCAACCCACCCGTTCGGGTGCAGGGGCAACACGGAAAGATGCTACCTGGTTGATCCTGCCAGTAGTCATATGCTTGTCTCAAAGAATAAGCCATGCATGTGTAAGTATGAACTAATTCTGATGAAGACCAAGTAAAGGAGGCGCCTGAGGCCCAAGCCCATGAAGCCCAAGCCCAAGTTGGGACCCAAGCCCAACCAAATAGCTCAACATCCTTCATGCCTCAAAGGATGACTAGGAGCAAGGCTAAAGCTTTGGGAGAAGAGCATCAATGGATGTCTCTTTTTGTAATTACTTGTGTATAGTTTTTAGTAGAACTTTAAAGGAAGGTGTAGATATTAAAATAAGGGGTGCCAATGTATAAAGATAGGTCACACCTTCCATGTGACATAAAGAGTAGGTGTAGGTGTAGTTTTTAGGAGGTGCCAAAGTAGAAAAAAGGTCACACCTCCCATGTGACTCAAGATTGGCTCCAAATTTGAATTAGAATTAGGAGGGAATTTTGAATTTGTTTCACTTTCATTTCAGCCCTCTAAACCTATAAATAGAGGTGCTTGGTCATTGTAAATTCAACATTGAAATTACAAGAAAAGTTACTGTAGTGGCCAGACCTTGGTCGTCGAGAACAGATAGTAAAGGGTGAACCACGTCAGCTGGGTTCCACAGCATGGGCCAAAGCCACGTGGATTGGACCTCGCAGGCAGCTTGGATTAGCGGGTGATCGGTCATCAATGTGTCCTCTCAGAGAGTGGTGATCAGTCATCAGTGTGTTCCCTCAGAGAAGGATGATCGGTCATCAGTGTGTCCCCTCAGAGAGGGGTGATCAGTGTTCCCTCAGAGAAGGGTGATCGGTCATCAGGGTTTCCCCTCAGAGAAGGGTGATCAGTCATCAGTGTGTTCCCTCAGGGAAGGGTGATCAGTCATCGGTGTGTTCCCTCGGAGAAGGGTGATCGGTGTGCCTCCTCAGAGAAGGGTGATCAGTCCTCGGCAAACGCTAAGCTTTGGCATAAGAGATTTATCCTTAGAGTTGCATGTAATGGCACGTGAGGGGTTTAAGGGCCCGTGGGAGATTAGTTTAAATCATAAGGATAGACCCCGCAACGTGAGGGTTAACAATATGTTGTGATATTCGCTCATAAAGATAATTGCTTAAAGATAGAAGGTTACCGCCATACACGCCAGAGGATTAAGAGATAAAAGATATTGTTCCTAGTAATATTTCATTGATATGCAGGTGGCGGCAGTAGCACTCCAAATATACAAAGATACGCTGTTAAAGATTACGCACGTATAACAGCATTCTCTCACTCACTAAATATTTTCCTGCTAAAGATAAAGTTCCATGCAGGGAAAGTTGGTTACAAGAGATAACCTAATGACTCCTTAAAAAAGGGGCTTAAGGCTCCAGGGGAAGGGACGCAGTTTTTGAGACTAACACTCTTTTACTATACACTTGGTGTTTATTGCCCTAGTTTTGACTTGAGCGTCGGAGTGCACACGGCCGCGAGGGCGCCTCTCTTTCTTTCTTTTGCAGGCAAGCTATTTTACAGTGAAGGAGGAGGAAGAAGGTGCTAGCGATCGTAGAGTTTGACCAACAGCAAGTCAACCGGCAAGAACATTTGGCGCCCACCGTGGGGCCCGATAAAACTAGGTCCCATCCACAGTTTTGAAGAAGCAAAGTCAGACGACATGAGGAATACTAGGCAAGGTGTTTCTGGAAGAGATGAAGACGATCACACCCCCACTTTGTAGAAAATCATGGAGACCATGAGAATCCTCCAAGCAGCAAACGAAGAAGCCAAGACTCACCAGTCAAGTCCATACGATGGGTGTTTGGTCGGCTTCGTGTGAAATCAGGTAGAAAGAACGAGGACAACCTTCGTTGATGAAAACATGGCCAGGGCCATCACCATCAGCCTCCACCGTATAGTCATGGTGCTTAGGAAAGGAGCGTATAGACTAGAGACCTTGGAGGGAGAAGTCATTCCTCGAGCCTGGGATATGGCAAACCTCAAATTGCATTTCAGCTAAGGTTTTCTTGCTTAACGCCTTCTTTTAAACAATGTGTGATAAATATGTTCTTGGAAGATGATGCATTTGGCTTTAGTGGTTCACTTGAATTGGAACATGCACAAGTAAGTCAACCTGGCTCGGTGTCAATACGACCACTCGAGTATGAGTACCCTGTGAGTAAACGATTACCTAGTGGCAGGTAAGAAGGGGGGGCTTGTGTGCTGGACATGAGTGCTCGAGTGCTCGGAACCTCGACTATTGGGTAAGTCATGAGTTTGGCCTAAATGTTGGTCAGTCCAGAAAAGGTAATTAAGATAAAATATAATTGCTATTATCATATGATTCTAAAGATAAAATATAAAGAGATATTTTATCTGTTGTGATATTATTCTGAAGATAAAATATAAAGATATATATTATCTCTTGTGATATTATATTATATCTGTTGTATTATTCTGAAGATAAAAGATAAAGAGATATTTTATCTGTTATTTTAAAAGATAGAATATAAAGAGATATTTTATCTGTTGTGATATTATTCTGAAGATAAAATATAAAGATATATATTATCTCTTGTGATATTATATTATATCTGTTGTATTATTCTGAAGATAAAAGATAAAGAGATATTTTATTTGTTATTCTAAAAGATAGAATATAAAGAGATATTTTATCTGTTGTGATATTATTCTGAAGATAAAATATAAAGATATATATTATCTCTTGTGATATTATATTATATCTGTTGTATTATTCTGAGGATAAAATATAAAGATATATGTTATTTGTTTTGATATTATATTGTTGAGATATTATATTTTATTTATTGTGATATTATTCTGGAGATAAAAGATAAAGAGATATTTTATCTGTTGTGATATTATTCTAGAGATAAAAGATAAAGAGATATTTTATCTGTTGTGATATTATTCTAGAGATAAAAGATAAAGAGATATTTTATCTGTTGTGATATTATTCTAGAGATAAAAGATAAAGAGATATTTTATCTGTAGCGATATTCTATTTTATCTGTAGCGATATTATATTTTATCTGTTGAGATATTATATTTTATCTGTTGTGATATTATATTTTATCTGTTGTGATATCATATTTTATCTGTTGTGATATTATTCTGAAGATAAAAGATATATTATTGCTTAAATCTTTTATCATATTATGCAAAAAATGGATATATGTAAATCTGTTATCATGTTATTCTGAAGATGACGTGAACGTTTAGTTATCATTTAAATCGATTGTGATATTATTATCATGATCTCTCACACGAGAGAAATTATTCTTGTTACTGGATATAGAGTGTAGTAGTGTAAAAGTACATGTCTAGGAAAGTTCTGGCGAGGAAAGACTTGGTACTTAAGTGTGTCCGCTGGTGACCTACCTCTCTTTCCTGGGAACTTACCTGGTGTATTAGTTCACTGTCTACAATCATTGTTCTAGTTAACATTATTATTCATAGTGTGTTTTCAGTTATCCGATTGAGCATAGGGTAAGACGACCTAACTCGGAGTGGATGTGGCTACCCGAGTATAGGCGCCCTATGAGATGAATTGACTTGAAACAGGTGTGCTCATTCGCACTAGCACATGGTGAGACGACTTAGCTCGGAGTAGATGTAGCTATTAGAATAGTATGTGCCAGTAGACCTACTGACCAAACTCGCCAGCACAAGTAAGGGAGGTCGTCAGAGGTCAGTTATTCAAAAGACTTTGAAGTCACCCAGAACAGACTTGAGATTGACTGAATGATCACAAGGTTCAGATGGGAAACCCTTTTCTCAGTAAAAGTCCTCTTTCTTGACTTTTTACAGCAAGGTCGAGGCGAGAAAATGAACCTCTTCTACCTTGTTTAAGAAAGGTGAAGAATAGTATGGTTCACAGCGAAAGTCCTCTTCCTTGACTTTTTACAGCAAGGTCGAGGCGAGAAAAATGAACCTCTTCTACCTTGTTAAAGAAAGGGGAAGAATAGTATGGTTCACAGCGAAAGTCCTCTTTCTTGACTTTTTACAGCAAGGTCGAGGCGAGAAAATGAACCTCTTCTACCTTGTTTAAGAAAGGTGAAGAATAGTATGGTTCACAGCGAAAGTCCTCTTCCTTGACTTTTTACAGCAAGGTCGAGGCGAGAAAAATGAACCTCTTCTACCTTGTTAAAGAAAGGGGAAGAATAGTATGGTTCACAGCGAAAGCCCTCTTCTTTGACTTTTTACAGCAAGGTCGAGGCGAGAAGAACGAACCTCTTCTACCTTGTTAAAGAAAGGGGAAGAATAGTATGGTTCACAGTGAAAGTCCTCTCCCTCGACTTCTTACAGCGAGGCTGAGGCGAGAAATCCTCCTCGCCTGTGAGGTCAGTTAGAATCTGTCACTTAGGGTTAGAGGTCTCGTGAGTGGAGAGGTAGGTTCGTAGAAGAACACCTCCACTTCGAGTGAGAACTTCCATGTGAAAGAAGGGTTCGCCCAGAGAAATCCTCCTCGCCTGTGAGCGATGTGAGGTCAGATCGAACCTGTCACTTGGGGGTTAGAGGTCTCGTAAGCGGGAAGGTAGGTTCGTCGAGAACACCTCCCCTTCGAGTGAGAACACCCAACGTGAACAGCAAGGTTCACCAGAGAAGAAAGTCCTCACCCTCGACTTTGTACAGCGAGGCTGAGGCGAGATTGAACCTGTCACTTGGGGTTAGAGGTCTCGTAAGCGGGAAGGTAGGTTCGTCGAGAACACCTCCCCTTCGAGTGAGAACACCCAACGTGAACAGCAAGGTTCACCAGAGAAGAAAGTCCTCACCCTCGACTTTGTACAGCGAGGCTGAGGCCAGAGAAAAAGTCCTCACCCTCGACTTTGTACAGCGAGGCTGAGGCCAGAGAAAAAGTCCTCTACCTCGACTTTGTACAGCGAGGCTGAGGCCAGAGAAAAAGACCTCACCCTCGACTTTTTACAGCGAGGCTGAGGCGAGAGAAAAAAGACCTCACCCTTGACTTTTTACAGCGAGGCTGCGGCAAGAGAAAAAAGACCTCACCCTCGACTTTTTACAGCGAGGCTGAGGCGAGAGAAAAAAGACCTCACCCTCGACTTCTTACAGCGAGGCTGAGGCGAGAGAAACAAGACCTCTACCTCGACTTTTTACAGCGAGGCTAAGGCGAGATCGAACCTGCCAATTGGGGTTAGAGGTCTCGTAAGCGGGAATGTAGGTTTGTCAAGAACACCTCCCGTTCGAGTGAGACCACCCAACGTGAACAGCAAGGTTCACCAGTTAAGTCCTCCCTCAACCTCGGACGTCGGCACATGAGTGAAAGTTCGATAGAGAGAGAGGTCCTCCTCAGCTTATAAGCCAAGGTCGACTCAGGAGGAATCTCCCATCGCCAGAGTATAAACAAGAGGTATTCTGGAGCTTATCAGTCAAGAAGGGGGACTTCAAAGATTAATCAGTCAAGGAAACCAGCATGAGTCAAGAAGTAAAGTTAGCACCACATCAAGTTAGCTCAGGAAAGGTTTCTGCTGTGGATTGAAGGGTGAGATGCACACATCAGTTAGCACGGTCACCAAGCACAACCCACACAAGATAATGGTCGTCGAAGGAAAGGGGCAGAATTAAGAACATTTATGTAGTGGCAAGACCTCGGTTGTCGGCCAAGAGGTGAGACCTCGTCAGCCCGGTAGGGCCAATAGCGATCAGGCGAGTTGTAAGGCTCTTCGTTGAAACAAGTCACAACTTGAGCCTGGGGGGCTTGTGTAGTGGCCAGACCTTGGTCGTCGAGAACAGATAGTAAAGGGTGAACCACGTCAGCTGGGTCCCACAGCATGGGCCAAAGCCACGTGGATTGGACCTCGCAGGCAGCTTGGATTAGCGGGTGATCGGTCATCAATGTGTTCTCTCAGAGAGTGGTGATCAGTCATCAGTGTGTTCCCTCAGAGAAGGATGATCGGTCATCAGTGTGTCCCCTCAGAGAGGGGTGATCAGTGTTCCCTCAGAGAAGGGTGATCGGTCATCAGGGTTTCCCCTCAGAGAAGGGTGATCAGTCATCAGTGTGTTCCCTCAGGGAAGGGTGATCAGTCATCGGTGTGTTCCCTCGGAGAAGGGTGATCGGTGTGCCTCCTCAGAGAAGGGTGATCAGTCCTCGGCAAACGCTAAGCTTTGGCATAAGAGATTTATCCTTAGAGTTGCATGTAATGGCACGTGAGGGGTTTAAGGGCCCGTGGGAGATTAGTTTAAATCATAAGGATAGACCCCGCAACGTGAGGGTTAACAATATGTTGTGATATTCGCTTATAAAGATAATTGCTTAAAGATAGAAGGTTACCGCCATACACGCCAGAGGATTAAGAGATAAAAGATATTGTTCCTAGTAATATTTCATTGATATGCAGGTGGCGGCAGTAGCACTCCAAATATACAAAGATACGCTGTTAAAGTTACGCACGTATAACAGCATTCTCTCACTCACTAAATATTTTCCTGCTAAAGATAAAGTTCCATGCAGGGAAAGTTGGTTACAAGAGATAACCTAATGACTCCCTATAAAAGGGGCTTAAGGCTCCAGGGGAAGGGATGCAGTTTTTGAGACTAACACTCTTTTACTATACACTTGGTGTTTATTGCCCTAGTTTTGACTTGAGCGTCGGAGTGCACACGGCCGCGAGGGCGCCTCTCTTTCTTTCTTTTGCAGGCAAGCTATTTTACAGTGAAGGAGGAGGAAGAAGGTGCTAGCGATCGTAGAGTTTGACCAACAGCAAGTCAACCGGCAAGAACAGTTACTATACTCAAATTGTGAGTGAATGTTGTGAGACTTGTTCTCCTCTTCCTTGTCTCATCTTGTGAAGCTTTGGGAGCTCTCAAGTGGCGGCAAATCTGTACTTATCTTGGATCATCACCTCCAAGTGGCGTGTCCATTCCCAATCCATGGCAACAATCACATAAGTTTCATCTTCTTTCATCTTCCATAGTCATTTCAATCGGTAGTTTTGATTCTATGTCTTGTTCTTGAATTTCAATCGGTTCTTTTGTTTCAATTTGTGTTTCCATTATATTTTTTGTGCTTAAATTCTGCACCTATTCTTTTTTTGAGTTCAGCACCTTGTCCTTCATTCATTCATCACCATTAATTGTGTTTTAATCTTGGACCTTTGGAAATGAACCTTCACATCTACTTAACACTTGTTAAGTTAATGTCCAGTGGGGATTTTCCTTAGGTTACTCACTCTAAATTGCTAAGAATCTTGATCCTAATTCTAAGAAAGTGTCACAAATATAATGAACCTAAAATCAACTCACATCATGTGGATTTGATTTCTTCATGATATCCTTAAGAACTTTGAGAAGACCTTGAGGTATGCCTATGATGATGATGGTGTCTTCTCTCATGGTTGTGATGATGATCTTCACGGTCCAACTCCAATCTTTGGAGCCTTGCCTCCATTTGTCTTAATGCCCACCAAATTTCGTTAAGATTGGACAAGGTTTCGAATTTTCATGAATTTTTTTCAAAACGTCCAATTTTTCAACATTTCAAAATTTCAAAACCACACCAAGATGGCTCTGTTTTGCCACCAAACTTTCTCAACCTCATTTTGGATGCATTTGTGAGACTTCCCAACCAACAATGCTAAAAAACCATGACTTTGAAAATTTCATGATTCGTGGCTCACCACCAAGGCACGAAAACTAGGCCAATCCACCAAAATCACCAAACTTGGCTAAGCCAAAATCCAACCAAGATCAAATCTTTTTCCAATCAAACTTTTCACACATCGTTTTGGATGCATTTGTGAAAATTCTCAATCAAGATTGCTCAAAAACTATGACTTTGAATTTTCACCAACTTTGGCACCAATGCACAAAAACTAGACCGACCCACCAAAATCACCAAACTTGGCTAAGCCTAAACCCAACCAAGATCAAATCCTTTTGCAACCAAAATTTTCACACCTCATTTTGGATTCATTTCTGACAATTCCCAACCAAGATTGCTCAAAAACCATGACTTTGAATTTTCACCAATTTTGGCACCATGCTACGAAAACTAGACCGACCCACAAAAATTACCAAACTTGGCTAAGCCAAAACCCAACCAAGATCAATTCCTTTTGCAACCAAACTTTTCACACCTCATTTTGGATGCCTTTAGGACAATTCCCAACCAAGATTGCTAAAAAACCATGACTTTGAAATTTCACCAATTTTGGCACCAAGTCACCAAAACTAGACTGACCCACCAAAATCACCAAACTTGGCTAAGCCAAAACCCAACCAAGGTCAAATTCTTTTGCAACCAAAATTTTCACACCACATTATTGGATGCATTTGGGACAATTCCCAACAAAGATTGCTCAAAAATCATGACTTCGAAATTTCACCAATCTTGGCACCATGCCATGAAAACTACACCGACCCACCAAAATCACCAAACTTGGCTAAGCCAAAACCCAACCAAAGTTCAATCCTTTTGCAACCAAACTTTTCACACCTCATTTTGGATGCATTTGTGACAATTCCCAACCATGACTTCGAAATTTCACCAATTTTGGCACCAAGCCACCAAAACTAGACCGACCCACCAAAATCACCAAACTAGGCTAAGCCAAAACCCAATCAAGATCAATTCCTTTTACAACCAAACTTTTCACACCTCATTTTGGATGCATTTGGGATAATTCCCAACCAAGATTCCTCAAAAACCATGACTTCGAAATTTCACCAATTTTGGCACCAAGCCACTAAAACTAGACCGAGTCACCAAAATCACCAAACTTGCCTAAGCCAAAACCCAACCAAGGTCAATTCCTTTTGCAACCAAACTTTTCACACCTCATTTTGGATGAATTTGGGACAATTCCCAATCAAGATTGCTCAAAAAACATGACTTCTAAATTTCACCAATCTTGGCACCAAGGCATGAAAACTAGACCGACCCACCAAAATCACAAAACTTGGCTAACCCAAAACCCAACAAAGGTCAAATCCTTTTGCAAACAAACTTTGCACACCTCATTTTGGATGCATTTGTGACATTTCCCAACCAAGATTGCTCAGAAACCATGACTTCGAAATTCCACCAATCTTGGCACCAAGGCACGAAAACTAGACCGACCTACCAAAATCATGAAACATGGCTAATCCAAAACCCAACCGAGGTAAAATCCTTTTGCAACCAAACTTTTCACACCTCATTTTGGATTGCATTTGGGACAATTCCCAATCAAGATTGCTCAAAAACCATGACTTCGAAATTTCACCAATCTTGGCACCAAGGTAAAAAAACTACACTGACCCACCAAAATCACCAAACTTGGCTAAGCCAAAACCCAATCAAGGTCAAATCCTTTTGCAACCAAACTTTGCACACCTCATTTTGGATGCATTTGCAACAATTCCCAACCAAGATTTCTCAAAAACCATGAATTCAAAATTTCACCAATTTTGGCACCAAGCCACCAAAACTAGACCGAGTCACCAAAATCACCAAACTTGGCTAAGCCAAAACCCAACCAAGGTCAATTCCTTTTGCAACCAAACTTTTCACACCTCATTTTGGATGAATTTGGGACAATTCCCAATCAAGATTGCTCAAAAACCATGACTTCTAAATTTCACCAATCTTGGCACCAAGGCATGAAAACTAGACCGACCCACCAAAATCACAAAACTTGGCTAACCCAAAACCCAACAAAGGTCAAATCCTTTTGCAAACAAACTTTGCACACCTCATTTTGGATGCATTTGTGACATTTCCCAACCAAGATTGCTCAAAAACCATGACTTCGAAATTTCACCAATCTTGGCACCAAGGCACGAAAACTAGACCGACCTACCAAAATCATGAAACTTGGCTAAGCCAAAACACAACCAAGGTCAATTTCTTTTGCAACCAAACTTTTCACACCTCATTTTGGATGAATTTGGGACAATTCCCAACCAAGATTGCTCAAAAACCATGACTTCAAAATTTCACCAATCTTGGCACCAAGCCACGAAAACTAGACCGACCCACCAAAATCACCAACCTTGGCTAAGCCAAAACCCAACCAAGGTCAATTCCTTTTGCAACCAAACTTTTCACACCTCATTTTGGATGCATTCGGGACAATTCCCAACTAACATTGCCAAAAAACCATGACTTTGAAATTTCACCAATTTTAGCATCAAGCCACCAAAACTAGACCGACCCATCAAAATTACCAAACTTGGCTAAGCCAAAACCCAACTAATGTCAATTCCTTTTGCAACCAAACCTTTCACACCTCACTTTGGATTGCATTTGGGACAATTCCCAATCAAGATTGCTCAAAAACCATGACTTCGAAATTTCACCACTCTTGGCACCAACGTAAAAAAACTAGACCGACCTACCAAAATCATGAAACATGGCTAAGCCAAAACCCAACCGAGGTAAAATCCTTTTGCTACCAAACTTTTCACACCTCTTTTTGGATGCATTTGGGACAATTCCCAACCAAGATTGCTAAAAAACCATGACTTCAAAATTTCACCAATCTTGGCACCAAGCCACGAAAACTAGACCGACCCACCAAAATCACCAAACTTGGCTAAGCCAAAACCCAATCAAGGTCAAATCCTTTTGCAACCAAACTTTGCACACCTCATTTTGGATGCATTTCGGACAATTCCCAACCAAGATTGCTCAAAAAACGTGACTTTGAAATTTCACCAATCTTGGAACCATGCCACGAAAACTAGACCGACCCACCAAAATCACCAAACTTGGCTAAGCCAAAACCCAACCAAGGTAAATTCCTTTTGCAACAAAACTTTTCACACCTCATTTTGGATGAATTTGGGACAATTCCCAATCAAGATTGCTCAAAAACGATGACTTCTAAATTTCACCAATCTTGGCACCAAGGCACGAAAACTAGACCCACCCACCAAAATCACAAAACTTGGCTAACCCAAAACCCAACCAAGGTCAAATCCTTTTGCAAAAAAACTTTGCACACCTCATTTTGGATGCATTTGTGACATTTCCCAACCAAGATTGCTCAAAAACCATGACTTCGAAATTTCACCAATCTTGGCACCAAGGCACGAAAACTAGACCGACCTACCAAAATCATGAAACTTTGCTAAGCCAAAACCCAACCGAGGTCAATTCCTTGTTCAACCAAACATTTCACACCTCATTTTGGATGCATTTGGGACAATTCCCAATCAAGATTGCTCAAAAACTATGACTTCAAAATTTCACCAATCTTGGCACCAAGCCACCAAAACTAGACCGACCCACCAAAATTACCAAATTTGGCTAAGCCAAAACCCAACTAATGTCAATTCCTTTTGCAACCAAACTTTTCACACCTCATTTTGGATTGCATTTGGGACAATTCGCAATCAAGATTGCTCAAAAACCATGACTTCGAAATTTCACCAATCTTGGCACCAAGGTACAAAAACTAGACCAACCCACCAAAATCACCAAACTTGGCTAAGCCAAAACCCAATCAAGGTCAAATCCTTTTGCAACCAAACTTTTCACACCTCATTTTGGATGCATTTGGGACAATTCCGAACAAGTATTGCTCAAAAAACGTGACTTTGAAATTTCACCAATCGTGGAACCATGCCACGAAAACTAGACCGACCCACCAAAATCACCAAACTTGGCTAAGCCAAAACCCAACCAAGGTAAATTCCTTTTGCAACCAAACTTTTCACACCTCATTTTGGATGAATTTGGGACAATTCCCAATCAAGATTGCTCAAAAACCATGACTTCTAAATTTCACCAATCTTGGCACCAAGGCACGAAAACTAGACCCACCCACCAAAATCACAAAACTTGGCTAACCCAAAACCCAACCAAGGTCAAATCCTTTTGCAAAAAAACTTTGCACACCTCATTTTGGATGCATTTGTGACATTTCCCAACCAAGATTGCTCAAAAACCATGACTTCGAAATTTCACCAATCTTGGCACCAAGGCACGAAAACTAGACCGACCTACCGAAATCATGAAACATGGCTAAGCCAAAACCCAACCGAGGTAAAATCCTTTTGCTACCAAACTTTTCACACCTCATTTTGGATGCATTTGGGACAATTCCCAACCAAGATTGCTAAAAAACCATGACTTCAAAATTTCACCATTCTTCGCACCAAGCCACGAAAACTAGACCGACCCACCAAAATCACCAAACTTGGCTAAGCCAAAACCCAATCAAGGTCAAATCCTTTTGCAACCAAACTTTGCACACCTCATTTTGGATGCATTTCGGACAATTCCCAACCAAGATTGCTCAAAAAACGTGACTTTGAAATTTCACCAATCGTGGAACCATGCCACGAAAACTAGACCGACCCACCAAAATCACCAAACTAGGCTAAGCCAAAACCCAACCAAGGTCAATTCCTTTTGCAACCAAACTTTTCACACCTCATTTTGGATGAATTTGGGACAATTCCCAATCAAGATTGCTCAAAAACCATGACTTCTAAATTTCACCAATCTTGGCACCAAGCCACGAAAACTAGACCCACCCACCAAAATCACAAAACTTGGCTAACCCAAAACCCAACCAAGGTCAAATCCTTTTGCAAACAAACTTTGCACACCTCATTTTGGATGCATTTGTGACATTTCCCAACCAAGATTGCTCAAAAACCATGACTTCGAAATTTCACCAATCTTCGCACCAAGGCACGAAAACTAGACCGACCTACCAAAATCATGAAACTTTGCTAAGCCAAAACCCAACCGAGGTCAATTCCTTGTGCAACCAAACATTTCACACCTCATTTTGGATGCATTTGGGACAATTCCCAATCAAGATTGCTCAAAAACTATGACTTCAAAATTTCACCAATCTTGGCACCAAGCCACCAAAACTAGACCGACCCACCAAAATTACCAAATTTGGCTAAGCCAAAACCCAACTAATGTCAATTCCTTTTGCAACCAAACTTTTCACACCTCATTTTGGATTGCATTTGGGACAATTCGCAATCAAGATTGCTCAAAAACCATGACTTCGAAATTTCACCAATCTTGGCACCAAGGTACAAAAACTAGACCGACCCACCAAAATCACCAAACTTGGCTAAGCCAAAACCCAATCAAGGTCAAATCCTTTTGCAACCAAACTTTTCACACCTCATTTTGGATGCATTTGGGACAATTCCGAACAAGGATTGCTAAAAAAACATGACTTTGAAATTTCACCAATCTTGGAACCATGCCACGAAAACTAGACCGACCCACCAAAATCACCAATCTTGGCTAAGCCAAAACCCAACCAAGGTCAATTCCTTTTGCAGCCAAACTTTTCACACCTAATTTTGGATTTCATTTAGGAAAATTCCCAATCAAGATTGCTCAAAAACCATGTCTTCAAAATTTCACCAATCTTGGCACCAAGCCACAAAAACTAGACTGACCCACCAAAATCACCAAATTTGGCTAAGCCAAAACCCAACCAAGGTCAAATCCTTTTGCAACCAAACTTTGCACACCTCATTTTGGATGCATTTGTGACAATTACCAACCCCGATTGCTCAAAAGCCATGACTTTGAATGTTCACCAATTTTGGCACCAAGCCACCAAAACTAGACCGACCCACCAAAATCACCAAACTTGGCTAACCCAAAACCCAACCAAGGTCAAATCCTTTTGCAAAAAAACTTTGCACACCTCATTTTGGATGCATTTGTGACATTTCCCAACCAAGATTGCTCAAAAACCATGACTTCGAAATTTCACCAATCTTGGCACCAAGGCACGAAAACTAGACCGACCTACCAAAATCATGAAACATGGCTAAGCCAAAACCCAACCGAGGTAAAATCCTTTTGCTACCAAACTTTTCACACCTCATTTTGGATGCATTTGGGACAATTCCCAACCAAGATTGCTAAAAAACCATGACTTCAAAATTTCACCAATCTTGGCACCAAGCCACGAAAACTAGACCGACCCACCAAAATCACCAAACTTGGCTAAGCCAAAACCCAATCAAGGTCAAATCCTTTTGCAACCAAACTTTGCACACCTCATTTTGGATGCATTTCGGACAATTCCCAACCAAGATTTCTCAAAAAACGTGACTTTGAAATTTCACCAATCGTGGAACCATGCCACGAAAACTAGACCGACCCACCAAAATCACCAAACTAGGCTAAGCCAAAACCCAACCAAGGTCAATTCCTTTTGCAACCAAACTTTTCACACCTCATTTTGGATAAATTTGGGACAATTCCCAATCAAGATTGCTCAAAAACCATGACTTCTAAATTTCACCAATCTTGGCACCAAGGCACGAAAACTAGACCCACCCACCAAAATCACAAAACTTGGCTAACCCAAAACCCAACCAAGGTCAAATCCTTTTGCAAACAAACTTTGCACACCTCATTTTGGATGCATTTGTGACATTTCCCAACCAAGATTGCTCAAAAACCATGACTTCGAAATTTCACCAATCTTCGCACCAAGGCACGAAAACTAGACCGACCTACCAAAATCATGAAACTTTGCTAAGCCAAAACCCAACTGAGGTCAATTCCTTGTGCAACCAAACATTTCACACCTCATTTTGGATGCATTTGGGACAATTCCCAATCAAGATTGCTCAAAAACTATGACTTCAAAATTTCACCAAGGCACGAAAACTAGACCGACCCACCAAAATCACCAATCTTGGCTAAGCCAAAACCCAACCAAGGTCAATTCCTTTTGCAGCCAAACTTTTCACACCTAATTTTGGATTTCATTTAGGAAAATTCCCAATCAAGATTGCTCAAAAACCATGTCTTCAAAATTTCACCAATCTTGGCACCAAGCCACAAAAACTAGACTGACCCACCAAAATCACCAAATTTGGCTAAGCCAAAACCCAACCAAGGTCAAATCCTTTTGCAACCAAACTTTGCACACCTCATTTTGGATGCATTTGTGACAATTACCAACCCCGATTGCTCAAAAACCATGACTTTGAATGTTCACCAATTTTGGCACCAAGCCACCAAAACTAGACCGACCCACCAAAATCACCAAACTTAGCTAAGCCAAAACCCAACCAAGGTCAATTCCTTTTGCAACCAAAATTTTCACACCTCATTTTGGATGCTTGGGACAATTCTCAACCAAGATTGCTCAAAAACCATGACTTCAAAATTTCACCATTCTTGGCACCAAGGCACGAAAACTAGACCGACCTACCAAAATCATGAAACTTGGCTAAGCCAAAACCCAACCGAGGTCAATTCCTTTTGCAACCAAACTTTTCACACCTCATTTTGGATTGCATTTGGGACAATTCCCAACCAAGATTGCTCAAAAACCATGACTTCGAAATTTCACAAATCATGGCACCAAGCCACGAAAACTAGACTGACCCA